>JANZXR010000004.1:31008384-31102856 GCA_027575705.1 Erythroxylum echinodendron | reverse complement strand
CGTCGGATTCAATTCCCTAGTCAGATCCCTTAGTACTAAAATCCTCGATGTCGGCCTCCTTTATACACACTGATTTTGAATAAAAGAAAAAGTGGGCCCAAAGTAATGATCATTGATAAGAGTATTCAAAAAAAAATTTATACCAACTTTTGTTTAGTGAAGTGATGTGACACGCCACCCTCGCGGGGCACGGATTCGGATATCACTGTCGATATCGGATTTGGGTCCGGCGGGAGTGGGATGTTACATCACTCCAGTTTGCATGTTTTGTTTTTGAAGTTAGATTATGTAAAACAATGCTTTAGTCACATTTTGAGCGATTTTAGTCTTTTTGTAAACTTTGTATTTTGGATTATGATGTAAGGGGGCTCGAAATGCCTACTAAAACGTTGTAAAACTCTTATTTGTTTTGGTGTTAATGAAAAATATATACATTATGTCTTGTTCATGATTTCTAAAGTCTTTATATTGCATTTTCAAGCTTTTCATAGGGGTGGAAATTGTGTACTAGATTCAGGGAGAAAACTATACTAATCTAGATGGAACTAGACAAAGTTATCTACTAATCTAGATGGTACTAGACAAAGTTATCTCATGGAAAGTTGTAGCTTATCCTCTTAGCTTTCCAACGCTATAAAGTATGAAATTTTTGGACGTTGGAGTTGAGAGATATGATTATTATAAGTTAGGATATTGCATAGGATGGCCTTTTGGGACAGCTACAATGTTTTGAAATTTTGACCCCTTTAGAGGCAAATTTTGTTTTTGAGGTTTTCATAGAAGTTGTAGATCTAGAAATCTTCTGTCAGATGGTCTTTAAACGACCTTAACCCGATATTTATAGTGAGAGTTATGCCTTTTTTCTAACATAGTTCTAAGGAAGAAAAGCAAAGGAGGAAGAAGCAAGTCGCGATCGCGACTTTGCTGTTTTTCGCGCAGAGTCGCAATCGCGACTTTGGGGCCACCCCACAGGTCGGGACCACAACTTTGCTGGTGTTCTCAGATGTGAATATGTTTCACTCTTTTGATCATAACTTTGTTGTCCGACCTTCAAATGACCTGATTTTTGAAGCATTAGGTTCCTAACACATTCCTCTATCTATCCATAAAAATATATAGCTTTTGGTATTAATTTGAAAAAGATTGATTGAATCAAAGTGAGGGGATCAGTTGGAAGAGTGTGGATTAGATATTTTTACTAAACATGCCTTATTATTTTGATGATATCTTAATCTGTGGAGCTCCAAATGAGATGATTATTGTTTCTAAATAAGCTAGAGACATAGAGCTACAAATTATCTGAAGGAATCAAATTTTAATTCGGTCTTTAAGACTTTAAAGTTTTGGAGTGAATTTGGGTGTAGTGTGCTGTTTCAGTGCAAAAACAATATGAAAATGTTTGGACTATAACTTTGAGATTTTTAAACCAAATTGAATGATTTTGGTGTCATTATTGACTTAAGACAATGGGGGAACAAATGTTCTGAAGAGGTCTAATTGAAATTCCAATTTGAGTTTTCCCAAAATATGCTCGGAATTAGGAAAAAGTGAGTTCTTTTTTATGATTGTCCGGTGTGGGCACTCCACCCTTATGGGATGCGTGTCCAGATGTCACTTAGGAAATCGGGCATTTGACTCGCAAGGGCGGGGTCCCAACAACATACTACTAAACCTGTCATGACACCATGTTTCAGTTGGACTTTTATTAAGTTGTTATTGTTATTGTTGTCATTTTGTTTTATTATTATATATATTGTATTATATAGAACAAGGTAAAGAGGAAAAATATAAGATAAAATAAGTAAATAAATACATAAACATAAAAGAAGACAAGTATATAACTAAATCAAACAAGTCATTATAAGAAAATATATAGGATAAGTAAGAAAATATTTAGGCTAAATAACTAAGGGAAAAGTACTACATATTAAATCTTAGGCTAAATATAAGATATAAGACTCGAAGAAAAATGTTTAAAGACCTATAAGAACAGGAAAGACCTCTATATGTGAGATCCTTTATTTAAAAGAAAAGGAGAAATGAAAACTTAGAACTTCATTCAATCAAATATCCGCTTAAATTGCATTAACCCTATCTATTATTGGTACAAAGTCCTTATCATTGAGAGGAGTCTCATCACCATTATCATTTAAACTCATTGCACTAAATGACATGTCAATACTTTCTCATCCAAGATAATCTTTCAAGTCACTCTTATCTATCAAACCTTAATCCTCAAAAACCTAGTTCGTCAAAAGATCAATATGGTTAAGGTAATTTGGATTTATAGAACTACTTATTCTATTAAGAGTCCTAAACAAATAAAATAAAATTATTAAGAAAATAAAAGAAATTATATTCAGCTTAACAATGATAATAACATACCTTTTTTGAAGTTTGAGTTGTATCGAATAAAGACCAAGTTGCTCAATCTTTTTCTTTCTAATCTATACCTCTTCTTAGAATGGGTAAATTTAAATGTGTTTCAATTCTTTTTTGTACCCCGTTACACTTACACATTGACTCAAATTTTGAATTGTAAATCTATACAATTCTAAAACACCAGTCCCACCAAGCAACCATAAGACAACAAAAGTAATATTATAAACTAAATAAAATGATGATTAATTACCAGCAAGTAATAAAGGTGAAAATTTTATATGTATAGATTAAGCTTATCTCTTTGACAAGTAGCAGTGAGCATCCTAAAATCATTAGGAGCATCCTTATAAACATCCATTTATTAGTTTAAGAAATCTTACATCATCTCACGAGTAACAACTGTTGTAATAGTTATAACATTTCCCTATTAACTTTAGCTTTCTGGCTAAAATTTGGTCTCAAATAGACATTAGGATTAAAAAATAGTTCAGTTGCAAAAAACGACGAACAAAGTTATCTTTCTCATCACTCATTGATGATTGTAAGATAAGATGTGTATAAAGAAGATTTATTTTTCAAATTAGTGCTGATTACTTCCTTCACCCTCTCTATGTTATCATACAAACAACTTATTATTGCCTTCTCATCACTATTTGCTAATCAAAGTACTGTAACTAAAAACTCACAAACTTGGATTACAAATTGACACTAGGACCAAAATTTATGATCTTCAAGTATAATTCTAGAAACCTCAACTCCAACATTAGACCTGACATATTATAATACGACCTACTTGTCACTTGTACTGATTTGTCTTAACTCCTTCTTCTTTAGAACAAAACACTAAATTGATAAGAAATTAGTAGCAAACCTTTTTTTAACAAGACAACACAAATTTCTACTATTAGTCAAATCCTTCCTTATTAAATTTAAGACCCATGCATGATTATAAATAAACTTGATCATTTTCTTTGCTTTTTGCACAGTCTTATCAATGACAGAAAAATATCTAGCATCTCATATATTTTCTAACATTAGGTCAATGCAATATGTAGCATAAGAAGTCTAATGAAATAAATTATACCTGTTTTGCAATCTTTTCCCAGCTGCTTTGTAAGCAAATCCACTATTATTAATGAACCGACAAATGTTTTATGGCCTAACTTCACTTGCAACTTCATCAAATGTCTAAAATAGAGTATCAATATTTCTAACAAGGCCAAATGCATCAATATACTTCAAAAATATTGTCCCTTTAACATAATAAACTAAAAAATTATAATAAGTTTATGTCTTCTATTTTTCCAACTATCACTTATGATTAAACATCCATAAGTTGCCCAAGTTATTCTTCTTTCATCCAAATAACTGTTTATTCATAAATAAAACTGCTCAAAAGTTTACCTCTATAGTTATCAATTAAAGGAGTTTTACATCTTAGAGCGTAGGAGGCAATAACATCCACCATATGCTGGCAATAATAAGACTGGACAACATTAAATGATAAACCTAAATCATACTACCATCTATCCATTACCATGTCCACATCCTGAATCTTTCTTTTTAGATTGTAAGGCAGTACGAATTGTAGGTTGAGCTCCAAGAGTTGTTTGTGTTGAGTTAAACACTTGTCTTCTTGTTTTCCTTGCATTAAGTGCAACATTCCCTTTTTGTTGGGTAGGAATACCATGACGTTCAACATCCCCACTATCTTCCTGACCACCTGAAAAAAAACTTCCACAACCAATTTTATCGTTTAGCCTTTGTTTTCTATCTTTTTCATACTAATACTCTTTAAGTAAAGTCTTCATTTGCTATTTCACGTTATGACGCACCTTTTTACAAGGCTCTACTTCACCTTTGATCTCAACTAAGTGCTTCTTTAATCTGATAATTCCCCCACCTTCCAACTCTTGTTCTAATACACATAAATTGTATGGTTTTTCATTCCAAAAACTAATCTAGTATGAGCTTAAGCTGGATCATCAAATCTTCCTGAAATTGTTAAATTCTCAAAAGTACTTGAACTCTCCTCCATTTATATGAAAAATAAATGAAGACATGTATCAAAATTAAATTAAAATTTTCATATTAAAAATATATATTTTAATATAATATTATTACATAACTATAAAAATTTAATATTCAATTATTAGCATGTCCAGATTCTATAGAGTCTTTATCTTACATATTTCTTTATGACAACACACATTGCAAAAATGACTTTTCTTTATGATAATATACATTTCAAAAATTATTTAAACACTTACAATTTCACATTATGTTGAGTAATGAGTGTTCCTTATAAATTAACATACTATTTTCTACTATATATTTAACTATCTATAAGATAAGATGATGAATGTGTATTTGCTACCAATAAGATAGGATTAATATTTGTAATATCATTTCCTTATGATAGTAATGAATAATATAAAATGCAATCATTTAATTTTCTTCGCTTAATTACATATATTAAATAATTTAATTATATATTAAATCTTATATTTAAATGATTAATCATATGTTAATTATCTTCTATATACAGACAATAATTAGTAAGTTGTTTCATATAAAAATTAACAAATTAACAAGTAAATGATTTAATTTTGATCTCATTTTTATAATTATTAAAATAACAAATAATATGACGTGTTTTTGAATTATACATAATTCACAATACCTAAATGTTCTTCCATAATTCATACATATTATAATTTTGGTCTCATTTCTTCATGAATTCACAATACCTAAATGTTATTAAACGATATATAATTCATATAAATAATTCCAACTTTTAAGCTCAAATTGCATCACGCATATTTTATAAAAATCATTCGCAAATTACAATGCACACATGACATAATTAAAACACAATACAATTGCAATCTAGAGCAAAAATTAAAAACAAAAAATCAAACAAATTGCAACTAAGTTAATGAGGGTTATAGGTTGGGTCAGGTCGATTCAACCAGAAGCAAATGAATCTAAAATTTTGGATTTTGCACTCTGCTATGGTAGGGAGTTGGGGATGGAGTCACTAGACGCATAGGAAAGTAGCGACAAATGAGAAACAACCAATGAGCATGAGCAGTGATAGTGGAGACGAGCAATAATGACAATGACTAGTGAGCAGTCCTCACCCTAGCGAGGCAGCAATAGCGAAGACACTACAGTCCCGCGATGGAGGAAGAGTGAAGACAGTGAAAAAGACATTCCCAACGGGGCAGGCGTGTGTGTTAGTAGGTGACTAGGAGTGGAAAGGGAGGGTAGATAGGGAAGAAGACTATGAGTGGGTAAGAGCAATGTTTTAAAAACTAGACCGGACTTCGAACCAGCCGAAGAAAATGTTTAAGGTTTAGAGGTTTAACCAGTAGTGAATCGCTATAAAATCGGTATATAATAAATAAGAAGTAATCTATCAAGAACAAAATGGCCCATTGATTATTAAAACACAAAAAAAGGTACTTGATAGATCAAGCATCAGCACAACCACAAGAGAAGTGAATGTTCGTCACCTATTTTAAGAGATGAGTACAAACTAATACTTTCCGAGAACTGAGTTATCTCAATATAGTAACAACCTTGTCATAGATATGCCTCAAGAAATATTCAGCTAACAATCCAAGTATACTTTGTGGGTTCACCAACCTTCTGCAATATAGAAGAAGCATAGAATCAAGTAAACAATTAGAATGACAATGCCTCAAGCTTTGCTAATGTAACCATGTTATTTTCAGTAACGTAGGAATCAACTTAGTTTGCTATCAATTTCGCAATGCGTTCCAATTCAAATGGAATATTTTTGTTATTGAACCTAATAAATGGTAAAAATATTTTATGCTTTGTGTATTATTTTACTATGTTGCTCTCCAAATCCATGAGTTGAGAACAGATGAATCAAAGCCTAATTACAAGGTTTAGCTTATACATTTTACCTAGCATAAAATCCAAAAAGGCCCATTTATAACAAAATTGACTATAAAAATGTTTGAAGATCAAACAACCGGTGAAATATTAATGCCTATAAATAACACAAATGTATTCTCACTTAACTTCTAAATCATCCTAAAAAATGCAGCGAAAAAGAAGGACAATGAAACCAATCTTAACTACATTCGCATAGCTAAACTGCTCAACTGTTTCCCCGGTTGGTTCAGTTTTTCCCAAGGCTGAGTAGGTTATAACAAGAAAAGGTACAAGAATATACACTTGGATCTTTTCATTTTCTATAAGAAATGAGATTTGATTTCTAGGCAGGTAAGAACAAACTAAAAGCACAAGCTAAAGAAAAGAGAACAAACACTAATTTCAATAAGAAAAATGTTCAAGCCAAAAATAGCAGAATGACAAACAAGCAACGGAGATAATAAAATGAAAAAAACGAAGAGAAGAAAACGAGAAAAAAAGCAAAAAAAGAAAAAGAAAAATAGCTATGGACCAACAACTTAGAAATAGCAAACTTGAAATGAGAAACAACAAATGGGAAAGTCATAAAAGGTAAGATCTTGAACACAAATAGACCAAAAGGCAAACACTTAGAGCTTCACAGCTAAAAACCCACTAAATAAAATTCGTTTGGAAGTAAGAAAAAGAGAAAATCTCTCAATATAAAGGAACTCATATATCAAGTGAGAAATCTGAAGCAGGTAACCAAAAGGCGGGTTCATGATTGAGTCATCCAAAGTCTAGATCTTTCATATAGACATAAATATGAATATATAAACAATGTCATTTTGTATGCATAACTACTAACCTAAACATTATACTTCAGAGCACTCTTTACCAACAAAACCCAGGTAGTGAGCTCGATTTCTATATCTATGGAGGTAGTGAGAGATGGTGAAGAGAAGGCAGTAAAGAGAAGAGGAGAAGTCCGAGCCTCTGATGAAATGAAACTTGGAAGTAGCCTTTAGTTATATCTGGAGTTTTGTACTATGATAGACTGGTTAGACCAGTTCGACAAAAAATCTGTCGGTTCGCTGATAAATCGATCGGTTTTAATATATAGAGGTTATTAGGTGAAACTAAACTGGACTATTAACCGGTTCAAACTTTTTCCGATCGAATTGGCCGGTCTAGTCTAGTTATTAAAACCTTGGGTAATAGTGAATATTTAGTTTGGTATTTTAAAGGTTTTTTTTTCCAAATTTAGTCCACAATTTTTTAAAACTGTTATTTATTCCCTGAAAAATCTGACAGGTACGTACTGGCACCAACCAGTATCTATAACTAATATGTTATCAACATTTTGGTACTGTTCTCTGGCCGGTACAAAAAGGTACCCATAACATTGCTATTGACTCTAAACTTTGACACAAATATGAATTTGACTTAGGCATTGTCCAACATTCTATTTTATAAACATAAAGATTGGATCAATCGAATAACTTAAGGATACTGTCAACCCAGCAAGCAGAGGAAGCATCAATTCCATTCCAATAGATCAACACAGAAGGAACATCATCCTGCTTAACACTAAGTTGCACGCGAAAAAGGGAGAGCAATAAGTAAACTAAAATTTCTTCTGACTAATTTAATTATATCTCGTGAGTTAAATAAGATTACATTCTAACTCCTCTTAAATCTATATTTATATTTACTATCTTGCGTAATGGTTTATAGTTGCCTTTAAGTCCATTTGGGCTGACGACATTAGGATATTGATTTGAAACGACGTAGCGTATTAAGGTGATCCGGTTAAGTTGAAACTTGAAAACAAAGGTGTCCGTTCTTGCTGCAGTGATCAAGTGAGCAGATCTGAGAAAGCCTCTCTACGCCCAATAACTACAAACCCTAAAATTTTGCCCGCCAATTAGATGGGTTTTGACTTCGCAATTGGGGTCTTCGGAGTCCTAATTCTCGCGCATGCGGCTTATTCAACCATTCAATGTAATTCCTCATTATTGAGTTTTGTGGTTTATGACATGATTATTATTGTTTCTAATGTTCTGGGTTTCAATTGCAGATCGAGGTTTGTTGAAAATTATGGAAGAGGAATTTTCAGGACCTCCAATAAATGTGAGTTTTGCTGTGTTTTAGAATTAGGCTTATCCAATTGATAAAGTTTCTTGCTTTACTATTATTTTCTATTATGTTTGTTTTTCTGGGAAATTATGCAGGTAGTGTTGGAGTTGGCTCTAGGGTTAGTATTCTGTATGTGGGCAGCGTTGACTGTACCGGGGAAGTTTCTCTCTATTCATCCCCAGTCTGAGGAGAATAGGTAATTTTTTTCTATACCATTTTCGATATTTGGGGTTTTTTTGCTTTCAGAAATTGAATATTTGAACTAAATTGGTTAAATAAGATCAGATTTGAACTTTGATTTACACCGATCAAGCACTATAACATCAATTTTATATCAACAAAGAAGTCTTCTGAACTGGTTCAGCTTGGAAATTAACGTTGTACAGAAATAGATCTGTCTGAAGTTTTTTTTTTAATTTTTTTTGGGGCTTATTGGTAAGTTCTAATTTATTTTCAGTTGTAGCTTGTAAGGATCCATTGCGGGCTTATTCTTGTCCTGAAAGAGCTTGTAACAAAAGCCATGATCTGCTCATGCTAGAGCATGCCAACCTGTAAACTTTTATTTTAGTATACCTCATAGTTGGATTAAGGGATATAGTAATACATTGTTGCCTCTAGTGTTATGCTTGATTGATGTACTCAAGTCAAATTTCCAATTTAACACATGTTATCTAGTCAAATTCATGAGAGGGCTGATTACAGGTTCTGTCTCCCATTGGGTTATAATAAATTCGGGACGCAATAAGGCAAGATACTTGACTGGTAATTAGTGTCATGTCAGGTCCTAGAAATGTAGGTAACTAACCTGTATCTTTTCTTTCTGGGAAAGTCCTGGATTATGATATGATGCTGAACATGAACCATGAAAACTTTTACCTGATCATTCAGTCATTGGGCATGCATACATTGTTAGATTACAAACACAGAATTCTGAGGCGTTCTAAGTTAGAATATCATAAGAGATTGCGTTTCTTCGAGTATAAAACACTCTTCTGTGTCATTTGTCTGCTTTGATATGACACCATTGTCTTTGTTTAGGAGTTCAAATTTGTAAACTGCATTGTGGTGAAATTGCTACTATGTTCCAGTAAAAGTATCATATTCCTATTTGTGAATGCAGGATTGTTTCTTTACCAGACAACGTAGACTTCATGATGTTCAATCACCGTGGCAAATTATTTTCTTCAGAACTTGACTTGAAACTGAAACCATGAGGCCGACTTGATCCAATGGAAGGATGCTTATGTTTGGGACTCATTGGAGGAGATTTCATTAATCCTGGGATTAATTAAAGCTTGGCAAGCTACATGTTTGGTAGCATGTGGCCTGTAATACTACCTTCCAACTATTTTAGATATCATTCATTGCGCTCTGACCCTGATCATATTCTTATATGCTTCATCTGATATGCCCGCATGGTATGTTGCTTCAAACCATGGTTTTGTGTTAATCGTGAGGGAACGACATCTTGGCCTTGTAGAATCTGGATGGTGAACGAACCCAAAAAAGTTAATCATAGATATGTTGTACTATTTCTCCATAATATCAACTACATCCTCACAAACTTCTCGAGTTCAAACTATTTTGATTTAGGCAGTAAATTGGCGAGTGTTCAGCAATGACAGGGGTCGGCTATCCTTAAAAAGAAAATTTGCATTCTGCTGCTTTCATAGCAGTTTGAAGGTTGACTTGAAGTTAGGTTGCACGGGAAGAATTGGTCAAATATAGATGGGGATTCAACTTCCTGTCGATTCATGGGCATATTTATGTATACATATACGTCTATGTGCAGTTGTCATGGTTACTATCACCCTAAGGCCTAAGCCAGAGCATTTCAAGAGTAGAATAATATGAAATCTCATTAAACAAATGCTCAAGAATAATATGAAATCTCATTAAACAAATGTTCAAGAATTGCCTCGGGTTGTGATTGCTCAGGGGACCTACCATTTGCTCATTGGAAATCCGAAGTGCAAACATGCATTTTTCGATGGCTGCATGTCTCTCTATCTAAACGATATATTTTCAAACCAAAAAAAAAATGTCCAGTATTCGACGATAGACTGGCAATATCAAAGCTACACTTTAGCCCGAGCAGCCAATACCTTCATTTACACGATTCAGGGAGCCATGCGAAGCAACAACACTGCACTATTCCAAGTTTTATGGCATTTACCGGTGCAGTCCCCCTTGTAAGAAGTCTGAACAGTGATTCACAACGAATGACACTGGAAGGGATGGCTTAGGCAGATTTAATAACAAATAAATCAATGAATGGACTGACCAGACATATTGAACATCAAACATTTGTGAATAGACGTGTGCTTTACTCCACTGTGATCAGACAGTCAAATTTGAGAAGCTTATCAGCTTTAACAACTTAAGTTTAACTTCCATTTTACCCAAAAAAAAAAAAATTTTGTTCCGTGTCTTACATCTTCCCATAACGACCTTTTATAAGTCCCTGAGGAATGATGGCCCAAGCGGATAACAAGGGCTTGCAGGATTAAGGATACTGAAAGAGAGTCCCCACTACACAAAGGAATACTATCTGCACGACTATTTTGTGGTGTTATATGTTACTATTGATGGTCTTGCATACTATGTGCATGGTTCCCTTTTGTTTACATATCACAAAGAAACAAAAAACAAGTAAACAAATAACGAAATAAAATAAAGAACAATCAACAATGGCCTGAATCAGAGAACCCTATACACATCTTCAAGGTTGAGTCGATGTACCATTAAAACATAGAATGGTGGAACAACAAGACGAGACAAGTTGAGGCTTCAACACATAAACAAGCACGGTCATACCTCTATAAATCGTGTTAAAGTGGGACTACATGGGACTCAAACAAGAATCTCGTAATAATTATTCAAGACCTAAATATGAAATGAGAAGCTACAAAGATAGAGCACCCTGTGTCCACTGCTACAACCAATTCCAGAATTGGCAAGTCAGTCAATAATGTTACAACAGAGTGAGTTCCTGTGGATTTTCCATAGATTGTTTGAGTATATATTCTGCTCTCCTCTTCTTTTCATCTCTCTCCTCATCCCTCCCTAACCAGTGTCCCATTCTCCCTTCTCCTTTTCTAGAAAGAATCAAATCAAAAGATTCACCTAACAACTTCTTTCTAGTTTTGAACTTAAACTTTATAGTAGGCCTCTTCTTAGATACCAATTTTCTCTCACCATCTCCATTACCACCAAGTCCAATTCCTTTAACTGCTTCAATGGCAGGTGTAAATGTGTCCATGATAGAAACGTGATCTTTGAGCTTGTCCGGCAAAACAAAAGCAGAAACCTCCTTCCCCCCAGATTTCAATGGGGCAGCAAGAAATGGGTTACTCCCAACGACTCCCAATTCCTTAACCTCATCATTTCTAGCTGTAGAAGAGGAAGCCCCTGTTGTACCATTACTAAGCAACCTCTGCTGCAAACCCAACAAAGCCCTCTCTGCCTTTCTCCTTTGCCTGGCTTGTTCAATCTTTTCTGCACGAGGATCATAGACCCTCTTATTCCACATAGGTGTGTGCAAGTAAGTATGAGGATCAGGCAATGCGGGCAACCAAGCAGGGATATGCTTCCCAGGTGTGACCTCACCTATGTTTCCAAAAGTAGGAATCAACTTCGCATCTCTATTAACCGGGAACCTAGGCGCTGGCTGTACAAAGGGAATCTCTTCACTAGAACCCACAAATACAATTATCTCTCTAACTTTCCCTGAATTAATAAGACAACTAATGGAATCTGACGCTCCTGCAAACCCCTGTGAAATGCTCAAGTCTTCCAAAACTCTGACTATGTCAAAAACATTAGATTGAGTTCTACCTGATAAATTTGCATAAGATCTTGCACTCCTGCCTAAGTCAGTGAGGTATCTGATTCCAATATCCGTGAGCGAGTCCAAAGCTGATTCTTTAAAGCCTTCAAAGCCAACACCTGTACAAATCTGAGCCACTGCCACTCTCAACACTGCGAGGCCAAACTCGTCTGATTTGGGTCTTCCCGATGTACTCTTCGCACCTCCATTTCTCATATTTGAACCCACATGTCAAATTTAAATCTTTTTACAAGATTACCCTGCAATAAATCCTACCAATCCACGATACCAAATTATGAAGACAAATAAGGCTGAAGAATCATCCCAAAATTGAATCTTTCCTCGTTTTCCCTCCCAGTTTTCACTGGAAACAGATGCTCAGCAGACAGATTAACCCAACATTTACACTGTAGCCACCAACTAAAAAGCCCCCAACTAAATTGGAGTTGCATAAAGCAGAATTAGAGACTGAAAATGCAAAACTTGAAGCAAAGACCCAAAAATTCTGGAGTTTTACCACCCTAAAGAAACAAAATCTAACGTTTTTGGATTTGGGTCAGGGGAATTTTGGAGGGAAACTTGAGGATTGAAAACCCAACGAAGAGTTTGAGATCGAGTGAGAAGATGGAGGCGCGTAAGCAAGATGAAAGATCTCCTTTTATTTGTAGAGCTCTAAGTCTAAGCTCTTGGAATTGCTTAAACTTGTAATTCTACCTGGCTACTCACTCGAGTACACAATTCTGGCCACTCGCCACGTGTCATAAATTGACTGACCAATCCGGGTCGGGTTTGAAAAACTCATGAATGGACCAGGTATACGCCATGTGAAATTTGGCACGAGGATAAGGTCGTCTGTTGTCTGTGTGTGGGAACTAAGAAGCGGTAATTGGAGTGAGTGCGAGTGAGGAGAGCAGAAAGACAAACTTTTGGGACAACCATGGAGAAGTACTTTGGGAATGCTTATAGGGGCGACCCGGGAGTGCCTCACGCGGAACCTGACCGGTTCTGGAACATATGGATCGGGTCGGCTGCTTTCTCTGTACTCACCTGGTTCAACCCCTACATGTGGCACCTAACCAATCAGTACAAGTACGGCTTCTTTCAATCTTCCTCCATCAAAATTTTAGTTCTTTGTTCTACTTCGTATTCGGGTTCTTGGTTCTTAGTTCTTAGCCGATCATTTTCAATTCGTGGGCCTGAAGGTTTTCTTCTGTTTTAAGAATTTTCTTTTTCATTTCGAGTTTTGTTCGTTTCCTTTGGTTTATAGTTGCAGTGTTCCTTTTCGTTGGATTGGGAGTTTGAATGGTGCGGTGCTGCATTTGAGTGCCATATTGTTCCTGGTTGCTTTAAATATGGGAACTTAATTGAATCCAAAGATGCGATCGATGGTATTGTTACACCAAATTAGAAACAGGATCGCATAGAACCGATATAATGTTGGTCCCATGTATGGTTTGATATTCATCGACCTAATTCCTAAGACGTATGTTCTTGCTCTTGTAACCTAACAACATTCAAGAATTAAGAAAGATAGATAGAGAGACAGAACCTGTTTTCTCTTAATTAAGTTGATGTGAGTATGATGAGGGTTTTAAATAACCTCCCTTTGATGAATTGATTTCCTACAAATATCATAGAAAGCACCCATTTCAGAAAGGAATAGAGTATTGTAGTCATTCCTTTTCTCCTCCCCTAAATATGTTGACAGGTATTTTTGAGGGAAATCAAAGTGATTACCTTGTTATGCACGATTGGTGTGCCATGTGCTTTATGGATTGATTGGGTTGTGGTTTAAGTTTTGCTTTCTTACTTCCTTAAAGCTGAGCATGTGTCTTATGTAATTGAAACTGAATACTTGAAGATGTTGTCAGCAATTCTCAATGCAATGCAAAAGTGACTTTTATCACACAAGAATTCCATTTGCAGTGAGCTGATGATATTGGGTTAGCACCTGTTCATCGATGCAATTGCAGTTGCAAGCATTACTTTACTGTGCAGCATGACTTTTATTTTTGCTCGTGTTTTATATGACCTGTTTGTTAACTATGCTTAGTTTGAAATTATTATCTTCTCACAATTTGATACATTTCAATCTGCAGCTGGCATGATAAGGCATTTTTATTTGAACAATACCATTGGAAGAAAGCAATGAAAAACGGACAACCATATAACTTCAAGGTATTGATTTGACTAACTTATGAAATCATAGTTTTAATTTTTACTACTACATAGTTATACGTACTGTTTGCATTGCAATCAATACTAATACGCATCTGCATGTTGCTTTGTGTTGCAGTGGAATGAGTACATGGATAGAGACCACCGGGACTCGTATTACTACAACTGGCCTGTCTATTTTCCTTAGTTATCTGTTCTGCATATGCGTTGTTGATTCCTCATTGCACTGGGACTTGCTGGAAATTCAGCTTATGCATTCATGGCGTTCTTGTTTGGCTTGTTATGGACAATTAAAGAACTTTCAATTATGATATGGATATTGTGTTATTGTTCCTGAGTAGGCTTGTCAAATTGAGCCGAGCCCGGCCCGGCCCAAGGGCCAGTCAACGGTTTTTGGCCTGGTTTGACTGGCACATGGGTCGGGCCACGGGTCAATTATATAAGCCGGGCTGCGGGCCAAGGGCGGACTGGTCGTAGGCCGGCCCGTGGCTGGTGAAATAGTGGACGGACCTTTATAATTCTGGATAGTCTCATCAATAACAGGAAAATATCTAAGATCCCTTATATTCTCCGGCATTAAGTACACAAAAAGTCCAAAAGAAGAATTATACGTATTCTGCGACCTTTTTTCTACCACTTTATAAGCGGAATCATTGTTAATAATAAATTGAACAATATTTCTGGCACTACTTCATTCACAACTTCATCAAATATCCTAGAAAAAAGTCTCAGTATTTTTAATAAGGCCAGATGCATCAATAGATTTCAAAAACGTAGAATCATTTATAAAATAAACCAAAAAATTAATAATAGGCTCTTGTCTCTTATTTGTCCAATCATCACACATGATTGAACATCCATAATTACCCCAATTCACTCTTCTTTCAGCCAAATAACTTCTAATTTTAGAAACAGGATAATTCGAAAGTTTACCTCTTAAGTTATCAATCGAAGGACTTTTGTATCTCGGACCATAAGAGGCTATTGTATGCATCATAGGTTGATAATAATAAGATTGAGAAGCATTAAATGACGAACTTGTATCATACCACTATCTAGCTACTGCCATATCGATATTGTGAGCTGAATCTCTTGATTGTATTGCACTATGAATTGAAGGTTGAGCTCCAGGAGTTGTTCGTGGTGCAAAGAAACTAGTTACCTGCCTTTTTCTCTTCCTCACATCAGGTTCAGGTACTTCTTCTTGGGCCTGAGATGGAACACTGTCAGTAACACTACCATCACTACTATTACCACCTTCAACATTTCCATAATCTCCACAGAAGCTTATGTTTTGCAGATGATCTTATCCTTCTAAGCAAGGCAAATGTTCGCTTAGTCACTATACTAATGAGTACTCTCAATTCCTTTAAGGAGGTGTCGGGTGTAGCATCTCACTCCCGCAAGACCCGAATCCGACATCGATGGGTGATGTCCGAGCTCGTGCCCCGCGAGGGTGGCATGCTAAGACACTCAATCACTCAGAAATCGATATAAAAACTTTTCTCTTGTTTTAAACCACAAACATAATATGCAGAAATCGATAACCAAATCGAGTATCACTTTATTTCATAAACATTTTCATTCAACACAATACAGTCATCAATATTTACGCTAGCCATTTGGGCCCTTTCATAATTACAAACCACTTTAGTAGCTTGGAAAATACAAATTTATACAAAAAGTTGCGGAAAGAACATTTCAATACAAATTAAGGAAATGCAATGCAGACGCAAACTTATCCCGACCTCTATCCTTCACTTGTATGCTGTAGGTATACTCCCGTTGGCTTAACGGGGTATTCTTTTGATCCTGAAAAATAATTGCAATTTTAGGTGAGTTTTGCGAACTCAATGAGTGACCATCATCGATAGCTCACCTAGTCACATAACACAAAAATCTCGTTATTGCACATCTCACATTATTTCACATTTCACATGCAATATACTTACTTGATCATTCATATTATGCATATGCAATGCACATGAGAATCACTTTCTATTTGTTACTTTGTTGTAACCGAGTGCCTAAACTGTCCCTTATTCGCTTGAGAGATACAGAGCTCATTAATAACTGTCCCTTATCTACTTGGGAGATATAGGGCTCATTATACATAGTGAGCCTTAGGCTCTTAATCACACTTGAGCTCGACGCTCATTTCACTTTTTGAGCTTTAAGCTCTTTTCACTATCGGTGACTACTACGGTCACAACTGCCATTATATTTCATGCATTCATGAGATGGAATGCATCACTTATTTAGTCACTTTTTCATATCATTGGACCTTAGTCCGGCATTCAACATTTCAGTTGAGAATCACACTTTCATTCACATGCAATGCAATTGCACATTAGAACACATTTAACAATCACATCTAGTTCATCTCATTCACATTCAAGTAGTACTTCAATATCCAGAACAGACATCGCAATCATCAGACCTCCTGTCCAGAAAAAAACACAATCAACCACATTCACACAATCATTCAGAGATCAATCACATTATACAAAATTCAAATAACAAACAATGAAAGGAGACCATCTAGGTCTACTTACAGTACGCTCCAGATTAGCATTTGCTTCCAAATTTTGGGAACGCCTGAATGCAGACACTTGAACTGCACAAACCATTTATGCAAGACACCCATTTCACACTAATCAATAATTGCACACATATAAGCATTCATTCATGCACAATTGTATAAGAGGACTATGTACAATGCATGCTCAATGACAAACTCAGGTACTGTAACAAACTTCACATCTTATGCACATTCTCATTTCATAACTTAATCACTCATAAGTTCTTTGAATTACAACCTCCATCCTTTAGTACTTTGATATTAATAACTCATTCACTACTTTACCGATATAATCTCATATATGACTAGTGAAGAGGAAAACAGAGTATATCTTTATATATATATCATTATCAACTTTTTGCTTCAAGCTCAATATTTCCTCTAACTATCACTTTAATCGTTCTTTCACACCATTACACACTTTCATTGATCTTTCAACTCCCAAAACAGGTTTATCACTATCCCATAATATTCCAATCATCAATCCAAAGAAAATCACTATGTACAATACACTAAATCTCCTCACTCATTTTCCAGCAAATAAGAAGATCACTGTTCTTAACCATTTAGTAGTGAACTAACGATGCATGCTTCATTTCATGCAAAAACTATGTAATCATAACAAGCTTACTTATTTGAAGTTCCAATCTGTACAAAATCACGTAACTCTAATCTCTCATGCACCCACATACATCAACTTGAAATTGATAGGGAGGCTCGGTCTTTCTTGGAATGAAAGGAAGGAATATCCAAGTAGAAGTGGGGACAAACAGAAAAAAGTAAGGTTTAGCTTCGGTGAATATTTGATGAAGAGTTCTGGGTTGGAGGATTTCTAAAGAAAGAAGTTTCAAGCAGGATCAAGACAAGGACAATAGCTTGTCTTTTATAGGCAAATAAAGATCTGAACTCGCTACGACACCTGTCCTATTCCTATCCACTTATCCACTTCCCTTTATCCAAACTCACTTAAGTTAATTTATACTTAAGTTTATGACTCAGTATTGCCACTGCAATCACAAGTCATAACCTCTTACTCACTTTCAGTTTTTTCATATAGCACACCATTTCGGGTCAACTTTACGTTCGCTTCTTGACCCTTGACACTGAAGACATTTCGCAACACGTTTCTCTAGAAACATATTCTCCATGTATTATGTCTCCATTGACACCAAAAATCATTCAATTTGGTTCTTTCCTCAATCATACTGAACTTGTCTCGGGCAAATAGCATAACTTTTACTAGAGATGTTGGATTTAAATCATCTGTAAACGATTTCAAAGAGGACTTAAAGGTCTATAACTCTCTTGAAGACCTTAAAGACAAATTTTATCTTCTGAAGGGTCAAAAATGAGACAGAAAATAGGTACAGACGAAGCCAAATGAAAAGGTGGACCAAATGGAAAAAGACAGACGAAATGGAAAAATTGCTATAACTTTCCCTGCAGATATTTGATTAAGGTGCTCTTTATATGGTTCGAAGGAGGACTTCAAGATTTACAACTTTCCTGAAGACCTCAAAGACAGATTCTATCTTCTGAAGGGTTAAAGATGGACCAGACGATACAAAATGAACATTATACAGAAGAAGTCTCGGTCACTTGGGCAGAAAGCAGACGAATGCAAAAGCAGAAGAATGCCAGAAGTAGACGAAGCAATAAGGAAGACGAAATTCGTCAGAAGGTAGATGAAACAAAAAGGCAGACGAAATTCAAAACACAGATGGAAGCGCCAAAAGACAGACGAAGCACCAAAACACAGATGATAGGTGGTCAACTTAAGACGAAGAAAAGTCAACCACAGACGATAGGCCAAACACAGACAATAGGCCAAACACAGACGATAGGCAAAACACGGATGATACGTCTTTACCTTGCGTATGCGTTTTCTTTGCGTCTGTGTTATGACGTCATCATAGACGATGCGTCTTTACCTTACGTCTGTGTTTTCCTTGAGTCTATGTTATGACGTCATCACAGACGATACTTCTTTACTCCTGATCATCTCCCCTTATTAAGACCATAACTTTCTACTCCACCATTTATAACTCCTATACTAAATTTTCTCAGTAGACTTCTTCAACAAATTTTTTTTCACTAAGTCCTACACTTAGATTTTATATATAGTCTTCCTACTCCATTTCATTCTAATCATTTGCTATAACCAAAATTTTCAATCTATCCCATTACTATTCACTATACCCGAAATGTCAATGAGTGCATGTACAATTATTTTCATGTGTGCAAAGACTCAAATTCACATGCATGTACGCTGACATTCCGCTGAGCTTGAAATGCAAATTTCTTCTAACTCTCTCATTTCCATTCACCCCATTATTGAGATCGAGGTTATAACCCTTAGTTTGGAGACGGGATGCTACATCGAGTCTATGCATTAATCTGTAGAAAAGTTACCTCATTCTTTCCAAAAGTACTTCTCATCTTTCTAATACCTCGTCACTAGCTACCAGAATGGAAAGCAAATATCCTCTTCTGTTATATCTGGGAATTCCTATTCAATCCAGGAGACTAAGGTTATGTTAATTTATCCCTTTAATAGAAAAAATCTAGAAAAGATTAGGTTCATGGACTAATACAACCCTATCTTATGGAGGGAAACTTTAGCTTCTGAAGTCAGTTATTATCTCAATGTAAACCTACTAATGTTCCTACCTATTTCTCTCCATAGGAGTCATTAAATCAATTGAAAAGTTGATGAAGCAGTTTCTATGGGAGAACAGAAATGGTGAGAAAGGAATAGCAAAAGCTAGTTGGAAGACTATTTGCCAATCGAGAGAAGGAGGAGGTTTAGGCTTGGAATCAATTAGCAAGGAAAACATATTACTAATGCTCAAGAGGATTTGGAGAATTTTAGATGAAAAGAAATTAATATGGATCTAATGGATTCATATCTATATATTGAAAGGTGAGAGTTTTTGGGCTCTAAGAATCAAAGACAACTACACTTGGTTCTTTATCCAGATTCTAACAGCAGAACATCACTTGTCAAATAAGGACAGGGGAAAGAATTTCTTTATGGTATGACAACTAGATAGGGCAAAGAGCTTTAATTCATAATCAAAGGGCAAGAACTCTATTGGAGAGGTTCCCTAAGAAAACCAAGCTCCTAGAAATAGCTAGAAATGGAATTTGGTTGCTATCATTGGATGAGATTAGACAATTGTCCATTCCATATTTTAGAAGCCATGGAGAGAGGGATATTTACCTACGGAATGGAATCCCAGTTTTAGATATAACTATAAAGGAAGCAAAAAATATTAGGGACGGGTCTGTTAATAGGGTAGGATGGTACCCTCTGATTTGGAATAAGGTTCTTAGACTTAATGTCCGTTTTCTTCTCTGGCTAGCTATGTTGAACAAACTCAGCATTATGGATAGGCTGAAGTTCCTATCATACTCTAAAATGTGTACTCTATGTAATCTTGAGGCTAAACCTAGAGACCATCTGTTTTTCAAGTGTGCTTTCTCTAAAGAGATTTGGTCTAGAATCTCTACACTATGTATTCCTGAGATTTTCTACTGCAGACTTACTAATATCTGACTAGAACTATCTCATCTGAATATTTCTAAATATGACAGGGATATCATTCTAATCTCGGTTGCTATAGGTACCTAAACAATTTGGACTGAGAGGAACAACAGAAGGTTCAGAGAGCAATCAAATACTCCATTATCCCTTATAGACCTCGCTATGGCTAGCATAAGGGAACAACTGATTTTGCATCAGTTGAACCTACACTACTGTAGAGGCATGGCTCTCACATGGAGAGTCTAGTCCTAGATGATTTTTCTAATACATAGTTACTCAATAATAATTAATTCCATGGACTCATATCAGTACAAAGCAGAATAGATTAGAAATTCTAGCAGTTCATAAATTCACCTATCTACAAAAAATATGGCAATATTAGCTTCTGAACTTACTTGGTGGAAAGGAGGGGGCTTTCTCAGGAAAACTTCATACAAGTCGCTCTATGCTTGGTGAATCTCCGCTGAGTCCCTATTACCAACAGATAGAGGGTTATATGTGAAGATTCATCTTCGAAAAGTGGGAGAATAAACTCAACAGAGATGATTACCTGGGTAGTGGCTGTCCCCTCTGATCTCCAAAGCAGAGAGAAATAGCCAGAGCAAAGTCTATAGAGAAGGAAAAACTAAGTTTTGCCCTAATTGCTAAAAGTCGTCATAATCACGAGGAATAGTAGGTTACCTCAGTCTTGAGACATCCTTGGAGCAGAGTAAAATGTAGAAGAACCCAAGGAGATAAGTAGATCGCCAACGCTTCATCAGAGACTCGCCATTGCCTCCTCCCCTAATTCAAGAAACTTCTCAAGGGCTTAAGAAAGTCGGGGTCGTTATACCCTAATTGTAAAATGGCCTTACTTTAGTTTCGTTTTACGCGTCACCGTTTTGTTTTAACTTGGTCTAGTGTCAAATGGTATGTCCCGCGCACGAGGGAGACCCTTCTAAAAAAAAGTAGAAAATGAACTTCCACTACTAATTTCAAAATTCAACATTTCCCTTCTATCTCTCTCATGTTGATATTCATCAAGCAATGCTTTCATTTGTCACTTCACATCATAACTTTTTTTTTACAGGGTTCTATATCTTCTTTAACTCCAGCAAAATGTTTTTTTAACCAGGTAGTTCCTCCACCTTTCAAATGCTTATTACGAAATAAGCAAATAATATGGTTCCTTATACCGAGAACTAATGCAGCATGAGCTCAAGCTGGGGCATTGTATCTTCCTGAAGTGAGTTGATCAGAAGTATTTGAACTTCTTTCCATTTATCTGTAAAAATAAATGAATGCATATATCAAAATACATAAAACATAATTTCATTACATAATATGCATATCCATTTTATATAATATAATTCATTTTGTATGATTACATTTCATGGAACACATTTCATTATAAGTCAAAAACTAACAATTCAATTATTCAACATATATAATTAGTTAATTACGCAAAATATACATAAACACTTTTCATTTCCAACAATTACAAAACATACATAAACAATTTCTATTTCTAAAAATCACAAAAGATTCATAAACAATTTTCATCTCCAACAATTTTCAACAATTCTCATTCTCAACAATCACAAAACATTCATAAAATAATTTCAATTTTCAATAATTTCCATTTCCAATAATCACAAAACAATTGCTATTTCTAACAATTTCCAACAGTTCCTATTTCCAACAATCACAAGCCATTCATAAAACAATTTCCATTTCCAATCATTTCTAACAATTCTCATTTTCAACAATCACAAAACATTCATAAAACAATTTCCATTTCGAATAATTTCCAACAATTCTCATTTCCAATAATCACAAAACATTCATAAAATAATTTTCATTTTCAACAATCACAAAACATTCATAAAACAATTTCTATTTCTTATACAGTTGTTCATTTCATAAACAATTATTCATAACATAATTATCCAATTGAAGGATATATTCATAACATAATGATCAAGTTGAAGGATATAACTTCTTTGAAAATGTTTTTTTTTCTTATTTAAAGCTTTGAATCTTCTTTTCATTTCTAACAAATTATAATATTATACACACCATTCTATATTTCGTTCTTAAATATATAAATTGCTTTTACAGTTCTTAATTGATATTAATAAGTCTAAGTATAAGTAATTGGAATCTACAAAATATTCACAATTTGGAAAAAAGGAGTTCTTTTTGGGATGCATTTATTACATCACTATTTTCACACATTATTTATTATAAATATTTATGATAACCCACACATATATATTACCAAATAATTCAATTTCAACATATTTTATACTCAATTAATTACTTACCCAAATAGTCAAATACTATCATTAACTACAAGTTTACAACCGAATTATTATTAATTTACAATTGCATAACTATATATTCAACTAATTATTTATCTAATGTCCATAGTCAATACTCAAATACTAAAAATAAAATACTATTTCACAAATATTAAGAATTGGTGATTTAAGCCTTTGTAAGTTTACATCTTTAATATTGTCAGTTTAAAATTTTAATTTAAGTTGTTTCAACTTTCAAGTTTCATCTTACAAACTTTCAATTGAATGATTGAATCAATTCAATTCATCACATATTCATATGTGACCATGCATTTCATTCATCTAAAAATTTATCATAAATATCTCTTAATCGGATAAACTTAAACTAATCTTTATTTTATAACCAAACCAGAAATAAATCAACCAAAAAATAATTCATCTCCAATTTTTAATCCAACCACGCAAATTTCAAAATAAAACCATAATGTCTCATTCAATTCAACATTTCAACTCCAATATTCAATTCAGAAATTGCAACACCACCGTAACCATTTCAACTCCAACATTCAATTTAGAACATCACAACACCACCGTAACCATTCAGCTCCAATTCCAACCCAGATACACGCAAAATCTCATTCAATTCAACCCAATCACAAAACCAATTCCTAACCAATTCATAAATCCAACATCTAATCGATCACAATAAAAAATGCAATTAAGCTTAAACAGGAAAAAATTCACTGAAAAACTAAAAAAACATACCCAAAAATAATTCACTATCTTCAGCCTTCGGGTATTGGACATGGTGGTGGTGCGGACGTGTGATGGTCGGTGACTGAAGTGAGTGAAGCTTGTGGTGGCAGTGCGGACAGACATGCAGTGAGTGAAGATATTGTGTGTAGTGGTGGCCGTGTGGATATGGGCGAGACGGCGAGCAGCAGTGACGACGTGGTGGTGCTGCGGATATGAGGACGTGGTGGATCTGGGAGGATGACCGAAGGAGAAACACATCCGGTGTGAGAGAGAGAGAGCGACGGCGGTGGTTGGTGACTGGTGAGCGAAGAAGAAGAAGTGAGATGAGAGTAAAGTGAGATGGTGAGTGACTGGTGTAGTGTAAGACAGTGAGAGAGAGAGAGATGAGAAGGTAGAAGATGAAGAAGTGAAGAAGCCAGAAGGTGCGATTGCAGGAGAGTTCAACAAATGCGCCGTTTAGTTTTTTTAGGGTTAATTTCTTCAAAATTCGCAAATCAGTCCTTCAAGTTTTCAAAAATTACGGTATCGACCAGTATGTGGTCGATATTTTAGATACAGGTTGGTAATGACTGAAAAATACCGGTACCGACCAGTTTTAACGACTGATACCGTTCCATTTACCAGCCAGAACAGAACACAAACAAGGCCTTTTTTTTAACACTCCTCCTAGGATAAGTAATATAAATTGGAGAATTATCAATATTCAGCAACCAATACTCCCCCCTTTTGAAGACACCTTGTACTTAAGGTGGAAATTTTGGAAATTAGACTTTAATGGCTTCAGCTGACTCCCAAGTAGCCTCAAAATTTGGTAACTCCTTCCACCTGTTCGAAACTTCAAGTCCTTTAACAAACTTTCGCATCTGTAGCACTTTCTCTGGTTCTACCATCCATTCTAGATCATGTCCCAACTTTAATTGTAAGGGCTACACTTGTTGATGTACATGACCTACAACTTTTTTCAGCTAGGAAACATGAAACACCAGGTGGATGTTTGAAAATGAAGGGAGCTCTAATTTGTAGGCTATTGGCTAGGCATGTCCATGGTGGCCCATGGCCTTGCAGGCTAGGATGGGTTAGTCTGTGGCCCGAGCTACGACCTGCAGGGTCACAAACGGGCCAGGTTGGTCCAACCCATTATTTATTTTTTAAAAGATAAAAATTTCAAAACAATGTAGTTTTGGAAAAAATGGGTGAGCCAAGCCAGCCCGTGGCTGACCATGGTAGGCCTGTGGCCTCGCCCGAGTGAACCATGATCGGTCTGTGGCTTGTCCAACCTGGGCCAAAAACTGATCAGGCCATTACTGACATGCCTACTACTAGCCCACTCTCTCCAGTACTCTAAAATACTTAGGAGCTAGCTTTTCATACAGCTTTTTAGACAAGAAGTGCATTCTGTACAGTATCATCTTCAAATAAACCATCTCACCAACTTTAAAATCCATTTCCCTTCAATACTTATCCGTTGCCAACTTCACTATGTTGCTTAAGCTCTTCCAAAATATTGTCTCCTTCCTACAACATCAGATCCAAATCAGCAATTTTAGTAGTTTGGTTGCTTACCATCAATAATAGTGGAGGGTCCCGTCCATACACAGCTTTAATAGGGATCAGATTGGTTGAGCTATGATGGGTTGTATTGTATCAATACTCAGCCTAAGCTAGCCAAGTAACTCATTTGCGTGACTTTCTACCAGTAAAACATTTGAGATAAGTTTCTTCATAGCGATTAACAACCTTAATCTGCCCATTTGTTTGAGGTTGATAAGCGATACTTTGTTGTAGTCGGGTACCCTGCAATTTGAACAACTCTTCCCAAAATAAGCTTAGAAAAATCTTATCTCTATCTGAAACTATTGATCTTGGTACCCCATGTAACCTTACCACTTCTTTAACGAAAACTCCAGCTACTGTTTTGGAATTGAAAGGGTGTCTTAGTAGGATGAAGTGTACATATTTGCTTAAGCGATCGGCCACCACCAAGATAAAATCATATCCTTCAGACTTTAGTAATCCCTCTATAAAATATAGAGAGATATCTTCCCAAACTCTTTGTGGTATCGGAAGAGGTTGAAGTAACCTGGAGGGTACCATTGCCTGATACTTGTTCTGTTGACAGATTTGGCATTCCTCAATATACTTTTTTGTTGCTGGTTTCAAACCTTCCCAAAACACATCAGCCTTTAATCTTTTATAGGTTCTTAGAAAACTGGAATATCTCCCATCAACTCCGTGGTAGTCATTCAATAAAACTAGAATAACGATCGAGTCTTTAGGAATAACAACTTGTCCTTTATATAATAAAAAACCATGATTCAATGAATAATTAGGCCAAGCATCAATCCCTTCTTCAAGCTCTTTTTTAATGTGACAAAGCTTAGTATTTTTGTCAATTTCTTCTCTAATTTTTTCTTCTTCCAGTCGTCTAGGCACAATTAAGGCTAAAAATTAGGTGCTTTCTGTTGGTGGTATTCTTAACAATGCATCAGCTGCACTATTCTCCTTTCTCGACTTATATTTTTTCTCAAAATCATAACCAAGAAGTTTGGAAACCCATCTCTGGTGTTCTGGTTGAACCAGTCGTTGTTCTAGGAGAAATTTCAAACTTTTTTTATCTGTTAAAATGATAAAGTGCTTGCCCAAAAGATAATGTTGCCACTTTTGTACTGCTAAGTCCACAACCATTAATTCTCTTTCATAGACATAATTGAATCTATTTTTGGAATACAAAACTTGACTAAAGTATGCTATTGGCTTCCTTTTTTGCATTAATACAGCCCCTATTTTGTTCCCTGATGCATCGGTCTCTATCAAAGGTTTGAGTGAAATCTAGTAGTGCTAGAATAGGTACGGAAGTCATGGTTTGTTTTAGCTTTTGAAAAGCTTCTTCAGCCTCATCATTCCATCTAAACATGTCTTTCTTCAACTGTTAAGTCAAAGGCCAAGTTAATTCTTTATAACCAACCACGAATCGCCTATAATAATCCGTAAGTCCAAGAAATCTCCATAATTCTTGAAGATTAGTGGGGGAGATTAGTGGCAGAGGGCCATTCTAAGATCACTCTAATCTTTTCCTTGTCAACTTCAACTCCATCTGCCGAAATCCAATGCCCTAGATATTCTATCCTCCCTTACCCAAAACTACATTTCCTGCCATTTAAATGTAACTAGTTCTCATCTAATGTAGTGAAAACAAGCCCCAAATGCTCCACATGCAGCTCCATATCTCGGCTATAAACTAATATATCATCAAAAAAGAATAATACAAAATTTCTTAAATATGGTCGGATTACCTGATTCATGAGAGATTGGAAGGTCGCAAGCGCATTCTTCAAGCTGAACGATATGATAAGGAACTCATAGTAGTCCTCATGAGTTCTGAATGTTGCTACTCTCACTTGTATATAATGATATCCCGACTTCAAATCCAACTTTGTAAACACTGTTGCACCACACAATTCATCCACTACTGGAATAGGAAAACAATCAAGTACAGTCACTATATAAAAGCTTTGTAGTCCACATAAAATTGCCAACTCCCATCTTTTTTCTTCACCAATAATACTAGCTTGGAAAATGGGCTAGAGGAAGGGCGAATAACCCCTGCAGCACACATCTCACTTGCTAACTTCTTTATTTCATTTATTTGAAAATATAGGTACCAGTACAACTTCACATTCACTAGTGTTGCCCCAGGTTATAAGCAAATTGAGTGATCAATAGCACAGTTTGAAGGTAGTTCCGATATGGGAGAAAGCACCCTTGGAAATTTTGTTACGATTGTTTTAAGCAAATTTAGAATCTCAGTTGTTACTCCTGGGTCTTCTCTAGTTCTGATATGATATAACTCTAATAATAAACCTTTCCCGTGATGTTGAATTAATCTGCTCATAGAGCGCAGAGATATCCCATCTTTGCTCAATTTTGGATCACCTTTCAAAGAAATAACTTGCCCCTTAAACCACATCCATAAGTTCTTACAATCAACCTCTATAATTTCTAAGGTACTCATCCACCGCATGCCCAAAACAAAGTTGGTGTTGGTCAAGTTAAATGGAAGAAAATCATTCCAAATTTCTAACCCCTGCAACTTCAACCGTACCCCTCTATAAATTCCTTTTCCCTTTAGTGCATACCCATCTCTCATCAATACCCCATAATTAGTAGTTGAAGTATTGGGTAACCCAGGCTCCTCCACAATTTCGGTTCAAATGAAATTGCAAGTATCCATGCAATTAATCAATATAGTCACACTTCTCGACCCCAAGTTCCTTATAACTCAAAATGTACTCGATAATGTCAAGCCCAATACCAAGTTCAGAATGAACTCCACCGACTCCGCTACTCCTTATCTCCGACCTCTCTTCCATTTTTCCCTCATCATCTCTTCCAGAATCTTCATCTAAATCTGTCTACACCTTCTGTTCCTTCTTTTCTTCATTAACAAAAAAAATGTGAAATTATTTTTTGCAATTGTGGTTAGGATTGTATCTCTCATTACATGAGTAACAAAGCCCTTTAGGCCTCCTGGCCTAAATTTCTGTATCAGTTAACCAAAGTTGCCTTCTCGGGCCATCCTTTATCAGCGTTATCGATCGCGTCTTCCAATTTGTGGGTCGCGACATGCCTTGATCTCCAGGCAACCTCATCCCTCTTTCTAAATTAGGTCCGGGTTTGCTTATAAATACAGGTCAGGTGTAACCTACCCTAAACTCGAATTGATTTGTAGGTATATTTTGAGTTGCTATGCTTGTGCTTTACTCGGTCTTATAGCCTGATTTTTCTTATCAACCAATTGGGTTATTTCCATCATTTCAAGCAACCCATTCGGCTTTAAAACCCTCGCCTCAGCCTGTATGTCTGATTTTAGCCTCTTCAAAAATGTGCTTTCCAGCGCCTCTTAGGAAGGACCCATAACCACCACTGAAAACGCCTCAAAGTCCCACCAATATTGTAAAACTGAACCCCACTGCTTGATCCTCAACAGTCTTTCACACATACTCCCAGCTTAGAACTCTCCAAATCTGCGTGAAATCTATTGCTTCACCTCTATCCAACTTCTGAAAGGTGTTCGTGCATCCAGCCATTTGGACCACGCTATTGCTTCTTCTTCCACGTTTATTGCAACTACCGTCAACTTCTCCCCTTCCGACATCCTGTTAATTTCAAAGAAGCACTCCACTCTATAAATCCAACCTTCGGGAGTCACTCCATCGAAAATGGGTAAATCCAACCGACGATCACATCGCCAATTTTCTGTTACTTCAGCTGAATTTTCTGCATTCATCAAATCACATTGCTCTTCCTCAATATTAGTGGGTGATGGGAAACATATTCCACTATCATTCGACCCACCCTTTTCTATCATCACTGAACCAAGTTCATCTGACACCTCTTTTCCTTTTTCCATCTTCTTCATCTAACTATTAATAGTCCTCTGGGTTTCACTTAATGAGGCCACCACCTGTGATAAGCTCTGGGTGATCATTATTTTTATCAATCCTCTCAATGTTTTGATCTACTCATGCCATATTTGTCTCAATCCTTAGTAACCTGTTAATCCCACTTCTCAATTCCTCTAATTCTTTATTTATAGACTCAATCTTTCCTTCCATGTTCTTGGGCACCATGGATGACGGCTCTGATAAAAGTTGATAAGGACCTAGAATCAAGTACCAGCAGGAACACAGAATCTAAACGATGGAAAAAAATCAAGAATTACTAGAAAATGACATCAGTGACAGTAGTATCCATTCAAAGAAAGAACAACGACACAGTGCCAATTAGAGAGGACACCACTCTCCTATTCTCGACAATGAGTACTAAAAATTCTGTTGTAACCCATTCTATTTCCCCTCTCATATTGTAAAGATTCCCTCATATACACAATAAGCAACTAATAACAAGAAGTTGACGCTTGGACAAGGCCTATTTCTTAACAACCCTCCTAGAATAAGTAATATAAATTGGAGGCCTATCAGATTGATGATGACCTTCTAATTTCTTCAACTTAAGAAGTGAGGTAACACAAAAATACTTGGAAGTTTCAATGTTCTTGTATCATGGTGTTATTTAAATTAAAAAGTTGGATTAGTTTCAGTTAATAGTAATCAGGTAGCGGGCTTTTTCTGTTGGAAAAGTGACGGGCCTGAAATAATGGAGGAGTGCTTGAGTAGAAGAGAGAGAAAGCATTGGGCTTGATGTTAGGAGGTCCACCACCAAAATGTCCTAAGGCATTTTGATTTGGCTCCTTATAGGCTTATAAATGCTTCTCTTCTTCTTCTTCTTTTTAATATGAGATTCTTCCCATTCAATATTCCAACACTCCCCCTCAAGTCCAACTGGCCTGCCTAGTTGTGACTTGCCTTCAATTTTTCTATTTCTTTTGTCTTTTTCTTTTTTCTTCCCCTTTTTTCTTCTTCTTTTTAGGCATTTTTTGAATTTTGCCTAGGCTTGTGTTCACTTGGAGTCTCAGAGGCCACAATGTCTTTCTTGGGCTTGTACTCTTGTTGAACCTCAAAGGCGTCACAGGTCCATCTTTTTTTTCTTCTCGTCTGCCTGGGTCTTCCTCACTGAGCCTTCTTTATTGGCCTTCAGGTCTTAGTCCACAGGTCCATTATCTTCTTCACTTTTTTGGGCTTCAGGTCTTGGACCGCAGGTCCATTCTCTTATGTCTGGGTCTTCTTCACTGAGCCTTCTTTCATTGGGCTTTAATCTTCTTTATTAGGCTTTCAGGTCTTCTTCATTTTTAGGCTTCTTCTTCATTTTTTGGGCTTCAAGTCTTGGGCCGCAGGTCCATTTGTCTTTATGCCTGGGTCTTCCTCACTGTGCCTTCTTCATTGGACTTCAACCTTCTTCATTGGGCTTTTTTAGGTCTTCTTCATTTTTTGAGTTCAGGTCTTGAATCTTCATGGGCCGAAACAAAGCCGATAGTCTCTAATACCACGTTGAAAAAGTGACGGGCCCGAAATAATGGAGGAGTGCTTGAGTGAAAGAGAGAGAAAGCATTGGGCTTTATGTTGGGAGGTCCACCACCAAAATGCCCTAAGGCATTTTGATTTGGCTCCTTATAAGCTTATAAATACTTCTCTTCTTCCTCTTCTTCTTTTCAATATGGGATTCTTCCCATTCAATATTCCACCACTCCTAGCAGAAATCTTAAAGAGTACTCGTTTTTGAAATGACTATGCAAACACTAAGATTCAGTAGAGTTTCAACAATGTTAGTTTGCAGGAGAAAAGACTGGCACAGAATATAGCAGATACCGAAAAAGGATAATGGATTCAAGTTAAAGAGTTCTAGCTCAGAATTATCCTGAAACACCGGGTAGTGATTGCATTTTAATCTAATTCCTTTTCGTTTTCTTGACTTTTTCTTTGTTATTTAAGATATGAACTAGTAGATGATAGAACTATTGTTTTCAGAGCTGACCTTACATTTGATAATACCCGTCAATTGTTACTTTGACCATATCAGCGACGATTCAAGCTAAGGCATTTTGCTGACCTGGAAATATACTGAATTTCAGTGTGGGGGCTTCTCTCGATCTAGACATTCCAAGTAGCTTCTGGAGCCGCTTGGCTGGGAAATATGGTAATATGTTCTATTGGAAAGAAAGGTAAAACTCAGAATTTGACAGGGTCTTAACCCTCAAGGCTTACGGTAAGTACGTTAACATCAAATGATTGCAAAAACAGGGGGAAGACACTTCTACTGAAGCTGCTGTCATGGCAATATCCAGTTGCTTGAGAGAGCATGACATATGACTATCGCGTGTGTGAAAATTCAGAATGTATGAGCACGGATTAAATTAATTGATTAGCTATGTTTACAAGTATGACACAACTCGTAGCGACGATAGAGACAGCTTCCACAAGTGATTTTATGGTTGTAATCAAATTTATCACTGATGGTTTATACACAAGATTGGCAACTTTCCTAGAAGAAATCAAATTCACAAAGGCTCTGTACATGTGTTTTACACCAAGCCCTCAACAGAAAGAATAAAAGAATGCAGGCAACTGGTCTTCCTCCATTGAATCCAAGAACGTGTACAAATTACAAAGTTACCTATGTGATATGTTCGACCATTTAACTCGTATATATTGCTTTCCTTTGCTAGTTATCGAGAATGTTTTGTAGTTCCCCAGGTTGACAAGGAAGAAGAAGGACGCCCTTCTGTTGGAATCCATATTCCTCTTTAGCGAGCTCCAACAACCTCAAAAAAGCTGGATCACTGAGGTTGTTCAACTTCAGAACAAACTTTTTGCTTCTCCATTGCCGTTTACTGCTACAACTGCAAAATGCCCTTTCTTCACGTCTTTGGGAACTACTTTCTCAGCATCCATGCCTTCTCTAAGATCAGTATCACCGATAGTGAGTAGTCCTCTAGATCCCATAAGTGAAAGAAGCAGTTGCAGCTTTGTGATAAGCCTCTTAAACATCAGCAAACTTCTAATGCTTTCTTTCCTGCTTCCCATGGCTCTATATGGAGAAGACAGAAGCTATTTTGGAGGAGAGCTTTTTATTATTGTTCTTCTTCTTCTTCCTTGTTTCCAACTGACTGGGGAGAACCCAGAGAAAGAGAAATATATAGAGGCGGGGAGGGACAGGAGCGGTGGAAAGATACCTGAATCTTCATTAGGACAGCTAGGGGACCAATTCTTAGGGATGAAACACGTCATTTACTCCAACATTTGATTGTTTCACCATTTTTGTTTAGTGGGGTACTAGAGACACGGTTCACAGTACTATTTTTTCAACACTATGGCGTAAATACACGCAGATTGTTACATCAAAGGAGTGCTTCCCTGTACTCGTTCATATGAAATAAAAGTCGTTTCTCTTAATTTCTTACGTACAGGTGCAAGATGTGAAAGTTGCTTTGTTACCATTCCATTTGATAAAGTCTTAAATTAGTTGGGAAAAACGACCGATTAGAAGTCTAGCATTTGTCTTTAAGTTGACTAATGGAGTATTCTTAAGCGCCGGCTCAAAGCGTAGAGCATTTGGTACGTTCAAATTCGGCTGATAACTCGAAAGAGGACTGTTGGCATTAATGACTAAACTAAGCTACGAGGAAGGAGGCTAGAGGGGTTTGGTTCCGGTCTTGAGTCTGAGTCGCTTCAAAGCTCACACCATCTTCTAGTGCAAGTGTCATCCCTCAGATAAAGCTTAGAAAGTCGGTCGACATCAGCACATATCCATTGCCACTAACGCAAGATGTCACGTGACCATGATATGATGTGTAACATTATTCGACGTGTTGACCTGTGCCAACAAGAGCAGCTGTGCCGGTGAAGTTAAGAGCTCCGACGACTGATTAATAAGGAAGATTTTAGTACTAACCAAGCTTAACCACGGCAATGTCCAAAAATTAACTATATGAAATTCAAAATAACTTTAATAAAAGATGACAAGATTAGAAATTACCCTCTTGTAGCCTTAGAATTTATGTTTTTATCAACTAATCAACTTCCTCTCTTTAATTTCTTGTAATAATGAAGTATATATACTAGAGATAGTCGTGTTGAACAACTCTAAACTTAATGCTCTTGAGCAATGTTTAAGATACCATTCTGTACCAGTCAAAAAACGAACGGTATCGAAGTTGATGGTACCGATGCCGGTAGATACTCACAATACCAAAATATACTGGGCCGATATCGTGAATCTCCAACTTTTGAGGACCAATCAGTTAAAAAAAAACCCTAATATTCCCCCTACGACGCCACTCGTCTTTCTTCTGCCTCTCATTTTTCAGTTTTTGCTCTCTCTCTCACCGACTCATCCTCTCTCTATTGCTCTCGTCGTCCTCTCCTCCACTCCCGGTGGTTCGTGGTGCTCTCTAGCGGTGCTTCACTGCTCCTCCACCACGCGATGTCATCTTCGCCTCTTTGGATGTCTTCCTCTACCATGAGATGTCACTTGTCGCCTGTTGCCTACCACCACCTTCACGACGACCACCAACCACCATCGACTCTACTCTCCAGTCTACGAAGACCACCAAAGCACCAATCACACATCGATAAGACAGATCTGGAAACAATACCCATATCTCAACCCGACCTATCACCGAATTTGATTGTGAATTTCTGTTTTGTTGGGTGTGTTTTTTTTTTTCCAATTTTTGTTAGAATGTTTCTGGATAATTGTTTGTGTTGTGAAATGTGATTGTTTCTGGTTAATGGAATGAAATTGTGAAGGAATGGTGATTGTTTATGGTTAATTGTTTGTGTTGGAGACTTGGAGTTGGATTGGATTTGAAGTTGGTAATGGAAATGTGAAATTTGTGGTTGGTTCGGTTGGTTTTTGATTTTGGTAATGAAAATACGAAATTTGAGGTTGGTTTGGTTGGTATTTGGTAATGAAAATGTGAAAACTGAATGTTTGTTGGTATGTTTGTTGGTTTGGTTCATTTGTGGTTTGAAAATTGAAACAAAAAAATTTTGTTTACTAAATTTGAAAATAAAAATTAAAAATTAAAAATAAAAATAGAAATTGTCTATAATTCCAATTTTATTTTCTATAATTCCAATTTACCAAATTCCAAAGTTCTCATCATTTATTGTCTATAAAAGAAAATTTCAAAGATCAGTGACATCAGTCCTAGTTTTCTCTGTAAAATTCACATGCCTTCGGTGTTTTGATCTTTGTTAGTGGGTTATTCACTTACTCAACGTTAGGGTAATTGGCTGAGTTGGATTGACAACGGGAGATTGTAGGAATGAATCAATGAAGTCATCCAAAATCATAATTCAAAAACTTTATCAAAATTATGGATCCTTCTGTAGTAAAATCATTTTTGCGTATCTGTCTCCTCTATTATGTAATTTTATTGCTTGAATTAGTACCTTGTGTTGTGACATAATTTTGTCATTTAATAAAATGAATATTGTTAATATGTTGACGTATTTTAGAACACTTTTTTTTTTATTTGTACGTGCTTTACTACTTTTTAGTTAAGAGTTAAGGTTAACGGGGATTAAAGTTAGGGTTATAATTAGAGTTAGATTCAAAGTCAATCATCTAATTAACACTTTTTTGCTTGAAAATTCAAAGTTTAGATTTTGCAATTTTTATAGTGTATATTAGTTTTTAAATTTCAATTTAATTATAATAATCTTATCCAAATTTACATTGAAATATTTTATTATCCTGAATTTTCTTTCATCTTGATTATTGTAAGAGGACAGTTAGTAAAAAAAATTATGTGGTAATGATTTGGGAGGTTCTTTACATATCATTACCTTATGAAGGACTTAGCGTTAGCACTTTTTTTCTAATTTTGTTGATAAAACTACTAAATGATTAATTTCTTACAAACTAATATCTTCATTTTTTTGTTACAGATAAATAGAAGGAAGTTCAACTATTCCTGATCAAACTACTTCAGGAAGATATAATTATCTAGCATGGGCTCATACTGCATTAGTCTCAGATATGAAGAATCATATAATTTTTTTGTTTTGTAACAAGCAATTGAAAGATAGAGAAATCACCTGATTGAAAAAGCATTTATCTAGGGTTAAAGGAAATGTAAAACCCTGTAAAAAAGTAACTTATGATGTGAAGTGGCAAATGAAAATATTGCTTGAAAAATATTAACATGAGAAAGATAGAAGGGAAAGGTTGAATTTTGAAATTGGTAATGGAAGTTCGTTTTCTAGTTTCCGTGGTGATTGTAGAAATGTTAAAGGTGGTAATGGTAGTGGTGGTAATGGTGGTAGTAGTGGTACTGGCAGTGTTCCATCTCAGACCTAAGAAGAAGTACCTGAACTTGATGTGGGGAAGAGAAGAAGGCCAGTGACTAGTTTCTTTGCACCACAAACAACTGCTAGAGCTCAACCTTTAATTCGTAGTGCAATGCAATCAAGAGATGCGACTCACAATGTCGATATGGCAATAGCTAGATGGTGGTATGATATAGATTCATCATTCAATGCTTCTCAATCTTACTATTATCAACCTATGATAGATGCAATAGCCTCTTATGGTCTGGATACAAAGATCCTTCGATTGATGACTTAAGAGGTAAACTTTTGGATTGTTATGTTTCTTAAATTAGAAGTTATTTGGCTGAAAGAAGAGTTAATTAGGGTAATTATGGATGTTCAATCTTGTGTGATGGTTGGACAAATAGGAGACAATAGCCTAATATAAATTTTTTGGTTTATTCTACAAATTACTCTATATTTTTTAAATCTATTGATGCTTCTGGCTTTATTAAAAATACTAAGACTGTGTTTGGGATATTTGATGAAGTTATGAATGAAGTAAGGCCAGAAAACATTGTTCAGTTTATTACTGACAATGATTCTACTTATAAAGCGGCATGAAAAAGGTTGCAAAATACGTATAATTCTTTTTTTGGACTCCTTGTGTTGTACATTGCATTGAGCTAATGTTGGAGAATATAGAGGATCCTAAGTATTTTCCTGTTATTGATGAGACTATGCAGAAAGCTAAAAAGGTGACAAAGTTCATTTATAATCATGCATAGGTATTGAATTTGATGAGAAAGGAATTTATCAATGATAGGAATTTGTGTCGTCCTACTGTGACAAGATTTGCAACAAATTTCTTATCACTTCAGTCTTTTGTTTCGATGAAGAAAGAGTTAAGACAAATGTTTACAAGTGATAAGTGGATTGCATTTCAGTATGCTAGGTCTAATGCTAGAGTGGAGATTCGTGATATTATACTAGAAGATAGAGAATTTTGGTCTCAATGTCAATTTGTTATTCGAGTTTGTGAGCCTTTGGTAAGGGTGCTTTACTTGGCTGATAGTGAAGAAAAGCCAACAATGGGTTATATTTTTGATGCCATAGAGAGAGCGACGGTAGCAATCAAGGCCAATATGAAACATAGGCCTTCTTTGTACACATCATATCTTTCAATAATTAACGAGAGAAGGGAAAGATAACTTTCTTCTCCGTTGTTTGCAACTGCGGCATTTTTGAATCCTAGTGTTTGGATCTTAGTAAGCAAGCTGAAGTTAATAGAGGAATGTTTTTAACCATTACAACAATTGTTAACATTGACGCGATGTAAGATCTGTTAAGTTCACAAATGGAGATTTATAAGTTGTCTTATGGGGATTTTGGAATGTCGATTGTTATCGACAAAGAGGAAAACTTTCTTTAGGTATTAATTATTTCCTTTTTCTTGTTTGTTGAAAATTAATTATCACTTTATTTTGTTTATAACGCTACTTTTGTTATTTTATAACTTACAATTTCTTGGTGGGATTAATTCAGAAATGGTGTTTCAGAATTTAAAAGGTTTGCAATTTGGATTTTAAGTCAATGTATGAGTGCAACAGGCTGTGAATGAAATTGCAGCACATTTGAATTTATCGACTCTAAAAAAAGGAATAAATTAGAGTATAAGAGGTTGAATGACTTGATTTTTATTCCTTACAATTTAAAGCTTCAGGAAAAGTATATTATTATCATTATTATTTTTGATATAATTTCTTATAATTTTATTGTTTACTATGAGTCTTAACAGTACAAGTAGTTTAACTGATCTAATTTCCATTGATAATATCGATCTTTTAGCAGATTGAGTTTCTAAAGAACCAAATTTTGTAGATTTCGATGACTTGGAAGATAATCTTGGATGGGAAAGCATTAACATTTCATTTGGTGCATTAAATTTGAATAATAATAATAATGAAACTCCTCTTAATGATGAGATTTTGTACCAAATGATAATTGAGGTCAGTGTAGTTTAACGAGTATCTTCCCGTTGGCGATTGAATTTCGTCCCAGGTTAATTTTTTCCTCTTTTTTAATTTTACTTATATTTGATGTTTATCAGCTTATATTAAATTCTATACATGTAATGTAATTGTAAATGTTTTTGTTTCATTTTAACTTTAACTTAATTGTTTCCTCATCATGATGAAATTATAATAGTTAAGGATATTTATTGTTCTTTTTATTGGATGTTTTGATGTAATTATTATTTATTAAAATGATGAAATTATATTATTGTAATATTTTAAATACTTTGTATTATTCTTATTTTTATATTTGTATTATGATGATTGTCTTTTTTTATATTAATTGAGGTTATTATTTTTATGTGAAATATTTAAAAATTATTGTTATTTCATATTAATTGTGATTATTATTTATTATTATGATTTTTTGAAACAAGGTTGATGTAAACTTGTAAAGTATACAGTATACAACTGTACAATACACTAATGGATTATTTTGCAAATTTTAAGAAAATTTTAGGGGCTATGTCATAAATTTAAAAAATATCCAAAACAATACCCAGTATTGATCGGTACCAGTACAGTACTGTACTAGAACTCTATTCGGTACTAAATCCGGTACGGTATTCATAACTTTGCTCTTGAGAGAGCATCAACAACAATCTTATTACTTCCCTTCTTATATGCGATTTTAATATTCAATCCATGGTAGTAAATTCTGTAGTGAACTATATGTTGCATTTTCTATGCCTGTTCGACCTCTTCATTTTTGTTCCTCTTCATCATCTCTCACTCCATCATAATGAGAACTTCAATCGACCATTGTCCTAGCTTGTTTCCTCTTTGAGAATAGGATCAAACAGATCCTTCTACATGCTCTTTTCCGATGTCTTCACTGATGCTCTCATAATATAAAATACTAGAAGTGATCTTTTCAGTACAGAGACAGCACAAAACAATTTTCGCTTCAGTTTCCACTACCAAAAGGACTATAAAGACTGAATTTTATTTAGTCAAATCATAGAAACAAATAACTAGCAGCTAGAGAGAAAAGATAGTAACATTTGATTCGGTCAAGCAATAAGATAATTATTCAAACAAGCTGGATACGAATATTTTTTTGTGTTGAAAAGTGGAAAACTCCACATGGGAGCAACAAACACTATAAAAGTATTGTAAAAAGCAAAAATTGTGAATCAATTATGTGATAGGGAACACAGATAGTTTCGTGTTAGAGACATGATCGTCAAATTGTGAAAACATCATGCAAACATTTGGTGACAGCTAGGGCTTCCACCATAATTCTGATCTCTATAGAAAGCACAGATCTCAATGGGGCAAACTGTGTAGAGATTATTCTTGTGTATGTATAGGGAGTGCAGAGGGGACCTAGCCACAGCTAGTAACCCTAGGCCTGCCCATTATGGGCCTTAGGGCTAGGCTATACCATTAATCACACTAACAATATAAAGTGCTTAAGTCCAATAGGGATCACAATATTAGTGGACCATAGGCATCTTAATAGGGATCATATTATTAGCCTTTTTTTAATAAAACCAAAACGACAATTGATTATAGCCCATAAAATATATTTTAACATTCTCCCATTTGGGCAAAATCAGTTGTTTAATTTTATTTTTGAAAAACCTTTGAAAATGACTCTCAGGCTAATAAACTAAAATTCGTGCAATGTGGCCACATTTTGAAAAAATATATGATCTGAGATGCAGCAATTCAATAGGACTATATCCGATCAAAGTCGAATGGCATTGAACTATACCACCCGTTACATCCTTTATTGATATAATATCGATACATAATTACATATATCATCAACCTTATTGACCAGTCATTAATGTGTATGATAGCATGAAAATAGCATATAAAGGTGATCCAATAATTAATGTAAGGTGCTATTTTCAGCGTTAGCCCTTACAATTTCTCTTAAAATAGGCTTCAAGTAAGGGAAATTGTATAGTTCATTATGAACTATAATTCCTTGAACGCCAATATGGTGTCAACCATTGACACGATGATTGAAAAGGACACTGAGTTCTATAATAGTGTCTGTAGACTCAAATATGGTGTTAATTAGGAGACATGCTGATCTAATAAAACACCAAGTCAAAACATTTGTAACATTCTCTAACTCTAATATGGTGTCAATCATGAGACATGATGATATAAAAAGACACAGAGTTTCAAATAGCAATTGATATATACATACAAAATAGTAATAAGAGAATAATTCAAATCAATTACATTAAAATAACATAATCCATGTGAAATAAACATTCAAATATCTAACAATAAATGTCTAACAAGACAAGGAAATATCACATATATTTCAAAACTGCCACTAATCAAGTGCATTAAAAGAGCTTATAATCCCCATGTCTTCAACGTGCTTCTGGAACACTATAGATCGAAGACCCTTGGTTAAGGAATCAGCTAGCATGGACTCTGTAACTATATGCTCGACAACTATGTTTTTATTCTTCACTAAGTCTCTGACAGTTAGATACTTTAATTCCATGTGCTTAGAACCACTAGAAGTCTTGTTATTTTTAGTGTAAAATACTGCTGCACTATTATCACAATAGATTCTAAGAGGTCTAGCAATGGAATCCACAATGTGAAGTCCAGTCACTAGGTTTCTCAACCAAACAGTATGAGTAGCAACTGCATAACAAGCAATAAATTCAGCCTACATAGTAGAAGATTCAACCATAATATGCTTATTACTCTTCCAAGATATCGCACCCCAGCCAATATAAAGATGTAACCAGAAGTCGATTTCATATCATCAGGGCACCCAGCTAGATTTAAGTCACTGTATCATATTTTCTCTAAGTTGTCAATTCTTTTATACACAAGCATATACTCTTTGGTTTTCTACAAGCATCTCATCACTTTCTTAGCAGCTAGCCAATGAGCATTACTAGGATTAGACTGGTACCTATCCAAAAAGCCAACTTATAAGCAATGTCAGGCCTAATGCAAACCTGAGCATACATCAAACTCCTTAATGCACTATCAAATAATCTGTTCTTCATCTTTAATTTTTCAATTTCATTATTAGGACACTGGTTCTTATTGAATTTGTCACCTTTGACGACTAGTACATCCCCGGGTTTACAATTTTGCATATCAAATCTCTCCAAGACTTTATTAATACAAGCCCTTTGAGACAAGCCAAGAAAGTTACGTGATCTATCCCTGTGAATTTCAATTCCCAGCATGAAATTTGCCTCACCAAGTTCCTTCATCTCAAATTGCTTCGTTAGCATCTGCTTAGTTTTATTCAGCAAGCCAATATCACTGCTAACAAGTAGAATATCATCAACATATAAAACGAGAAAAATGAACTTACTCCTACTAACCTTTAGGTATATACACTGATCAACTTTATTTTCTTCAAAACCCAAGGAGGTAACAACTTCATCAAATTTCAGGTACCACTGCCTAGAAGCCTGTTTCAGACCATAAATAGATCTCTTCAATTTGCACACTAAATGCTCATTACCATTTGACTGAAAACCCTCAGGTTGTTACATGTGTACTTCCTGAAGGAGATCACTGTTCAAAATGGTTGTCTTGACATCCATTTGATGTAACTCCATATCGAAATGTGCCACAAGAGCCACGATAACTCTAAATGAATCTTTATTAGACACTGGGGAAAAAGTTTTAGTGAAGTCAATGCCCTCTCTCAACTTGACCTTCGAGCCCGTCTTGGTTTTAAAAACTCATTTACAACCAATTGCCCTACAATTTTTAGGCAATTCAACAAGTTCCCACGCTTCATTATTAGCCATAAACCGCATTTCTTCTTTCATGGCATCTACCCAAATATCAAAATGAGCATAAGACATCGCCTCCTAATAAGATTTGGAGTCAATATTATCCCCAACATCATACATGTCGTCGCTCAGATAAACAAAGTAATTGTTGGAAATAGCCGATCTCCTTTGTCTAATTGAACTTCTAAGAGATACTTGCACAATAGATTCAATAGGTTGAGGAGTATCAACTAGTGCAGGAGGGTCAGCAACATTATTAGCAGGATCAATCGGAGTAGGGGAATCAACCACATTTTCAACTAAACAAGCATCAACCAAGTTATTGACAGGAACAGTAACTGTAGGCATGTTATCTATAACACCCATTCCCAACTGACATATGCACGTGTATCCATCAGATACACGTGTATACACCTATCAGAAATGACATGTTAACTAATTCAACTTCACTTTACATAATATAGCATCATACACTAAACCATCAATAAAAAACCCAAAATGTTATCGCATTATATCAAACCATGATTTACATTGTTTCATATTATCATCCATGTTTATACAACATTATCCTATGAACATAAACATCTCAGCACACACCACATACTATAACTCAAAAGAAACAACTAAGTCCTCAATCCCAACTGACCAACCTTTGAACCAAATCTGACCATAATAACTGCACAAAGTATGCTTCTACAAAGTCTTGGAAGCTAGGTCGTCTTACTCTCGAACCTGAAAAGCAACGGTGCAATTTCGATGAGTTTTACAAACTCAGCAGAGTAACCATCATCGATGATTCACTTATGTTATAAAACAAGATCAATTAAAATAGGTAATCACGCAGTTCAAAGCCACTTGACAAGTATCAAAAACTATCACAGATAAATCATTTCTCAATTAAACAGTTCAATCATATAACGACATTCACACAGCTTTGCAAATCATTCAATGAGTTCAAATTATATGCGGATGCTATATGTACGAGACTCACATTTATTTTTATTATATTGTTGTGACTGTGTGCTTTTACAGTATCCCGAATTATCAGGCTCAGTCAGTCAGTCTATGACTCATTGATCACAGTGAGCCATAGGCTCGAACCACATATGCGGGAGCTTAAAGCTCTTATCAGTAACAGTATCAGTAGCAACACCAGTCACAACTCCTTAATATTATGTGCATCTGAATGAAGTGCATGCCACAGTTTAGTCATCAAATTCAATCACTTTCATTAGCATGTAATATAACAGTATATCAGTCACAGTATCAGTTACAGTAACAGTCACAGTAGCAGTAGTCATCAGACTAGGTCCGGCATCCAACTTTTCAGTCGAGAATCAGAAAATCATTTAAGCAAATGCATTCACATTCAATCAGCACTTCTAATATCATTTTTATGCTTCAAAAGGCTTAAGAAAAATATTGTCTAAAATCCAGTACACAATCAACACAATCAATCATATTATGAAGCTCATAGTTCTGAACATTCATATACAAGCAACACTTCAATTCTTAATCCAATATCACAGTCATCGGACCTTCATTGTCTGGAATCAACAATCAAGCCTTATTCATTCAATCATTTCAAAACAGAATTTAAACAAACAAGTAATTAAGTGAGATCATCTAGGTTACTCACAGTATGCTCCAAACAACTATTACCTTGAAGTATCGACAATGTCTGGATGCTATTGTTCAATGTGTTCCTCTATACAGACAATACATTCACATATCACAATATTGCACAATTATATACTCATTTATGCACATTTATGTATACTGAATATGTACAATGCATGTTCATAACAATTCTGAGTATCTTATTGTAATTTTCATCATTAAATCGATCAGATATCAAAGCCCTCATTAATAACATTTGATACTTACAATTTGGACCAAAATAAAAACAATGTGAAATCAATATCATAACCTAATTGACCGCTTAAGATTTTCTAGCCATATAATTTTAGGTCAACTTTGCATAATTAATCTGATAGAGTAAACGACAAAATTAGGCAACACTTTCTTCTGAAAAGTTGTTTTAAAGTGTCTCTAATGACTCCAAGATCATCCAATTTGATTCAGTATTCAATGAATTATGCACAAAATACCACAGACTGTGCACATTCAATTCAGATATCCAAAAATTACAAAATTTATACCAATTTAAATCTAAGAGAATAAGCTACAAATTTGGTGAAGAAAACTCAGCCTAATTAGGCCCACATCAATATAGTTTATTCAATAACCACAGGACAAGATTTCTGTCCCTGGTAATGTTACAGCCTAAGCTAAGATGCAGTTCCATGCCAAGTTTGAAAATCCTAGAGACATAATAAAAATTAGACTTCTTCAAGAAATTTGTAGACTTATGTCTCTAGTCAACTCTGAACTAAGAATTAACTTATTTGAAAATCTACAGATTAAGTTATAATGAGAATATTGAAGCATGTTCATGAAAATTTTCCAGTTCATAACATTCCAGCAGACTTCCACACTTTCATCTTATCAATCACTTTCAATTTAATTCAGATAGCTCTAAATTTTTATGGATAGAAAGAAAAATGTATTAGGAATCCATTGATTTGAGTTTCAAGTCATTTGGAGTTTGGATGAGAAAGTTATATAGACTGAAAGCTGTTCAATGAAATACCTTAGTTCATAATTCATTTATTCATGCAACCACCACCTTTTCTCTCTCTAAAACTCAAACATTCTTCTTCTTCACCGAACTACACCCCTCCCCTTCTTCTTTCATGATCTTCCATTTCCAGATTTACACACTTCTAACACGTCCACTATGCATTTCTATATCTAGTAAAACCTTTAAACAAGTTAGACTCAAAGTTACACTTCAAACGCAAAAATCTGAAGGTTCATGTATTTCCTCTCTCTCTCTCACTCTCTCTCTCTACTGCGTTTCTGTCCCAACTTTCTGCGCTTTTCCATTCTTTTTCTTTCCCTCCTCAGTCTACGTTTTCTGTCCTCTTACTCCTTAAAACTCTACACTTCATTATACTATATATTTTCTTTAGCTTTAACCACACATCAATCCATCCCTAACATTTCCTAAACATTTACACAAATATCACAAAAACAGAGCATATTCATCACTGCACTGTTTTTTTTTTAAATCCTTCCTTCCCACTAATTTCTTCATTCCTAACTCATATATTCTGCATTTTTATACCCAATACAATCTCTAAACAGATCAAATGCAAGCTTATATGGTAATTAGAAAAACACACCCAAAACCTTACACATACTTTCTCTCACTACTGTGTTTTCATATTTAGTGCACTTAGTTTAGTTCTTGTCATTACACACCCTATAAGCAGAACCTATAACATGCTTTTCCTCTCCCATTTTCATTCAACTCACTATTAAGACCTCTCAAAATTCAAGATCACACAAACATCAAATATGGCAATGATATTCACATATTTCATAAGAGTTTCTGCACTTTCATTCATTATCTGCATTCTTTTTCACATCTTTTCTAACTTATTAATCATCAATGAAACCATTTCTTCCTACCCCCATTCATGCATGTATCTATTTCCACACACTAACACATCATCAACACAAATCCCTTACAAAACCCATAACACATTCAATGGACGGAAATATCAAAAATAAAGAGGAACAACACAAGATTTGGATTGAAGTTCTTACTTTGAAATCATAATCCAAAGCCAAATACACAATTAGTAGCAATTATCTGATTCGGTAATGAGATGGATGGACAACTTATTTGGTGTTGAAGTCTACGATGAAGAACAACGATGAAGAAACCAACTAGCTACAATAATTTCTTTTTTTTAGCTTAAAAAACACCACGTGCATGTATAACACCTCTCCAAATGTCACCGTGCATGTGAGCCATTTGTTACATCTATAAGTTGCCACATGGCACAATACAATTGGTCTATTTCTTTTTTTTTAAACCCCAAATTTTCAGAAATTTCCTAAAATTCACCAAAAATTTTGAAATAATACTAATAGTCTCCAAATAAATTTTTAACGCAAATAATTCACAATTCATATTTTAATTGCATTTTTAACAACTAATATTACCTGAAATATGTCAATAAATGCATGTACAAATAATTATAATGTGCAAGATCAATAATGTCATATATGTGTCTGTCATATTATGCATAAACATGAGTTATGCTTCCTAATTTCTCATTAATCTCTAATAATCATCATTTTAACCCTAATTGAAGTGATAGGATGCTACATTATCAATGGCAATGGGCAAAGAAACCATCTCACGCACATTAGCGGTGGAATCAACAGTAGGAATAATAGCTTTAGCCTTATCCAATTCTAAAAATTTTGCATTCATATATTCCATAATTTTAGGACCACTTCTAGGACAATAGAACCTATACCCTTTTGCATTGGCTAGATATCCAATGAAGTAGCAATGGGTAGTTTTAGGGTCAGTCTTTTTCTTTAAGGGATTATAAATCCTAACTTCTGCAGGACAACCCCACACACCAAAATGGTTTAAACTGGATTTTGTACCTGTCCAAAGTTCAAAAGATGTTTTTGGAACAGATTTGCTAGGAACTCAGTTAAGGATGTAAAAGGTTATTTTTAAAGCTTCTTCCTATAAAAATTCTGGCAAATTAGTTCTGCTCATTATGCTCCTCATCATATGTTTTAAAGTGCAGTTTCACCTTTCGGCTACACCATTCTGTTCAGGACTACCTGGCATGGTATATTATGGAATAATTCAACAAGCTTGCAAAAATTTGGCAAATGGTCCCATATGTTGTTGTCCAATAACAAATCTACCATAATACTCACCACTACGATTAGATCTCACCACCTTGATGACCTTTCCTAATTGCTTTTCAACTTCAGTTTTAAAATTTTTGAATTTCTCAAGGGCATCAGATTTTTCTTTGATTAAATAAAGATAGCCAAATTGGGAAAAGTCATCAATGAAGGTAATAAAGTATTTATTGCCACAAGTAGTAGGAGATAGAGGTCCACTAATGTCTGTGTGAATGATTTCTAAGAGATTTAGAATTCTAATTGCATCTTTCTTTTCGGTTTTAGTAAATTTTCCTCTGATACAATCTACACATGTCCCCAAATCATTAAAGTCTAAGTAAGGTAAAATGTTATTTCTTATTAATCACTCTACCCTTTCCCTCGAGATGTAACCTACGCGTTTGTGCCACAATAGCGAGAATTTCTCTTTTATCCTAGACCTCATAGCAAGAGTAGTCTCAACATTGAAAGATGCAGAAAAATTATCAGAAGCCAAAGACAGTTTATATAAACCATCCACTAAAAAACCAGATCCTATTATTACAGAATTAAAAGACAATGTAGTTTTTCCACCACTAAAAGAAAATGTAAAACCAAGTTTATCTAAGCAAGAAATTGAAATCAAATTCCTTCTAAAGGAAGGTACATAAAAAGTATTTTTTAAAATAAGTTCATACACTAAATCTAAAATTAAGGTAACATCTCTAACGCACTCCACTGTTACTTTAAGATCATTTCCTACCCTCAGCTTGCTTTCTTTCAGACTTAGTTTCCTCATGTTTGTTAAACCCTGTAAGGACACAATAATATGGGTATGGAACCACTATCAAACCATTAGGAATCTATAGGAACATTAACTAAATTAGACTCAAAACAGACAAAAGCAAAATGATTACCTCCATATTTCTTCTTGTTTTCTAACCAAGCATTAAATTTACGACATTCTCCTCTATGGTGTCCCTTGACCTTACAGATGATACACCAAGGACCTTTCTTGAAGGTAGTTTGCCTAGAACCTCCTTCATTGGTATTGCCAAATTTCTTGTAGTCCTGATTTTTATTATGTTTCATTAACACTCCACTTCTCACCAATGGTATTATATGCTGTTTTGATTTGGGTAAATTCAATAGGGAGACAATTTAAAGCATGGTGAACAATGAAATTTTCATTCAGGTCAATGTATTGGGCTTTCAGTTTGGTTTGAAGGTGAACCATTCTCAGAATAAATTTCCTAACACCCCCGTTATGGTATACCTCATATCCATCAACTCTTTCATTAAATACCCAGACTCGACATTATTGGATACTTGGTATCTATCTCCTATGGCCGTAAGAAAATCCTTAGCAGATGTTGTGTCGGGCAAACCACTCAATAGTAATTCAACAATGGTCCTCTTAATTGTAACCAAGTTAAGTCGATTAGATTTCTCCCACTTAGCTAGGCTCTCGCTTTGCTCACGTGTGCTTCCTTCATCAGGTATGATAGGTATGTCTTCCCTTAGTGCCATATCTAGATCAGCTATTCCTCAGGAAAATCCTATGTCCTGCCTTGTAATTTGAGCCAGTTAAAATTTCTACGATCACTTGACTATTGTTCATAGCGAAGGAAACTGTGTAAGACAAAATAGAATGCATTAATAACAATAATAAGGGCATAAAAATAGTAGGAGGCCCAATTAAGAATCACACATTCCCCTTTGGGCAGAATGTGCAACCAAAATCAGAACCTCAAAGATGAGCTGTGAAATTGAGGATACACTAATCTTGAAATTCCATCCCTTTTAGGAAGATAGATTCCCAAGACTATTGTAATCCTCAATAACTTTAGTATAAAATTAGGTCTCCAATTAAAACACACAACTACCCCCTTTGGGTAGGCAATTATATGTATTAATCAGAAACATTCCTGAAAAATTAAGACTATTGTAATCGTCAATAACTTTAGTTAAAAATTAGGTCTCCAATTAAAACACACAACTACCCCCTTTGGGTAAGCAATTATATGCATTAATCAGAAACATTCATCAAAAATTATAAAAAATCTCATAAACCACTATGATTGATCCCACTTTGGTGGTAATCTCTTATAGTAATCCATGAAACTCATCATACAGGAATCAAGATATATTGCCCAATACAAGATGCAGTTTAAAAGAAGATGTAAAAATAAAAGACACCTCAACTGATCATGGATTAAATTAAATTACATTTTAAAATAGGTTTTGTACTTACACAATTGAATAAATAAACAAATATCACAGGCAATTTAATAAATACATATAAGATATGATTGAGGGAGAGTGACTATTGTAAACATATCCAAAATAGGGTAATAATTATTTTCAATGTATCAGGCTAAATTAAAAAGGCTGTACAATACGTAAAATATACTATGTAATGTAATATTTTTATAAAAAATATTACATGCATCGGAAAAATTATGAAAAATATATAGAAAATCAGGCTCGAAAAATTGAGCGTAACAGAAAAATCGGAGCACAAAAATAAATTTTATGGAGCTCACACGCCACGTGTGAGAGTGGGCGTGTGCAAGACACGTCTCCTTCTTCCTCCGAACGGGTCGAATTTGTAGGAAAAGGATCCGAGGGTCACGTGATGGGACTTGCTCAAAAACGTTGTTTTTGGTTCGATTTTCATACTCAATCTATTAGAAAACTTAATTAAAACTAGTTTCTATGAAAAGCCTTTAATAAATTATAGGGATCGTAATGATTTTATGGATCAAAAATTGGGTCGATTCGGTTTTAAAAAATTGAAGTGGGTTCTTCAAAAAACAACACCTAAAACTCAATGTTTCTTCAATTTAAACGTACATCATCACCCAAAGACATGAAGAAAATGTGAATCAACACAACACGTAAGATTTCATGTGTATTTTTTAAGATTCGAATCGGGTTCAAGAACGCTAACCGTGATTTGTATTGCAAAATTCTCAGTGTATAGTGCATGAAAAATTAAAAATCATATATCAATAGACTCATGAGATTAAGATCTACAAAAGCCCTAAGGTTTCAGGGATCAATTTTACAAATTTATAGTTACTCGAAAATCATACATACAAACATATAAAAGTGTGAAAAAGATGATCCGAAGTATGACAATAATGACCAGATTCCAAATCACATAATTCCTAGCTTTGATACCACATGTAAAAAGCGAAAATTATTAATCAATCATGTGATAGGGAACACAGATACTTATGTGTTGGAGACATGATCGTCAAATTGTGAAAACACTGCACAAACGTTTGGTGACGGCTAGGGCTTCCACCACAATTCTAATCTCTATAGAAAGCACAGATCTTAATAGGGCAAACTATGTAGAGATTATTCTTGTGTATATATAGGGAGTGCAGTGGGGACCTAGCCATAGCTAGTAACCTTAGGCCTACCCATTATGGTCCTTAGGGTTAGGCCTATACCATTAATCACACTAACACTATAAAGTGCTTAAGTCCAATAGGGATCACAATATTAGTGGACCATAGGCATCTCAATAGGGATCATATTATTAGCTTGTCTTTAATAAAACCAAAACGACAATTAATTGTAGCTCATAAAATATATTCTAACAAGCATCAGATTAAACAGTGGGTTTGCGCTCAAATCCATTACCAGGATCATCATCGGAAGGGAAAACCTAGAGACCAATAATTATAGCATCTGGTGGGCCACGACGACATCGCTGCTCCATTTCAAGTACCTTATCAGAATCTCCATAGAAAGCTTCAATAGAATCATCTCTCCTATTCCTCATCCAACCCTTGAATCCCAATTGTGTTGTAAGCATTGGTTTATACCTACAACCAATCGCTTTGGTTGTAGTTTAGTGACAAAAAATTATTAATAAAGGCATTCTTTATCTTTATGTATTAATTACATTTGATGTTTTAATACTAAAGATAAAATCCCCAAAATAATTAATATGTAATTGAAATTATAATGAGATCATAATTGTGAGATTCAATTTACATTTACGTATATTCCTTAATGTTCCTAGTTGTAGTTTCATCAAGATGAGATATTGTTGAAACGTTAAAATTAGCACACATTATGTTTATTTCTTATGGAGAAAGTAATTGATCTCATAAATTAAAATATGGAGATACTTAAACTAATGTGTGGGTGACTATTATAGAATAAGTCACTGAACTGACCCGACTATAATAATCCTAAATGAAATATTACTTGTGTTTCTGTGGATTTGCTCGTAATGATAGCTGTATAATTGATCTTTAAACTTGAGCTTACTAAGGAACATGTGGGAATTATTGTGTTTTGATACTACTTATGTATTGTCATAGGATAATTCAATCGATAGTACTTGGATGTAGTAAGAACCATTGAGTAAGTCAATAAAAGATTCGTCACTCTAAAGTAATTAGAGAGAATGCTCCACCATTCTTCATTAGTAGTGATTTATAGAATTCTCTGGCTAGAGTGAACTGACATTTGAAAAGGTGTTTTCAAATATCAATTATAAATCAATTACTAATTGATAAGAAAGAACATGATCGGACCAAAAGAGTAGGCACTATATCCATACTCTGTCCAATTGGAATATTGAATGCCGAAAGGACTAAATTATCCATCATAACCATGCATGGAAAAGTTAAGTCAAACCACTTTGACATTCCTAATATTTGGTTGGGCATGACATGTTGCTAGAGATCAATCTTGATCTATGATTATAAATTGTATAATTAGAGAATTAAAGATAAATTAAAAAGAGTTTTAATTTATCTAATTCTAATTATAATTATGAATTATAATTATAATTTATAATCATTACCAATATATAAGGAACCTAATGGGTCACACATTAAAGAGCAATTTGTAAAAGAAAAATTAATTTAATTAAGTTAGACATAGTTATAAATTTTGAGAAACTTTAGGGATCAAATATAAGATATTTAATTTTATTAAAATTAAGTTAATTATAATTAGAGTATAACTTTAATTATAATTAAGGAATCTAAATTTAATAAAATTACAAAACCACCCAAATGATTTTTCTATTAATAGGAAGAAAAGAAAAATGAGCTAGCACTCTTACATTCTTCCTCTCAAAGTGTTGAGAAGTTGTTATGTGGATACTATCAAAGGTTGGACAAGTGAACAGCTTGTGGTTAACAAATCAAAAAGTTTCAAAGAAATTTCAACAGGAACACGAACAAGGTATGATTTATTATTATTCGTATTTTGTTTTATTCAAGTTAATCAATTATCGAGATCTACTTGGAATCTACAAAAAAAATTGTTTTTCACTGCGCCCGTGATTTGATCATGGTTGAATTCTAACAGTAATATCAGAGCCTCCTTTAATTGTTTAACTTGAATTAGAGGCTTGATTGTTATTAATTTGGATAAAAAATTAAGGTTTTAAGAAATTGAATTTGTCTGTATTTCATGATTGTTCTTGTTTTTGCTTATGGGTTATGAGTTGTTTATGAATCAATTATTGTTTTGAACAATAAAATCCTTCTTTTAGAAATTGTTTCCACGAATGCTCTTGGTTTCTATTTCTAAAAAATTGTTGTTCTGTCTACCTATTTGCATGCTACATTGGAAATTGTTTCCACTGTTTCTGTATCAGTTCTAAACGATTGAATACAATGGTTTTGCTTCTGGATAATCGTTTTTTCCTTCTATGTGGTTTGAAAAACCTGCAATTTTGTTTTGCATTTATTGATCAAGATCTACATAAATACGAATCAGAGAAAAAGGCCTTGAATTTGTTTCTGGTTGAGGTGCCCTTAGTTATGTTTTGATATTGCATCTTTTGAATGTACATGCGATTCTAAAAACTTATTTATGTGGCCCCCATTATCTGATTCTAAAAAACTAATTTGCATCTGCTATTTGTTTTAACCCTTACGATTACTGCCTTGTGTTATACTTCTCCTTGTTTGTGTCTCTGCTTGTGCTTGTGATTATTGCCTTAAAGCTCTTAATTTCTGGGCATTAAAATAAAACCACTAGCAACTAGAACCACTACTGGTGAGAGGCTCACCAGTGGCGGTTCGCCGCTGGTTAAGGAAGAAAACCAGTGGCTTCGCCACTGGTGTTGATATTTGGAAGCAATCCAAGGCAATAAATGCCCATGGAGAGACGGGAAAAGGGAGACGGCAAGGAGTTAACGGCGAGGAGAAATAGAGAAGTAGATGGGGTGGTGATTTGAGAACCGTCGGTTGGAGACCTGACAATTGAGGATGAATCAGGCGACGTGGAAGAACAGGGTGGGCAGGCAACGGTGTGAGGGATGGTTTGAAGAATGTGGGAGCGTCGGTTTGAAAACGGGGAGCAACAGTTGAGAAACGTGGAGACCTAAAGAAGATGACGGGCGCATGTGGGTCATGCGCCATTCGTTTATGGAGTCAAGCTCATACACGCATTGGTCTATGCTCTCGTTTAACTATTTGGTAGTCTCCTCACCTTGTTTAATTTGATTTTTTAATGGTTTTAAAAATCTTAATTTCATTTAAATGAACTTAATGCCTTGAAAACAAATTTCAAAATTGGCAAAACACTTTTCAATTTTATTAGAAATATAAATGAATTTAATGGTTCAAAATTAGCAAAACAGTTTTCAATTTTATTAGAAATATAAATCAATTTAATGGAGATTAAATTCATTTATATTTCTAATATGAAAAGTGTTTTGCCAATTTTGAAATTTGTTTTCAAGGGTAATTTTTATTAGGAATGTTTTGAAATTTAGTTTAATTTTTCAATTGTTGAATTATTAAATTAAATAAGTTATCAAATCAATAATTATAATCAAGCCAAGGTTTTAAATGTTTTCTTTCATAGTTGGATTATGTTAGAAATTATAAATATAATGAGAATACATTAATTAAGATGAGATCTTAACTTCAAAATTTTTCTTAATATGATTAAGATAAATAATTATATTGATTCTTAATTAATTTTAGAAAAGAAGTTTCTAAAACTAGAATTAATTACTTTCAATGGGATAGAAATTAATTAATTTGACTCTTTAAAATTAAGAAAAGTGTTTTCTTAAGAAATTAAGAAAGTTGTTTCTTAATTAAATATATTTATTTCAATTTAATTGAGATAAATTAAATTTAGGATTATATTTTTTAGAGAATTATTATTCAATTTAATTTAGAAATTGTTTCTTTATTTATGAATAATAAGTTTCTTGATTTATTAGAAAAAGTATTTTTCTTCATTAAATTTTTTAAAAGCGTTTTGTTTTTAATTAAGAAAAATGAGATTTCTTTAATATTTTTGAAGTATAGTTTTCTAATCTATTAAAGAAAGATTTCCTAATTAATTAAGAAATCAATCTCTAAATAAATATATAATGACTTTCTTAATTAAATTTGTTTTATTTAATTTTTAAAGTAGTTTCCTTTAATTAGAAAATAGTTTTCTAACTAAGAAAAAGTGATTTCTAATGAGATTAGAAATATTAAATTTTAATTAGATTAGAAAAAGTTTTCTAATTGGATCAGAATTTGTTATTTATGTAATTTTGAAAAAAAAAGGAGTTTTTCTAAATTATAATAAGTAAGTTGTATAATTTATTGAAAATTGTTTTCAATTAAATCTTGTTAAAGGAGTCAAGATAATTAGAAATAGTTTCTAATTGGATTTGAAAATTTGATTTCAAATTAAAATAATTTTTTATTTGGAATAGGAATTTAATTTATTTAGGAATCAATGAGTTTACTCTAATGTTATTTTTCAAAGAGTTAAAAATATTATTTTAGATATGAAAATCAAAGTTTCATATTTTATGCGTATAATTTGATTATATAAATATTGGATGCATGTTAAATTATTTGTTTTATATGTGTGATATTTTACATGCAATTTTGTGATTGATGAGACGAATAAAATTAAAATTCCTCATTAAAATATCAAGTACACGTTGAGAACGTGATTGTTGCCTTTTATTGTTATAAGAATAAACCAGAGTTGTGTTTATTGTAGACTTATAGAACAAACTCAAGGTCGCTTTAACCCAAACATGTTTAGTCTTATAATATGAGGTTCTACTTAACTAAATTTGTGTGATTTGGATGAGCAAACTCATGATCACATGAATTTAGAGACAGGGTTAAGAATAACATATATGATATGTTTTGGCAGAAGTTGTCACTTAACAGATCTAGGAGTCATATGAAATGTGGTTGATAAATTTGTTATCTACCTAATTTAAATTTAGTTAGTTTGTTGAGCAAACTCAATATCAATTAAATTTGAATGAGATCCTAGCCCACTAGAATGATTAGCATATTCTTTTCAAATAGTAGTGAGGGCTATTATTTTGAATAAAATAGTGGGAGTAATCATGGCATATTATTAATTATTTGGTTTTTCTTACATTTATGTTTTTGTTTTGAGTGCAATTTACCTTTTTAGCATAGTTCATACTAATTTAGTGAACCCAGTTTCTTATACATGGCTTTTTTTTTAAGAAGAGTTCTCAAAAGTTAGAAAAGAAAATTGTATGCCCATTATGTAAATTTGTTATAATTCTTATTGAGGATTTGCTGTTAAAGTTTTATAGATATGTCAAAATCTTATGGATGACAAAATTTATTGACATTTTGAGTTCACTAATGTCTCATAAACTTTGATGACAACATGTAAGATGTATGTCAACACCATGATAACAAGATATAAGAGGTTGTATAAAGTAGAGCTGAAAGGTATAGTACCTTGTTGGAATTGCTCCACTTAATTTAGCATACTAACAGCATAAGTGTGGACTACAATTAAAGGCATTTGTTGTAGAATGATAATAGTTATCATTAGAAGAAAATGATTGCATAACTTTTCTTGCTTATAAGAGATATGATAATGATCATATGTCATGCTTATAAGTATTTGATACTGAATTTGATTTCAACATTATTTTAATGTTCAAAACATAATAAGAAATAGATTGTTAAGTGAAAGTAGTTGATCCAAGTTTATTCAAATAGTTTGTATATGCTAGATCAAAGGCAACTTATATTGAACGTAAATGGCAAGAATACAAAGTTGAATAATCGAGACTATCCTTTTATGTGATATTGGTTAAATCAACATAACGAGAATCATAAAGTTACATACAAGGATATATGTATCCTTTTGATTATGAATTATATAGAACTTGTAAAATTTGTAAAGTTGAAGAATAACCAAATTAACCTTTGGTAAAAGGATAATGTTGATATTAAAATGATAAATTTATACATATGATGTATTGGATGGAATAACAATCCATATAAGGATGATACTTATATTTCATTAGAATACTAACGACTTTATGTGATATTGTCATATATATTAAATGAAATAATGATTTAAAATTTTGAAAAGTCCAAATTGTTTAAATCTAAGTAGAAATTAAACATTAAAAATGCTGAAGCACTTCGATGAGATCGTTGTGATGAGTTTAAATTTTCGGTTATCTATAAGGAATGAGATTCCATAGTGAATACTTCCATAACAAAATTCTATAAGAGTATGGATTTATGTGAGAATAAAAAAATAATATGAGATATTATATGATGTAATATTATTTCTTCTATGGTTATGCTTAGTACAATCACTTACCTTTAATAGTTTCAATTGAATCAATTAGCAAGATTCCATATTAGATATGAAACACTAAGTCTTTGAAAGACTTAAAGGTAATGATTTAAGGATGTAATGCTTAATTGGGGCATATATTATCCATTAAGTTTAGAACTACATTCGATAATAAAAGCTTATAAGTTATCCAAAGGGTTGGATATAATCTTACAAACTTATTGAATAAATTGTTTGTTTCAATGTATACTTATAGCATAATAGTTCTCAAGATAAATAGTGAGAGTAAGATAAAATTTGAAAAGTTCAAATCTTATGACAGTGCTTCCAATTAGAACTAGTGCCTTTATTGATATAATTGGTGTATAGTTAAAAGGCTACGAGACATTGAAAGATTCACTTTGTCTAAAAACAACTCTTATTGGATATGAAAAGGTAACAACTTAATTATGAGAATTAGATCTATAAAGATAGATTGGAAGTTGCTTACCTATTCTAACTCCAATTACATAGATAATGTACTAAAGGTGTTCAATATTTGAGATATCATATACTTGTGAAGTATTGATGACAACTATTATTCTATGTATGAGTTGATATTTGAGTTCAAAAAGATAAGGATATAACTTTAGAAGCAAATCCTAATTGAGGTTTATTTACTTAGAACAAGATCATTTAGGATTGGAAATGTTCTAATGTAGCAATAGTTGCTAATTAAGCCATGATATATTTTTCATTTAGTGAAAATAATTAATTTGATATAGTTCATTGCATTCTTTAAGACACAAATATTAAGACAATAATATACTGTGAAACATTAGTCTTTGGGCATGTAAAAGGAACAAAGGTCTCATTAAAAATCCAATGATATATATTGGTAAAATTTCTTAATTATGATGATAATTGAGATAGAAATTGTAAAATATAAGCAAGTACTTACTATAGAGAATCTAAGAGAATTCTCTCATTAAGCCATTGTCCCAATAGTATAATAATTGTCATATGGTGATATGGTATGAGATACTTAAATGATTGGGTTAATGCAAGTGGTAGATTATTGGTTTATACCCTACAATCAATTGCTTTGGTTGTAGTTTAGTGACAAAATTATTAATAAAAGCATTCTCTATCTCTATGTATTAATTACATTTGATATTTTAATACTAAAAATAAAATCCCTAAAATAATTAATATGTAATTGAAATTATGATGAGATCATAATTGTGATATTCAATTTACATTTACGTATTATTCCTAAATTTTTCTAGTTAATATTGTTGAAACGTTAAAACTAGCACATATTATGTTTCTTTCTTATAGAGAAAGTAATTGATCTCATAACTTAAAATATAGAAATACTTAAACTAATGCTTAGGTGATTATTATAGAATAAGTCACTGAACTGACCCGACTATGAGAATCTCAAATGAAATATCACTTATGTGTGTGAATTTTCTCATAATGATGATTATATAATTGATCTTTAGACTTGAGATTATCAAGGTATATCATGTGAGAATTATTGTCTTTTGATACTACTTATGTATTGTCCTAGGATAATTCAATCGTTAGTACTTTGATGCAGTAAGAACCAATGAAGATAGTTAAGTCAATAAAAAATTCATCACTCTAAAATAATTAGAGAGACTATTTCACTGTTCTTAATTAGTAGTGATTTATAAAATTCTCTGACTAGAGTGAATTGATATTTGAAAAGACATTTTCAAATATCAATTATAAATCAATTACTAATTGGTAAGAAAGAATATAATACTCTGTCCAATTGAAATATTAAATGACAAAATGATTAAATTATACACCATAACTATGCATGAAAAAGTAAAGTCAAACTACTTTGACATTTCTAATATTTTGATAGCCATGACATGTTCCTAAACATAAATATTATTTATTTAATTATAATTATAAATCATAATTATAATTTATAATCATTATTAATTAATTAATTAATTAATTAAATTAAATTAAACTTAATTATAAAATTTGAGAAACTTTAAAAATCAAATATAAAATATTTGATTTTATTAAAATTAAGTTAATTATAATGAGAATATAACTTTAATTATAGTTAAGAAATTTAAAATTTAATAAAATTACAAAACCACGTAAATAATTTTTTATTAATAGAAAGAAAAGAAAAATAAGCCAACACTCTTACATTCTTCCTTTTAAAGTAGTGAAAATTTGTTCTGTAAATAAAAGGCTAAACAAGTAAACTTGTAAATGACAAATCGAAAAGTTTTAAAAAAATTTCAACAAGAAAAAATTAAGGTATGATTTTTTATAATTCGTATTTTATTTTATTCAAATTAATTATCAGAATCTATTCGAAATCTAAAAAAAATTATTTGTTATTATATGATTTGAACACGGTTGGATTCTTACAGGAAGGAAGGAAACAAAGCTAAACGAGCGACAAGATCGAAGCTTATGAGCTCGATAGGTATTGACGATGAATATCGACTGTTTTCAAATCTTTGTCAAAGATATTAGGAATCTCCTGTGGCAGAGTGAAGGCCTCAAATTCATTGATGACGACGCCATCCAACACTCTCCAGGTTGACTTGGACAACGGTGTTTTCCAAGATTTGATTTGCTTTTATAGAGTTGGAGAATCAAATCTTATAACTTAAAACCTCAGACCCAAACTTTCAGTAGTAGGCATGGAGGCAGAGAAAGCAGAATTCAGTTGCATCAAAAAACTATAAATAAGTACAGGATACATCCTTATCTATATGAGAATTCTTCCACACTTCGTCTATTATCAGCTAACTGATTAACACTCGCACAACCCTTTTGCATCTTGTAAATATAAATGAACCTTCACTAGACATCCAGTTGCGCTAAGTAGTAACTAGAATAGTCATCAAGATACAAAGATTTGAGTTACAGAGTGGAACAAAGATCCAAGACGAGGTGAACAAAATCCGAACAAAGAGCAAAGAGGAGGATAAGAAAGAAGAAGATAAAAGTTAATCTGAAGAAGAGAATGAAAAGTACAAAAGCTAATAAGGTCTGAAACAACAACAGGGGGTGTGAATCGGATGCCATCATGTATTTTCTAAGTTCTGCCTGCCCTTGTTATGTTGATATATAGTTGGATTTACATGGAGCTTTAATCATCTAGGATCGAATAGATTCTTCTGGACTCAAATAGTAGCCACCTCTAGAATAGGTTGGACGTAATAGTTGGGGTATGATCATTCGTCTAGCCAAAGTGAGTGATGATTTGGCTCCAACACCAGTTCATACTTGACAAATAAGATTATTTCTCTTTGAAAGATGGGCTAACAAGCTCCTGAATAGCTGTCCCAATTACTTGATTAACAGTACACGAATGGATAAACTTATCTTAATCCTCAACAGCAATGATTCTTCCGCTAGTTCTTTTTGTATTAAAACTATCAGACCTTATAATCCTCTTATCCCTTGATTCAACCTTATATAGAATATGTTGAGATTTCAGGTGTGAATGAGAATTTCACATTAAAAAGAAATAGAATTAATAAAAGATATATAAGTAAAAATAACTCGTAAATTTAATGCTTTAAATTTTGAGTTAAAGTATAATATTAAAGTCTATAAATACACCATCGTTAAGCTCATAATCTAAATCTCTCAAATAAGTAGATTTCTCATAGCCAACAGAATCTTGAGTCCTAAAACCTCTTCCACTACTAGGTTGACTGCAAAGAGAAGAACAAAAACAAAAGACAAGATCATTTGTTCTAACAATTTTCAATGTAAGTTATATAATGCTTAAGAGGTTGAATCTATTGATCATCTTTTCTTCGAATGCAATTACACTCCACGAGTTTCGGATAGAATGCAAAACACAATAAAGAGATAATTCCATCTTGTAATCATAGTTTATTCCCCATCGCCAATCAACCTTTTCACTACAACAATCCTCTAGACCATATGTACACTATTTTAGGGATGGAGCCGCTTGTAGCCTTAGAATTCATGTTTTTATCAACTAATCAAACTCTCTTCAATTTCTTGTAATAATGAATTATTTATACTAGAGAGAGTCATGTTGGACAACTTTAAACTTAAGCTTAGTTTGGAAGAGTGGTGGCGGTTGATAATCTGTTGAAATCAACTTGCTAAAATGATACGTACTTATTTTCAATAAGTACTTATGTGTTTGAGATTGTTGTTTTCGTAACTGCTGAAACGTAAAAATATGTATTTGACAAGTTTTGTTGTGATTGCTGAAAAAAGATAAAGGGCATGTTTGGAGGATAGCGGATCAGCCAAAATATTGGCTGATTCAAGTGTCAATTGTTTGACTTTTCAAACAGCTGAAATACTTGTTTGGAAAGAACATGAAAAACTAGCTGTTACATCTCAAAACGCTAAACTTGGAAACGCTATATAGGAGCAGCGTTTCACACAACTGTTTCACTTTTAACAAGTAAAAAACCAATTACACCTTTTAGATAAATAAAGCTATACATTAATTAATTTTTACAAATTAAATTTATGTCTAACTACAAGCCCTAAACTTTTTAGTTTTTTTATTTTAATTTTTATAAAATTAAAAATAACATAATTATAATTATAATTATAATTTAATTTTTATTAAGTAATAATCAAATTTTAATTTAATTTTTATTAAAGTAATAATTAAATTTTAATTTAATTTTTTATTAAAGTAATATAATTATAATTATAATTATAATTAAAAAGAAAAAAAATTAAAAAGCCTACGCATAACGGGTGACAAATTCATGTCCTTTTTAAAAAAAAAAACTATGCCCTCGTAAGTCATTTTCACATTAACACCTAATTTTACCAAACATATCTAACAAACATCTAATGCAATCCGCTGGTCAAATCAGTTAATAGAATCAGCTGTCAGCAAACAGCTGATAGAACCAGCTAACAGCTAACGTAACCAGCTGATTGCCAAACAGGGCCAAAATGTCTAAAAAGTCTATTGATTTAATAAAATATTAATTGTTGTATAAATAATTAAAAAATATATTATTAGTCATATAAAATTAAAATTATAAATAAGAAAATATTAAGTTAAAATAACAAAATACAAATGAAATAAATTTAGTAAATAAATATTTCAAAAAAAACATTATTAATCATATAAATTCAAATTATAAATATTAAATTATTAAATTAAAATAAGAAAATATAAATAAAATAAATTTAGTAAATAAAATATTTCACCTTATTTAAATACTATTGGCAAAAACTTTTTTCTATTAATTAAGGGTATAATAGAAAATACTAAAATATCATGAAGTTATTATTGGAAGGTAAAATTTTCACCACATAAGTAATTTCTTATGGCAGTCTCTTTTTTGCTTATCTATTTCTACGATGGCACCGCAGTTTTCTCTAACTTGCAGTTGTCGGCCGTAAATTCAAACGTATGACTGCATTTGAAAACTGCATTGGATAAGTACTTATTCCTACTATATTGCAGATCCAAACGCCGCAGCATTAATACTCTTGAGAGAGCATCAACAAGAATGTTATCTCTTCCCTTCTCATATGGGATTTTAATATTCAATCCCAAAAACTTTGGTAGTAAATTCTGTTAAAAAGGATGTAGTGAACTGTATGCTGCATTTCCTATGCCTGTCCGACCTCTTCATTTTGCTCCCACTTCATCATCTCTCACTCAATTATAATGAGAACTTCAATCGACCATCGTCCTAGCTTGTTTCCTCTTCAAGAAAAACAGCAAACAGATCCCCCAACATGCTCTTTTCCGATGTCTTTACTGATACGCTCGTAACATAACATGCCAGAAGTGATCTACACTTTTTCTTCGTCTCCTTATCAGCACATAAAAATGCGACGCATTGCCCTCCAGCAGTGCTCCATATGGGTTTTACTAGTTAACGTGCTTAGATAACTTCTTCCTGTTGATGGATAATGCAGTTAATTTTGAGATTTTTCTTTTAGGTAAATTCCAGAATGGCCGGCGCTGCTTTGTGGTCGAACTATATTTTCATGTATTAAAAAGGCATACATAGCAGTAATAGATCTTCTGTCCTTTTGAACAAATGAAATTAGGGCCAAGGAGGCTTGCATATTGCTCATTGGAATGAATAAATGCTCGACAACTCGGCATGACTAGAAGCTCCAGTGAAGTAAATTATGAGCAAAGACTGATCGAACTGGCACACTATGGACAATGATCACTCGTTGAGCAATTGCAGCTATAGACACACACACGCCAATTTCATCTACTTAGCAGCTATCCTTGGTCCTTATAGACCCGTGAAGTCCATCAGCCGCTGGTACGACCCAACTCGAGACGAATCTCCTTGGCTAGCCTGGTCAGGCTATAGGTGTGGGAAGCTCCCCGAAAGAAGCCGATACAGCATGATGCAATCAAACGAAGAGATTAAAGCCTTGTGGGATGAATCTGGTTTCAACATTCGCAACCAAGGACCCTAATGGCTCAGGCCCCTAATCCGAAGCAGGGCTGCTGGATAAAATTATCAAGTTACTAAACCTAGGAGAATACTTCATAAATGTTGCGTATGGCCTGGTGGCTAATGATCCTTCGAACATGGATAAATTGATCATCAATAACCCTCAATAACCCCCTGAAGAAAATCCCAACCACCATGAATGCATCTTTCAACGTAAAGAAAACCATTGTGGATAGGTCAACTAATTAAAGGGGCATATCTGTTCAATTCAATATTTCAATCGCCTAAACAGAAACATAAAGATGCCCCTTAAAACTAGCTGGACTGCGCAAATAAACGAAGAACAGTGAAATAAGGAATCTACAATATCCTGATAAAAATCAAAACCCTACTGGCTAAATGACTACAATTATCGTAAAAGCAGAATTTTAACTTATTTTTTGTGAAATTTGAAGGTGTTCAGTGACATCAAATGCACGAGAAACTTCAAGGGAGGTGCAAGAGAAAAGAGAAGACCCAGGGAAAGAACATCATGTCTTCGAGAACAAAGCTTCACAGACAAAACAACCTTTGATTCGACTAATAACACAGCTTCATTTAAGATTTCATCTGCAGCTTATCAACAATATAAGAAGGCAAGCCTAAACTTATAGTGTTCTTAAATATCTAGAAGGTGTTTGATCAGCAGTATATGGAAAGTCATCCATTTTGTCGTACAATGTAAATTCCTTCTCTACATGGCACCCAAAAACATGCTGACTTTCAATCACATGCTGTTTGGATGTGAATGGGCTGCTTACCTAATTATTGCTCCATTCATGATTCAGCACAGTTCCAGTGTATGTAATTCCGTTAGGAAATGTGGAAGCTATTAAGTATTCGAATCCCTATAAAGATGCATCATGCACCTCGTTAACTAGCTTCCAGAGACAGCACCAAAACAATTTTCGTTTCAGTTTCCACTACTAAAAGGACCAGAAAGACTGAACTTTATTTAGTCAAATCATAGAAACGTATAAGTAGACGTTAGAGAGAAAGGATAGTAACATAAAATTCGGTAAAGTAATAAGATAATTATTCAGGCAAGTTGGATACGAACATATTTTTTGTATTGAAAGGTGGAAAACTCCACATGTGAGCAACAGGCACTGTAAAAACATCAGATTAAACAGTGGGTCTAAGCTCAAATCCGTTACCAGGATCGTCATCGGAAGGGAAAGCCTGGAGACCAGTAACCATAGCATCCGGTGGGCCACGACGACATCGCTGCTCCATTTCATGTACCTTATCAGAATCTCCAGAGAAGAGAGCTTCAACAGAACCGTCTCTCCTGTTCCTCACCCAACCCTTCAATCCCAACTGTGTTGCATTCTCAATTGTCCAGTTTCTATAGAACACTCCCTGCACTCTCCCCTTTATCATTACCCTCACCTGCACTCCCCCAAACCCCACAAATAGTTAGCCCGACAAAGAAAATATCAAATACCCCATTGCAGTTAACCACTTTAGGCGAGACCAACAGTTCCCAGAAGGCCAATTACAATATAACAAACTAGAAACACTCTTTAACATGTAAACAATTCAAGCAAAGAGTGAAGTTTAGTGGCAGAATATAAGCTTTATAATCTTACTGTTTTGGTGGAAGACGATTCCGTCGATGAGTGAGGAGCAGCATGAGGGTTAGTGACGGAGGACATGGACGATCGTAGAGGAGAATAAAGAAGAGGTGAAGCAAAGCGAAACGAGCGACAGGATTGAAGCGTATGAGCACGATAACGAGTGAGAAATCTATAACAAATACTAGGATTCTTGTAGAAGGTATTGACGATCAGTATCGATTGTTCTCGAATATTTGCTAAAGATATCAGGAATCTCCTGTGGCAGAGTGAAGGCCTCAAATTCATTGATGACAACGTCATCCAACACTCTCCAGGTTGACTTGGACAACAGCGTTTTTCAACAATTTATTCGCTTTTATAGAATTTGATAATCAAACCTTATCTTAAACTTCAAACACCAGATCCAGACCCAGACCCAGACCCAGACCCAGACCCAGACTTTCAGTAGTAGGCACGGAGGCAGAGAAAGCAGACATTCACTTGCATCAAAAACATCCTTACATACATAAGAGTTCTTCTACTCTCCGTCTATTATCATCTAACTGATTGGCACTCACACAACCCTTTTGCATCTTGTAAACATATATGAACCTTCACTAGGCATCCAGTTGCGCTAACTAGTCATTAGTATAGTTATCAGGATATAAAGATTTGAGTTACAGAGAGTAACAAAGATCCGAGAGAAGGTAAACAAAATCCGAACAAAAAGCAAAGAGGAGGACAAGAAAGAAAAAGATTAAAGCTAATCTGAAGAAGAGAATGAAAAATACAAAAGCCAATAAGGTCTGCAAGAAGAACAGAAAGGAATCGGGTGTCATCATGTACTTTCTAACTTCTGCCTGTTCTTAATATGTCATTAACTTTGTGTTGATATATGGCTGGATTTACACGGAGCATTAATCCTCCATGATTGAATAGATTATTCTCGACTCTATAATAGCAGCCACAAAAGTTTAGACTTAATATTTGGGGTTTTATATAATGTTTTAAAAACTCAAGGTTTCATCCAATAGTTAAATGGACAGCTCAAAAAGCTCTGACGCCGACAGGGGAGACTTGTACTCTCACCAACATGAAGGACACGCGGCCAAGAAAGTTAGGATATGTGATAGAGATGCTGACCCGCCGCCTCTCCTTCCAAAACCAAGTTATAGTGCAGCGGTGACTAGTCGACTTGTTGTGGAGGAGACTGACGAATTACCCTGGCCTGAGGAAGAAACGGTGGAATTCGAGAAGGGGATATTACAGTTGTTCACGGTGAATTTGGCACAGCGCTGGAATTATCCTCTACGGTCAAAACTCGGCTTGACAAGAAATGGGAACGTGATGTGGTGGTTAAATTGCTAGGCCGCAAAATAGGGTTTAAGAGGCTGCAAACAGACTGAAAACAATGTAGAAACCAGTGGGTCCTGTGAAAATTATTGACCTTGATTTCCATTATTTTCTCATCAATTTTATCGATTGAGATGACTATTCGAATGCTCTAACGAAAGGGCCAGACATCACCATGGGGAAGGTGCTTTCAGTTCAATGATGGAACCCTTCATTCCAACCTTCGCCAGGGAAGATCTCGCAAGCAATGGTATGGGTCTGATTTCTCGAACTTTCGGTGTGTAGATATCACCCTGTGATTCTTCATGCACCAGGTAACCTCGTGGGCTCTACTGTTAAAATAGACGAGACCATTCAGCAATCCTAACGGAGGAAGTTCGCGATGGTGGCGGTGGATGTGGATATTAGTGGCCCTCTCTATTCTTGGGTTCAGGCCCGGCCTTGCCTCTGCCCAAGGCCTACTTTTAATAATATAAAATATAGTTTATTAAAAAAAGAAAAAATTAATTTATTTTTAATTAAAATTAGGGGCTTACATTTTCTCTTTTGTCCCGGCCCTATAAAATCTCAGGACCGATCCTGCTCGTGTTGTTTTGGATAGAGAAGAAATCAAGATTACATACGAAGGACTCCCACAAATTTGTTTCTCTTGTGGCATTATGTGTCATGGATCACTAGAGTGTCCATCGAAGGAACAGGACTCACCAACGATTTCTGGGCCCGCTAATCCTGCGGCTAAGGATTTTTCGGGAAACCACCAAACAACTTCTCTACATACGGGAGTATGAAAGGACGAATATGGACCATGGCTCTAAGTACAGCAGAGGAGTCGTCGACCGACTAGTAAGGAAAGCACCCAAAAAACACCAAGAACAGAGGAAAACCATAAGGGTGTCTCACGGGGTTCTCGGTTCACAATTTTATCCGAAGTCGACAATTTGGGGCAATTGACTAAAAGTCCCAAAAAGGTCGTTGGAAGTTCTCACAACTTGTCGGCTGCTAGCCAGGAATCTGGTCGAATGCTAGCTGAGACTAGTCGAGCTGTTACTGCGGTGGACAAGGGAGCAAGGCACCTAAGAAAGCCAAGGGAAAAGAAACAAGGGCAAGACTGTAGTGAGTAATGGGCAGGCTGTTCTGCCTTCAACAGAAACTGACATAACAAAGACGACTCCACAAATTACAAGACTCAGTAACCCAAAGGCCATGCCACCCCGAACTCCAGGGCTCCATGCAGTTGTTATAATTGGCTCGCATGAAGAAGTATTGGTACAGGATCAAGCATTTCACCTACCAGATGATGATGAAATGGTATGTGTTGGTCTTGATGATGATGTTGCAGGGCTTAGAAACCCTCATCCTTCCCCCTCTCTCAGTGGTTATCGACTACCGCCAACACGACCCCCTAAAATACGTCAAGAAATGGCCTCGTCAGATGAAGATACAGAGTCTCAAAACCTGCAGATGGAAGTGGTCCCTTAGACCCCTGGGAGCAACACGGAAGGTGATCAGCTGAATATCAAGATGAACACTCAGGTTTAAACAGTGTTTGTCTTCAATGTATTGGTTATATATGTCTATTCTTATTTGGAATTATAAGGGATTGGAGGTAAGGCTTTTAAGCCTGTTTTGAAGGATTTTGTTCGGGTACATAGACCATTCATGGTGGTGCTTATCGAAACAAGAATTAGTGAAAACAGAGCCGATCAGACAGTGAAGCGTATGGGATTTCCTCACTCTTTTCAGGTGAAAGCTGGCGTTTTTTAGGGGGGATATGGTTGCTCTAGACGAGGGGATTAGAGGTTTGAATACTTGCGGTCCATTGCCAATTTATTCATGCTATTATTATGAGATTTGGTTTTATGTTTGACTTCACAGTAGTGTATGCTAGTCCGAAATACCATCTTCAATGATTCCTCTGGCCCAACATAAAAAAGATTGCAAAGGCAGTCCAGAATCCATGGTTAATAGGTGATGATTTTAATGCTAAACTAGAGATTATGGATAAGCATAGGGGAGCTCGAAATCAACCTGTGGCGCAAAAGCTATTTCAGGATTGTGTCTGGAAGTGTAGTCTATAAGATCTTTGTTTTATAAGGCCTCGCTTCACGTGGAGAAGAGGTTCCACTTCGGCTAGATTGGATAGAGTATTTTGCTCTAATACTTGATGCGAACAAGTTCCTGAGACTAGCATTTCTCACCTTCCTTTTATGAACTCTAATCATCGCCCTCTTCTTGTCACTTTTACAAAGGCGGATAATTTTCCTAGATGTCCTCGCCCCTTCAGATTTCAAGCTGCCTAGTTAACTAATACAAATTTGGCCACCTTTGTACAAGAGAATTGAAGGCCGAATGGGATGGATTTCAATGGCTATCTGGAGGCCTTTGCCTGCAAAATTCAAGCTTGGAACAGAGATGTGTTCAGAAACATTTTCAAACAAAAGAATCGGCTACGGGCCATATTAGTAGGCATTCAAAAACAACTGGAGATTGTGCATTCGGAGCCTCTAGAGGAGTTAGAATTTCATCTACGAGGAGAATTAAAGAAAATCCTTTGCTAGGAAGAACTTTACTGGCACCAACAATCCCGCTGTAACTGGATCTCTCAAGGTGATAGAAATACAAGGTTTTACCATACAATCACTATGGCAAGAAGACGGCAATTGAGGGTGGAATCTTTAAAAGATGGGTCTGGTACTCTTATTAAGGATGCTACAGTATTGAAAGATATGGTTAAAAGTTTTTGTACTCAGCTCTACTCATAAGCGGATTCACATCCAGAAATATTTCCTGTTCGTGATGGCTTCAATCGGATCTTTAATTCTGTAAACTTACATTTGAGTCGTCTAGTTCTGTTTGATGAGATAAAGTCAGTTGTTTTTAGTATGGCCCCTAATAAAGCTCCTGCTTATGACGGATTTCACACACTCTTCTTCCAAAAATAGTGGGACATCATCAGACCATATTTGGTGGATTTTGTGCAACGCTCGTTCAAGCATGACACTTGGGATTCTAAAATTAATCAGACGATCATCACTTTGGTACCTAAAATCCCTAGTCTGACTACTATTTCTCACTTCAGGCCAATCAGTTTATGTTCGGTGGTTTATAAAGTTCTCTCAAAGGTGGTGGTTAACTGGATAAAACCATATCTTAATGACCTAATCAATCCTACGCAGTGCAGTTTTGTTCCAGGGCGATTGATTACGGATGACATTATACTAGCCCGAGAGGTTATTCACTCAGTACGAAAGCTAAGGGGTCAACGAGGGTATATGGCTATCAAAGGGGATTTGGAAAAAGCTTATGATCGGCTGAATTGGGATTTCATACAAGATACGCTTACAGATATTGGAATGCCTGGAGTGTGTATTGTCAGTATCTATGCAGATTAATTGGCATGGTGAACTCTCTGACTCGTTTTTTCCCACTCGAGGCATCAGGAAAGGAGATCCATTATCTCCATACATTTTTGTATTATGTATGGAGCGTTTGGAGCATTTAATTGCTAAGGAAGTGTCCAAGGGAAGATGGAAAACTATTAGATTGAGCAGAAATGGGCCACAGATCTCACACCTCTTTTTTGCAAATGATCCAGTACTATTTGCGGAAGCTTCCATGGACCAAGTTTTGATAATTCAAGATACTCTCGAAGTGTTTTGTGTATCGGCTGGATAAAAGGTAAGCAAGGAGAAAACTAGATGCTACTGCTCCCTCAACGTTTCAAGGAATACAGCTCAGAATTTAAGTAGGTTTCTGGGTTTCCAACTGACTAATAACCTTACTAAGTATCTCGGGGTTCCTTTTATTCATGAAAGAACTTCCAAGACAACTTATCAATATATTATAGATAAAGCTCAGGCTCATCTTTTAAGCTGGCACGCTAAGTATTTGTCCTTGGCTGGGAGAATTACGATCGTTAAAACAGTCCTAACAGCACTTCCTATTTACACCATGCAAACTGTTAAACTACCTAGGCAACTTTGTGATAAGCTAGAGAAGGTAATAAGAAACTTCATTTGGCACTTGGGGAGTTCTCTCAAAAGTTTCAGCTTAGTTAATTGGGAGGAGGTTTGCAAGGCCAAGGAGAGGGGTGGCCTTAGAGTACGAAAGGTCCGTTTGAATAATGACGCTCTACTATCCAAGTTGGGACGGTCATTAATCAATAGGCCTGAAGCTCTCTGGGTTCTGTTAGAAGCTAAATATAAGTTTCAGGCTGAGTCGTTACCTACGCAACTAAACTCCAAAGGAGGATCGATGGTATGGCGTGGTATAGCTTCTATTTTGCAGTATGTTCTGCATGGCATCAAGTGGAAGCTTGGGAATGGGACTTCTGTTCGGTTTTCGTTGGATGCGTGGGTGGATGATTTGGGCATGTTGATCTATCATGCTATCGATCTGATTCTGGTAGAGTTCATAAACCTTACAGTTGATCATTTTGTGATTGGAACTGGAAGTTATAAATAAGCGTTATTTTAGGAGTTACTGCCCTCTTCAATTTGCATGTCTATATCAAGTATACTCCCCCGACTATTGTCTTAGGCCCTGATAATTGTACCAAGGTTAAAGCAATTTGGCTTTTTTTGTTGTCGTCAGGTTTCTAGGATGCGTTCTATTTCTTAACACTGCGTGAATGGATGAAACTTAATCTTCAAAGAAAATATTAGGTACATGGTCTTGATTGGCATACTATATTTGGGGTAACATGTTGGTTCATTTGGTATTAGAGAATCCAAAACATTTTTACTTCAAGTTTTCGGTGGCCTATGAACCCATGCCAGATTATACTTGAATATGTGTTATAGATAAATAAATCCTTTGAGTTACATAGTCGTGTTGTGGTGGAGTATGGCATTCGAACTGAGAACCTAGCGGGATGGTCCTCTTTGCCAAGTGATTGGGTCCGGTTGAACACTGAAGGAGCTTTTAAACACTCCACTGGTATAGTCTCAACAGAGGGTATTATCCGAGATCATACTGGGAAATGGCTAGATGGGTTTGTTCATAACATTGGGTCTTGCTCTTCCATACGAGCTGAGTTTTGGGGGGTTTACTCTGGATTACTATTTGCCTGGGATCTTGGCTTTCGAAGAGTTGAACTAGAAACTAACTCACTTGCTGATACTAATATGTTGTCTTCATCTTTGATGTTGAAGGCTGCTACAAGCTCTATTGTTCAAGGCATTTTGAGCATCATGTCCAAAGATTCATTAGTTCGACCTCGGCATACTTATAGGGCAAAGGTAACAAATGTGTGGATTGGCTAGCCAATTATGGCACATCTTTTGGACTTGGGGTCACTTGTTTTTCTTCCCCTCCTTCAGGATGTTTAAGCATTCTTCTTACTGATATAGCGGGTGTTGCTATACCAAGATTCTGTTTGTAATTTCTATTTCTATTCCCTTTGAACAAAAAAAAAATTAAAAGTTTAAAGTTTAACCGATACTAGATGGTTGTAAAATTAACTAAAGATTGAATAAAATTAAAATTTAAGTATAAAATTATCTTTATTTCATCATTCAGAAAAATTCTTGTAAAATCGAGAATAAAGTTTTCATTATATACATGCCAGATCATGAATTAGTAACTACATCCAATATATTAAAAGATTTGAAAAAAGATTCATAAGTGGTTGTTAAGGGAGTTCAAGTTGCCAAATTTTAAGAGATCGGTATTAATTTATGCTTAATTACTCCACATATAGTTTCTCTAGCCACAATTTCTAAACAAATTAGAACCAGACTAAACTAATCTTGTAATAGCTCTGCTACATAATGAATACATTTATTTTTTTAAATGATTCATATTGTTAGGTGTACTCATTCCAAATTTTGTTACAATCAACTGCTCTGTTGTTGCCAATATATCTCGTGGTAACAAAAAAGTATCGATATGAGGTATATTAAAATTTAGTTTTTGGTTCATATTTGGAGGACAAATCTTTCCTAAATCATATCTTTATTGAAAGAATTTGTTTTGTAATTCCTTGCATAAAGATTCAAAAATATTGGATCTCCACCTATACGAGAAAATTGTTGATAAAACTCTAAAATATAATTCTCTTTTGACTCCATATTTCTTCTTCTTTTCATCAGGGGAAAATAAGAAAATTTCAGGGTAGCACCCATTCTTTATAATTTCTTTTAGATTCAAACTCATTGCTGACAATAGAATTAAAATAGATATTTTCTATTTCCTACTCACATGAGCCTATATCCTTCCTTTTCTCTCAATTTTTGATTCTATTCTTCCCCCAATCTAATATTATTGTGTTGATATAAACCGATATTTTGTTATGGTCTAATTCTAACAAGTAATAAAACCTAGAGATTTGCAAAATTTAATTGATTACAATTCTGTATATTCTATTTACTATAGAAGTTCCTAGGGAATTCATTGGAGGAATGCTTCCAATAAAATTGTTTATTCTTGCATATCCTTATTAGTTTTCCAAATTAATCACATGGATACATATAATTTAAAAGAATAGGTATGTGATTCATATACAACACCCCTTTCTTTTATCAACAGTTATACTAATTGATATGTTTCCATAAATAATTGAAATTTAAAATTTTAATGTGTATCTTAAATTTTTGGAAGCTTTGTCCAGCATATATGGCTTGGTTATTGATATAGTGAATAGATTTGCCATTTTTTGAAATCTCTCTTTTGATTCAAAATCGTGATAGAATTGTTGTAATCGTAAATACGATTCTCAATCAACAAGGGCATAATGTAATATATGGTTATTTAAATATTTTACACTCAATTGTTATTAATTTGTAGTGCCTAAATAAATTATAAGATATACTAAAATTTTGACTAAAAATAATGTTAGTGGATTAATTGTAAATTTACTTAGTAAAAAGTTTAACAAACTTAAACTTTTAAATAAAGTTAAAAATTTTATTTAAAATTTTCATAATATTTTTTTTTAAAAAAAACTCCTTTTCATAAATTTATTACTTTTAGTTAATCACGTACTTACAAGAGAGAGATTTTACTTCACATTTTTAATTACATTTGGAGTAAAAATTTGATGAGCAAATTCATTCTTTTTTCCTTTTTATGTAATATTAAAGGATGTGATTACCCTGTTTCTTTGCAAGGAGGTTTTGTAACATGAGTAAGGGTACCCTTAAGCATTACATTTTGTTATTTTTTGTTTTTTTGGTGTGATTACACCAATAATGTATATCGAATATAATAAGTGCATAGTAAAGCTTAGAATCCAAGTCCAATAAGAAATGCAAATCCAATATGAAATAATTGAACGTTGATCCAATCCAAATATGAAAATGGACCGACGTTTCCCTTCCCTAGGGACTAGAAGGACACCATACAGAATTGGGCCAATGGAATTCTTCAAAGACTCATCCAAACAGATTATGTGTATTTCACAAAAGTCCCAAAGGCGTTTTATGCCGTCTCTTTCGAGTTTTCATATCCCTACTGGAAACAACTAACAATAACAGAAACATTATATATGTCACAGCAAATCAATTAAGGAAACCTTAGGAAATTCTCGATTGGAATTGACAGGTGAGGAAAATAATGTTCGAAGTGCAACACCATTGTTAGGTATAAAGTCGAAACCTAAAAGAGAGACGAGTGGGATCCAAATCGTTCACTGGGCATTTTCGATTTTACCCTATCCTAAAAGATGCCTGTACACATTGTTGCTATCCAAATGTTACACTTACAACAACTTCAATAATTCAGTAGCACATGCTCTTCTTTTCTTACTCATTCCCTATATTTCAATTCAATCTTTTCAGTTTTTAAATCGTCGGTCCTACAACCCTTTGATTAGACATTTTAACTAATGTGTTGTTTAGTCTTCTTTACTTACAGTGCTGGGTTAGATTTTGCTTGATATCAACCAAATGCGGTCATTGTAAGAATCGCTAATCTCATAATGCAGTTGTACCAAATCAGCATGAACAAAGACATGACTTGACAATGTTTATGTGTATATATATATATAACTTTATTCAAAGATTCCTGCCCTTGGCCTCATTGCATCACATCAATTTTTCAAAACGTCAAACATCTTTTTCTTCCTCATTGGACCCCTTTTTGTTCTCTACTTTGGTGGTGGATCTAAAGCTATGCAAATTATGTGTGGATCTGTGTGCAATAGTCTCTCTTGTGGCCTGCAAATTGAAAACTAGGCCTCATCACTAATGTATATACATATATACATATGCATGCCAAGGGCCAGGTGTTATCCATGCATATACCGAATTATTAAAAAAAGACCATATTATATGATTTTGATAAGAATAGTTATATAGCTCTAGCCAATCAATGACCGTACAATCAACATTGGGTTGCGCGAGGAGGTTTGACAAAAAGAAGAAATGCCAAACGATTTTTAAAAAATAAATTAAAGTAATTAAAAAAGAGAGAACAATACAATAGAATAAGAAAAGAAGAGGTAAGGTAATAATAATTAGTAGTGAGACTGAGAAGGACAAAAAGGGCATGGGAGGGACTCAAGTGGAAGGAAGGTGCAAAAGTGGTGGCTCCTAAACATCACCACTAACATGTACACATGGGAACCAACTTTCAATATGCAAACACATACATAACATAATATAACACACCATCTTTTTGTCACTTCCTTCACCCAATTGGTCAATTTTGATCAAAACCCCACATGGGCCCTTCATTTCTCTGCTTTGTTTCCTTTTTTCTTTCCTTTTACCCTACTACTCTTTGGATTGCATTGCATGGACGATGGACCACACAGCACAAGGACACATCTGAAAGTTTTACCCTGCTCTCTCTGTCTTTTTACCTCCATCAATTAGCATTTTCACCTCATTGATTTTGTAAAAAGACAAAAATTACTATAGTTTTCTTTTACTTTCCTTTAGCAATTATACCACTTCCAGTTTGCTGGTTATTTTTTGTTAACCACATAGTAGAAGACATCATCAGGAACATCAACACCGTTTTGTTTGACTAATTAATCTAATAAATATTTTGTTTCATGATCTGGTGTCGGTTTTGCTACCGTTAAGGATACTTTGTTTTTCTTTTCTTTTCCAACTAGGATAGTGGCAACCAAGTGTCTAATAATACACTCTTCTTTAACATCAAAAGCCTGATAAGAAGGAGATGGGCAAATGAAGATTATAAAACTACACCCTAAAAGAAAAAACCAGTATAAATAACGTGACGTACTTGACCCTTTTTTCCTTTCTTGTGCTATATGCGTACGGTAGAGCCATACAGATTGAGCTGGATTTTGGTTGCTTGTTTTTGCCGTGCCCACTAAGGTGAAGAACTCTAAATGATTCATGCACATTGACACGAATCACTTCCCAAATCCTGACAAATGAATCCAAATGAGTTGGTAATAATGTGTGACCTTTTGGTGATCCGTTTTATTCCTTTCTTTTTTTTCTCTCTAATAGTTGCATTATTAAAAGTGAGTGGTGTAATATACAATTTAATATGCTTAAATCCAACTCTAAAGTCGGAAATCTTCATATTCTGTATTCATATATTTGTGGGGCTTCTTCCAGGAAGGTTAAGCAAGCATGGGATACAACCTGAGAGTAGGAATATTCCCTTGTTATTAGTTGGTTGCTTTATTGTACACAAGCGAATCAGATCCTCTTCTGAGCAATTTCATATATTGTGATTAGTGTTTTATGTGATGAACATGGTAGTTGATGAGACGATAAAGTTTATTTTGATGCTTCTAAACATACTAAACTATCTGATTCCATATGCTTCCTAGTCACTTTTACAAATTGCAAAGATTCCAAAGAATTGGATCGCACTCTAAAATCTATCATTAGTATTAATTAAGGAAGATGTTTGCCACTTTAATTTGATCATAATCTAGGTGTAATATTTCATGTGTCATGAATTGAAATGAAGAATGGTCGTTGAATACTAGGGATAAAGGATCACTGTCCAAGATTTATGCGGACATGAATTTGGTATTTATAGTATTAGTGGTCACCTAATATCTGATTAGTAATATTTAGTAATTAAATATCCATTAAAGGTTAAAATGAATAATTCTTAAAAATTATAATTAATTTTAAATTTCATGTTGATTAGGATCTAAATTTTGTTAATTTAAATTAATTTGTTCATAATGTTTAATTATGATTTTTGCCTTTTATTTGTGACATCTTACTTTTTTGTTATTGTAGGTGTATTTATGCTAAAATGCAAAACTTGATTGCTGATTATTTGCTTACTTATCGCTATTATTAACTCGATATCAACCTACATAATGTAGTACGTAACAAGAGTCTTGGTTACGTATTTCAGATTGAATGTGAAAGAGAAAAAAACCAAGAAATGTAAAAAATACTTGATTTCGATTCTATAATTTCAAACGAGCTTTCCGAAGCTGAAATAAGTACAAATTCACCAACATCTTAACGAGAATTACTCACCGCAAATGCGTTAAAGCCTTTCAGTAGCTTTCTTAATGCGTGAACCTCTCTTAATGGATTAAAGTAACCGTACTTTCACGATTTGCTTAAGTAGTTACAGAAGACCTTAACCTTATATATATAGCATCCATATCAGACTCCTCCATTACAAGTTCAATATGAGTTCGGTCCATACTAACTAGAGTTCATTTTCTTCGTTGGACTTCAACTCATTAATTTAGATCTTTTATTGAGCTATTTTATTATTTTTATCGAGATCAAATATGATTCGCTTAATTGTATATTTATCAAAACTGTTAAAATGTAATTAATTGTTATCCACCTCATAGGAAAATATCGAACATACAAGTTATTCTAAAAGAAAATTGAGATGGTATGAATAAAGCTAGATGTGGGACAGCAACAAGAACTACTACTCTACTATTATAAACAGTCTGTCTTTGATTTGTTAGTGAAAATGGTATGATCGATATGCAAGTAACTCTAGGTTAAATAAACATCTGAAATTGATCAAGGTTTTATATATACAATGGGCTTTTAGTAGATTACAAGTATCTCAAACATTACTCAAAGTTGTACGTAATATGATGAAAGGGCAGACACATGTTTGTGGATAAACATGTAAAGACATAAGTGAGCTTTTGAAGAACAAGTGACAAGGTGGAGATTTCACCTTACTCACCATTTGCAGAAATCCTTGAGAAAGAAATTAAAAAAAAAGACCAATAAACAAACCAATCCCACGTAAGGTGTCCCACTGCCTCGGATTTTCCAACAATATGGGGATAAGTTATAAAGGATAAGGGCAACGGTACAATATCAGAGTATTCTAAATCAGAAGAAAAGAAGTGGATAATGAGTGAAGCAAATGTTTCATTCTACAAGAATTGAGTCTGATATATACGAAAGAGCAGAGCATTTAGTATATACTATATAGTGTTGCAGGATAGGGTCCAGTAGGGTGTAAAGCAAGATTTGAACCAAAATGAGATCGGGTCAGATATGAAGGCATGTAGGGTACAATCCTGTTGGTGTTCATTATTGGGGTTTGAAAGTCAAATGGAGATCAGAGTCTCAACAATGGTGGACCCTAATCCAATTCTCCAATTCTCCACTTCACACTTTTTCATGGCAGTGTTACTTTGATCTTCGCCAAGGGAAAACAAGACATAAAAGAAATGAGTACAGTAGCCGTTCAACTTTGACATCACATGTCTAACAAGTGGCCAACTATATATTCTTTTTATTGATTGATGCCCCATTGCTCAAGAGATGGAAACTTTTATCATTACCGGCTTTTTTTTGTGCTTAACTTCTGTAGTTCTTAGGATCATCCTTTCGTCATTTCTCTTTTATAATCAAATACAAGTTTAACATTTATGATTGTTTTAGTATTAAAAAGTGATAGATGTAAAGAGTGAAGAAACTTTGGTTCATGTTAATGTTATTACTGAAAGTAAACAACCCCTTTATAGTCAACAGAGTTGTTAGGATGCTAAGTTACCAACTCGCCAAGCATATGATGTGGATGCACTAGTAACTACGACCCATAGAATCATCATATCTTGTAAATGAAGACTGCCTAATCCTATTATCTATTGAGATTATAGAATAATACGTACTTGACCACAAGAAAGACAATGGAATGGCATAATGAGTGCCACATGCAACACTTTTAATGAGTGTTCGGTTTGAGTGGGTATTTGAGTATTGGGTGTCATTTCATTATACGTTTTTCCTATTACTTTTCAACTCTTGGACCAAGACCCGGAGGTATCCCTATAAATTGGACGGGACCACCCCCTCTTTATTTTATTTTAACACATAATAGAGCTTATTCAACCTCTGGGTACAAACTTAAACCAATGTTTGTACGTACTTTTTCAACGACCTTACGCGTAAAAAACAAGAAGTTACAAGGAAAGGAACCCTTGTTAGGGATTGTATCCATTTCTTATACGATTGGTTAATTTGCCCATTCAAATGATAACGCCCCTTTCTATACTTGCTTTTTCTGTTAGGTCTATGAATGAGTCACCAAACTATGAGTAGGAAAGTGAAAAATAGCGAGCATAATATCTTTGTTAGGTTACATACTATGCGAGTGCTGAGGAATCTTCCAAGTTACATACTAATTGCAATAAAGTCAAAACTGCATAGCCCTAGGCACCACTAGTACCAGCTTCTTAAGGAATATGTCTGATTACCGAACCCCTTAAAATAAGTATTGTAGATGAAGACTATCGACCATCGATTTGGTTGATAATAGAACATGAGCTGATTGACTTAGAATAGTAGAGTTGAATCTGTATATAATTCATTAAATGAGGTAACTTAATTCAAGATTCTACCTACTCCCATGTTGATAATTAAATAACCTAAAACAAATAAAAGAAATCACAGTGTGCTGTGTATTTGTGAAACAAGCGTAGAAAATAAAGGAGTACAGAGGTTGCCAGCAATTGAATGTTCCATCGGTCACCGAGTGAAATTCGTACCCAGTAATATCATGACATCAATAAGCACTAAAGTCGTTCTCAGTCACTTCAGGTTCAGAGTTCGGACGTTGCTTTTTCACCCGGTTTTTATTTCTATGAAGTTACATATTTGGGACTTCTTATGGAATTATATAATTACTACATTAATGTTAAGGATATTAGAAGAATAAGCTCGTGCCTAATTTAAGTATCCATTCAAATAATTAATCCTTTTTGAGTGTAATAACTTTTTTAGGAAGAACATAAATGATCTATAAATCATATATTTTAGAGAAATCACTTCATAAATTAAGTGATGAGTTTAATTTAAATTATTTACAAGTAACAACTTATCAAATTTGGTGTCGGTTTAAATGTGAGTTTTTGTCAATAGAACTTTTATAAGTAGAGCTTTTTTCGAGAAGAGTTTTTCTAAGAAATTAGTTGACTGTTTGTCTATCATTTAAAAAAGAACAACTTTGAAAGATTTTCATATAATAGACTATTTGGTAACATAAAAATAAAAAGTACTTTTAATTTTAACTATATTTTATTTTGTAATAAATGAAATATAAATGAAAATATATCTAACCAAATTTTTTGTATGGATTATAACATAAATAAAAATAATATCAAAAATAAATATTAAAAATATAAAAAGTCAAATAATATTATATAAATCTCAAAATAAACGTGAAGATATGTTTGTGAGTATTGTGAAAATTATGTGTAAAATATAAAAGTAAAAGGGACTAAAAATAGGCTATTAATTGATCTGAAAAATTCACCTAAAAAAGTACTTTTTAAAAAAGCTCTAAATTTGAACTTCTTAAAAAGTTATATTTTAACTGCTAAAAAAGTTATATCTACTAATTTTTTTTATTTTATAGCTAAATATTTAATTTTTTTTTAAAAAATTGCAGTAAAAAAATGTTTATTTCACCTTCTAAAAATTCAACCAAATAGGCGCTTGATGGACACAATAACTAAGCCTAGCTCCAAACAAGGGAAAGAAGGGTATCTGCTCAAAACCTACTTTTGTATTTGAATTACAAAAATATCATCCTCGCAAAAATGCAAGAGAAAGAAATGGTGTCACATTTAGTGATTTTTTTAATTTGTAAATAAAAAATAAAAAAAATTTAACACTCTGTCTGATCCGGTTTACACACCAACTATTGACTAAATCTCGCCATGTCGCCACTTGAGTGTCAAACCTATAAACCTACGAAAACGACATAACCCTTCTATGAGTCAAGGTAACTTCAGGCAGCAGCATAACTTGTTTAAGTCTCCAAGCACATCTGATGTCAATTTCACATCTGATTCATTTTCACCAGTTTTCAATAAAATCTTAAATACCCTCATAAATATTCATCAAATACTATGTTTAGTATTTTATTACCAGAAATTCCGTACCTTACCTCGTTAAAAAGAGAAGAATAAGAAGAAGAAGATCATAGTTCAAGTATCAGGTTAAGAGTACTTGCATCACAGAGCAGAAGTAGACAAGTGCCCGTGGGTAGAGTGCGAAAGCAGTGAACTTGTAGCAAAGAAAGGGACTTTCCTCTTTGTAGAGATAAAAACAAACAGTACGGTAATGCGTGGAAAAAGAGAAAGATATCAAACAACTTTCTCTTTAAGAAAAATATAAAAAGAGACAAGATTCATACTTCTCTTATCATTTCCTCTTCTCATAAATGAAACCCTTCACAGGTTATGCGTAAGTTTCGAGTTCCACATTATCCCACTGAGAAAAGGAATCCATCAAGAAAAAGAAATTCCCGCTTAAGGGAATTCACGTTCTCAGGTGTCAGTCTTCCTTTATTCTATTTCAAGCTAAGTCCAAATAAAACATTATGCAGAGAAACAAGTGACTCTCACTGTAATTAAACTTCCACAGCATTGATTAAAGCAACCGATGACGATCACGCTCTTCCTTGAAGTAACAGGCTTTTATTTATCGTTCAAGCTTTTCACAGTTTGATATTTAGAAGCTCCAACTTTCAGACTCCTCGATCCTGAGTTGCTCAACTCCTTGGGCTGCGGGTGTGAAATTTCTGGCAGGGCTGTTTGAAATTTACTAAGTAATGACGCAAAAACCTTTTCTCCGATATGAGCAACCTCAAATAGAACGAGACAAGGTACATCAGTACGTGCAGTATGGTGAGACGAGACAGAGATGAGATACCGTACGATTGACACAGAACATGAACACTTTCGATTCTTGTAAAGGATGGATTGAGCTACACAATAGGTCAATCTCCACTGTATTATACAGTTCAACAACAAAAAAAAACCCGGTCCATAGTAAACTTTAATAGGCCAGTACGACATTGAATTGTAGCGTCCGTAGTATTATAACACATACAGTATACAACCTTATTCTTAACAGGTTGTTTTTAAACGAAACTTATAAACTTTTTTGAGTTTTAATGGAGAAAAATTAATTAACAAATATTATGTTATGCCCTTTTATGCAATACCTCGGACCCCAACATCCAAGGTTGTGATGGCACGTAAGATAAAGAGGAAAAGAAATCGCTGTCGTTTTTAGACAAAGAGTCGAGATTTTCCAGGATGTCCTGACATTTTCCTGGAATCTCATTACAGTTAGTGGAGAAACAAAATATTATTAGTCAGGCAGGTTACAATAAAGAAACTGGAGTTTTTATTTACACGGGTAAAGATTCCAGGACAAGAATGGTTAGGACATTATAGGATCATAGCTGTTTACTCTGACATATATTTCTTTTCTTAAATCTTTAAACTAAAATGTTGGAAACTTAACCAGACAACGAAGTATAGCAGTCTTTCTCGTGGCCACCCTTTGACGATTCTAGCTAGAGTTTACATTGACACTTTTTACCTATATATTAAAAAACTACACCGTCTCAGGATAAATCGGAGTGAACAACCAGAAGTCGGTGCCTGCTGATTTAAATGGAAAATAAAATAATAACTTAATCAAAGGTTTTAATATTTGAGAGAGAGAGAGAGAGAGAGAGAGAAAATATCTGGGATTTTTAATCTTTTAATCGTATGACATAACTCTTAGATATTGAGTTAATTACGATAAGAACATTGACAATGATGGTTATACCATGTATGTAAGAACATTAATCATTATAAGTAATAGACCAAAGAGTTAAACATAAATACCCCTCCTTTAGTTTAATAAACTTCCTAATCTTTAATTTTTTTATAGTTTTCAAACTTTTAGAAAAATTATTTTCCTAAACTTCAATTAAAAATAATGAAAAATACTAATGAAATGTTATTAATATTTTAATCTAACGCAGCTCTTAAACTCGACCCACAATTATGATGACAATAATATGTAATGAGAGTCCAGGGTTTGAAGAGGTTTAATAGTACACAGCAATTCTTACCTAACAGAGAGGTTATTTTCGGTAGCTCTTAAAATCGACCAAATAAGTTAATTTTATCTTAAATCAATAATTTAAATATTTCAATATATTAACAATATAACATTATATTAAAATTTATAAAACTTTATGGAATCTACTACTAACGAACATATAAAAGTAAAAAACTTAACCCCAAAAAGTGTAGAAAATTTTGTAGCAAAGGGCGGCGGATTTGAAGGGAAGGGACAGAGGCAAGGTATGGACATGCACATTTTCTCTTCTGTTTTACTTTTACATCTTCACAGTCTGAAATGGAAGCAAGAAGAGACCAACAACTGTTCTCAAACTTAAACAATATAAGCTAAAGAGGAAAAGTTAAAGAAAAAGAAATAGTGAAGTCGTAATGGCTTGACACCACCATCAATGTGTTTTGGTCAAAAACTCATCTCCAAGTTTCATACAGTATTCCTTGTCGGGTGGAAAATCTCCCTCTCTCTTACACACTGTATCTGCTAAGCTCATCATCCGTCACTTTCCGTGTTTTTTACAATATAAGCAAAACTGAAGCAACCGCATAACCCTCTAACTCCAGTTCGTAATGACCTTAAACCAGTAGTTTCAATCTCTCAAGTCTCTCTCTTTTTAATGTTTTATAATTATTCCCTTGGTTATTTATGATTGGTCTGTTTCACTGTGCAAAGCATTGAAACACGTCAGTCAAATGTGCTTGTTTTTAGGGAGTGACATGGATGAAAAATTGCAACTTTGCAAGAAATACCAACCAACACAGGTGAGGAAAGAGGACAAGTTAACTTACGAGATGGTAAAAAAAGAAGATAAACAACCAACTAGAAAGAGAATAAAAAAGAATACAAAGAAAGAGCGAGCATGAGCTGAAAAGCCAGGTAGAGTGAGATCATAAAGAGACAAGAGAGAAGGTGGTGGTGGTGCGTTTGTTGTTGTTTCTCAATAAAAAGCTAGGCTAAGACTAAGGCTAAGCCAAAGAGAGAGTTTTGCAAATGTCACAAGAGTCTCAAGAGATAAAGACTGAGCAATGGAAATGGTCCGAAATGCAAGGCCTTGAACTCGTGTCTGCTCCTCCTTCTGACCCTTATAAAAGCAACCCCTCCACACCTCCAACGCCAACTCTAACATTAAACTCATTCTCAAGAGAGCAAGAACACCACCACCAACAAAAAGAATTTAGTTGTCAAGAAACCGAACTACGGAGAAGAGATATGGACAGTTCTGAGCCCAGGAAAGATGGCATCAGTAGTAGTGGACAGAAACCAGGGGATGTAGCTACGGTTGGTTTTTGTGAGCTTTTCAGATTTGCTGATGGGTTGGATTATGTGTTGATGACAATTGGGTCGATTGGTGCATTTGTACACGGGTCTTCTCTACCCCTCTTTCTTCGATTTTTCGCCGATCTCGTTAACTCTTTCGGTTCTAATGCCAATAACATGGACAAAATGATGCAAGAAGTTTTAAAGGTGAAACTCAAATTCACAAAGATTCCATCTTTATGTGATCAATCCGCCAAAACATTGAAAAATAAACTACTCTGTTTTGAACTTGCAGTACGCATTTTACTTTCTCGTTGTTGGTGCTGCAATCTGGGCTTCTTCATGGGCAGGTTGTTCTGAAACAGTGCTCTTTCGTTCAATTTTCTCAGGACTTGGTTTTTGGTTGCCATTTTCATAGCTTACGTAAATAAAGTAGATGTTTAAATTTGATGACAGAGATATCGTGTTGGATGTGGACCGGAGAGCGGCAATCAACGAAGATGAGGATCAAATACCTTGAAGCAGCACTTAACCAAGACATTCAGTACTTTGATACAGAGGTCCGAACCTCAGATGTAGTTATGGCCATTAACACCGATGCAGTGCTTGTGCAGGATGCCATCAGTGAGAAGGTGAAACAGAACAATACTCTGTCTCGTACTTGGTTGTTAATTTTAGATTTCGTTGGTTAAAAATGTTTCTTCTTTGGTTATTTTGCAGTTGGGTAATTTCATTCACTACATGGCAACTTTTGTTTCTGGATTTGTGGTGGGTTTCACAGCCGTTTGGCAGTTGGCGCTGGTCACTCTGGCAGTGGTTCCTCTCATAGCCATTATCGGAGCTGTGCACACTACCACATTAGCCAAGCTAAGCGGGAAGAGTCAAGATGCACTATCAGAGGCCGGAAACATAGTAGAACAGGCAAGGACGTGTAATCCAAGTTTTTTTTTTTTGCTTTGACAATTTTCCTCTGTTTTAGCACCTGGGCATCGGTAATTTGAAGCAAAATTGCAGACAATAGTTCAAATTCGAGTCGTTATGGCATTTGTTGGGGAATCGAGGGCATTGCAGGCCTATTCATCGGCGCTGAAGGTTGCTCAAAGAATCGGATACAAGAGTGGATTTGCGAAAGGGATGGGATTAGGTGCAACTTATTTTGTTGTCTTCTGTTGCTATGCTCTTCTTCTGTGGTATGGAGGTTACCTTGTTAGGCACCATTACACCAATGGAGGACTAGCCATTGCCACCATGTTCGCTGTCATGGTAGGAGGATTGTAAGTGTCAACGAACTGAGATTTTTGGTTCTTCTTCTTCTCCTCCTCTTTTTTTTTTTTTTGCACTTGAAACTTGTTCACGAGAATTATTGTTAAATTTCCAGGGGTTTAGGGCAATCAGCCCCTAGCATGAGTGCATTGGCAAAGGCAAAAGTTGCAGCTGCTAAAATTTTTCGTATAGTTGATCACAAGCCTTCTATAGATCGTAACTGTGAATCTGGGTTAGAATTAGACTCTGTTACTGGGTTAGTAGAGCTCAGAAATGTTGACTTCTCTTACCCATCAAGGCCTGAGGTTCGAATTCTTAACAATTTGTCACTTAATGTCCCTGCTGGCAAGACTATTGCTTTGGTTGGTAGCAGTGGCTCTGGAAAAAGTACTGTGGTCTCCCTCATTGAGAGATTCTATGATCCTACCGCTGGTAAACTTTGCTACACTTGGTTTCACAATTCTCACTGCCTACTAATCCTACGAAATTGCTGAACTTTTTCTTGACAAATTTTATGTCTTCCAACTGCCTAAATATTAGCTTCTTTAATTCCACGGAAACAATACTTGGCTTGAGTTAGTCCTATGTAATATGAATTGCTTCTTTCAGGACAAGTTCTTCTTGACGGTCATGACATCAAGACATTGAAGCTGAAATGGTTACGACAACAAATAGGACTTGTCAGTCAAGAACCTGCTCTGTTTGCTACCACCATTAAAGAAAATATACTCCTGGGAAGGCCTGATGCAGATCAAGTTGAGATTGAAGAGGCTGCAAGAGTTGCAAATGCTCATTCGTTTATTGTCAAGCTACCCGAAGGCTTTGACACACAGGTAAGTTCTTTTGAAGACATGAATTAACTGATATTCTCAGAAAAAAATTTCTTTATTACTTTTTCAGAAGAGTTTGGCACGGTAATCCCCTTGCTTGTTGGGGTATATTAGCTTATGCTAACTTCTTAAAAATCAAAATCTCGAATCAAGTAAGCTTAATTGAGTAGTATATTTCTTTTGACATCTATCCAGTCATGAACAGGTTAATGTATTGCCTTTAAGGCAGTTGGGGGAAGGTGGGACAGCGGGTTTAAGTTGATTTTTCTGAAAAAATATGAAGTAATGGATCTTGACTAATGGAATCGAAGTTGGTTATATTTTTTTATTGACATATAATTGCTACTTCAGCATAAGGGGTCCTCGAGATTGAATGGTTTATTTGGTCAACAACCATAACCTAACATTTTTCAATTTGTTTTAGAAGTCAACCTGGGGATTTAGTTTGGCCAGGCATACTTTTTAAAGAAGGTAACATGCTCCAGTCAATAATGCATGTGCACGGGAAGGTTTTTATAAATTTACGCAGATAAGTATGGAATAGATAATATTCAAGAGAGGACATGATAGATGCCATGAAGATTATACTAAATTCCGAGGCCATAAAATCTTAACTAGTTGTGATAAAAAATACATTGATATTCCTTCATTGCATGGTCTTCTTGATGCTGACAATTTTAGACATTTACTTGAACATGCAGAATGGATTTCCTAAGTTGAAATCATTTTTCCTTCTTTTGGATGAACCAAAAGTAATGATCATCAAATTCCTTTTACAAGTTCTTGAAGTTGTAACATACTACTTAGTATATCCTAATAAGAAAATGAGCTCCTATCTAATAACAAGATTGTTCTGAGTAGGTTATGCCCTCTCAAACATTTAATTTATGAAGTACCACTAAATTGAAGAAAAAGCTTAAATTCAAACTGAAAATGGCAGGTAGGAGAGAGAGGACTGCAGCTCTCAGGAGGACAGAAGCAGCGAATAGCTATAGCAAGGGCAATGCTGAAAAACCCTGCAATTCTGCTCTTAGACGAGGCGACAAGTGCTTTGGATTCTGAATCAGAAAAATTGGTGCAAGAGGCCCTTGATAGATTCATGATTGGAAGGACAACTCTTGTGATTGCCCATCGGCTATCCACTATTCGCAAAGCTGATCTCGTAGCAGTACTTCAGCAGGGTAGTGTCACTGAAATTGGAACCCATGATGAACTCATCTCCAAGGGTGAAAATGGTGTTTATGCAAAGCTCATAAGAATGCAGGAGATGGCACATGAAACAGCTCTAAACAATGCCCGAAAGAGCAGTGCCAGGTAGCTTCATTAACTTTGGTTCTTCTTGTTCTAGTACACATACTATATTTAAGTCTTTAGTTATTCTAGTTATCCCTCCAAAACACCCATAGTCCTGTTCATTGAGTTCTTGACTCCTTAAGTTGCATGGTTTTTGCGTACAGACCTTCCAGTGCAAGGAACTCAGTAAGCTCACCAATAATTGCACGAAATTCTTCGTATGGCAGATCGCCGTATTCGCGCAGACTGTCTGATTTTTCAACTTCAGATTTTAGTCTCTCCTTTGATGCCTTGCATCCCAGCTACCGCCTTGAAAAGCTCGCTTTTAAGGAACAAGCTAGTTCCTTTTGGCGTCTTGCAAAGATGAATTCCCCTGAATGGGTCTATGCATTAGTTGGGTCGATAGGGTCTGTTGTTTGTGGCTCCCTCAGTGCTTTCTTTGCTTATGTTCTCAGCGCTGTTCTCAGTGTCTACTACAATCCAGATCATGGTTATATGATCAGAGAGATTGAGAAATACTGCTATCTGTTAATTGGTCTCTCATCCGCAGCACTTATCTTCAATACACTTCAGCATTTCTTCTGGGATATTGTTGGTGAAAATCTTACAAAAAGAGTGAGGGAGAAAATGCTAACAGTAGTGCTAAAAAATGATATGGCATGGTTTGATCAGGAGGAAAATGAGAGTGCTAGAATTGCAGCAAGATTGGCACTTGATGCAAATAATGTCAGATCAGCAATTGGAGACAGGATTTCAGTAATTGTGCAAAATACTGCTCTCATGCTAGTAGCCTGCACAGCTGGGTTTGTTCTGCAATGGCGTCTTGCACTTGTCCTTATAGCTGTTTTCCCCTTAGTTGTTGCGGCCACTGTTCTACAGGTATGCATCCCAATCTGCTTCTGACGTAGCATTTGTGTTAAATGTTGGAAACATTCAAGTCAAATTTATAACTGGTGATAAAAATTCAATGATTTCATTGTGGATATTTCTCAATGATTCCACCAAATGTAGATTATTTGAGCTGGAGAATTGCAATGCACTTTGAGGAGTAAATTCACACCTATCAAGTCACAAAATTATGATTTCCAATCATATACTTTCTGCATATTGTTGTTGTTCTTGAATTTTGCATCTAGGATACACAATCACTATGGAACTTCACATTAATTTGTGTGTCAAAATACTTGCTACTAATAATCTTTTGGCCATTTCCTTTTTTCCTTCAACAGAAAATGTTCATGACTGGTTTCTCTGGAGACCTAGAAGCTGCCCATGCCAAAGCCACACAACTGGCAGGAGAGGCCATTGCTAATGTCAGAACAGTGGCTGCCTTCAATTCAGAAGCAAAAATAGTTGGTCTTTTCTCTACCAACCTTGAAATGCCTCTCCGACGTTGCTTTTGGAAGGGACAAATTGCTGGAAGTGGATATGGTGTTGCTCAGTTTTCACTTTATGCTTCCTACGCTCTTGGTCTTTGGTACGCGTCTTGGCTTGTGAAGCATGAAATCTCCGATTTCTCGAAGACAATTCGAGTTTTTATGGTCCTTATGGTTTCTGCCAATGGTGCAGCCGAAACCTTAACCCTAGCTCCTGAATTCATCAAAGGTGGTCGAGCTATGCGGTCAGTCTTTGATCTACTTGACCGCAAAACTGAGATTGAGCCTGATGATACAGATGCCACCCCAGTTCCTGACCACATTCGTGGAGATGTTGAACTAAAGCATGTAGACTTTTCTTATCCAACTCGTCCAGATGTTCCTATTTTCCGTGACCTTAATCTTCGTGCACGGGCTGGGAAGACGCTTGCTCTTGTTGGTCCTAGTGGCTGTGGTAAGAGCTCAGTCATTGCACTGATACTGCGATTCTATGATCCATCATCTGGTCGTGTTATGATTGATGGAAAGGATATTCGAAAATACAATCTCAAGTCCCTGAGGAAGCATATGGCATTAGTCCCTCAAGAGCCATGCCTGTTTGCTACTACCATTTATGAAAACATCGCCTATGGGAACGAATCAGCTACTGAGGCTGAAATTATTGAAGCTGCTAATTTGGCCAATGCCCATAAGTTCGTATCTGCATTGCCAGACGGGTACAAGACATTTGTAGGGGAGAGGGGAGTTCAGTTATCTGGTGGACAAAAGCAGAGAATTGCCATTGCCCGTGCTTTGTTAAGGAAGGCAGAGCTTATGCTACTTGATGAGGCAACAAGTGCACTTGATGCTGAGTCAGAGAGATCTGTCCAGGAGGCTCTAGATCGTGCCTGCGCAGGAAAGACCACTATCGTTGTTGCACATCGGTTGTCAACTGTAAGAAATGCCCATGTCATTGCTGTAATTGACGATGGGAAGGTTGTGGAGCAAGGCTCACACTCACATCTACTAAAAAACTATCCTGATGGGTGTTATGCCCGAATGATACAGTTGCAAAGATTCACACATAGTCAGGTCATAGGAATGACCACAGGATCTAGTTCCACAGGTAAATCCAAGGATGATGAAGAGAGGGAATCCTAGAGAAAAAGGAAACACGAGTAAGAGTATATTCCATATAAACTCTTGAGATTTTCATTTTTTGCCTCTTCTTTTTGTTCATTAGCTTTGTGACATAGTATATATGCATGTGTATGATCCCAATTTTTTTTTCCCAATTATATCTTCTAATATGATGAATCACTTTAATATTTCCACGAGGCTCTGCTGATATTTTACACACACACTTGATATCTCAGTCCTCCTAATGAGTTCAACATGGCATGAATCATGCTTCATATATTGCTGGATCTCCTTCATATATGATAATAACATGACGGATGGAAGGTATCTATTGAATGAAAAATTACTTGGAAGGAAAGCTGTCTTGACGACCCTACACATTTCATATAGAAACTTGTTTCTTGTACTAATTTGTCCAAGTATCTGTTTAATCTACTTGATGATGCATAGAATCCCGGCGACATTTTGACCCTCCACGCGAACAGCAGCAAACAATGCACGTTAGAGTTCTATCACTTTCTGAGACTAATGTGAAAATAATGGAACCAAAAGCCGCCATGAAGGTAGACCTTAGAGAAACCATCTTGGGGCAATTGCCTCTGTACATCTTAATTAAAACATAAAAGTGGAGAGATGCTTGGCAAATAGTGATCGTCTTACTTTGGTTATTAATTTGGTGTCTATCCGTATTTAATATGGGGCTGCTTGAGGAACCGAAATTATTGAGAGTCAAGCTTTTCACATGGTGGTTGTACGTGTGCATAAAATCACATGATGGAAACAAGAAACACTGATAGAAAAGGAAGAAATAAAGGACAAATGACTTGGAAATCAACAAATTATGAGCCTTCCAAGCAAATATCTGGTGGTAGACATGCGTGAGAGAAAAGTTAAATAGGATAAGGAGTATAGAAAATGACAGATGGATGATGGTGTTGGATCGTGGCCTTATAGGATGCTTCTGTGCGTTTGTCAATGTGTGTGGGGCATAGCTAATCGCTTTGTAGTTAAAAGAGACATAAGGGTGTTAAGTGGTCACAGATGATATGGTCTCAGAACATTTTTCTTTCGCTTTTGCAGTGATATTGGGCGATGACACTGCTAACTACTGACTAGCTCTTGAACTCTTGTCTGGAATAGAAGTGGCAAATACTAAAAACAACAATAGAGACAAGAATACCTCAACGTTTTGATGATCCTTTGTTTTTATCTGAATCACACGTACACAAGAGTTTTGAATTCACATGGCGCCTGTATGATGAATTATTTCCATAATTCATCCCTTTCTTTCCCTACGTGATGGACCCATGTCGCAGAGCTAAAAAGTTGGGGCATGCACCATGCGCATGCTTTGGTTGCTTCTTTAGCCCCAGTCACATATTCCTCTAACTTTAGTTAAAGGTTCAATGAACTTGTAATACTAACGTGAGAGCAAAGTGTAAAGATAAAGGCTGAATTCCCCCGTTAGTATATGAAAAAAAAAAAAAAACTGCATCTTAGGTCGTTGGTTACATTTGACGAGGAAACGTGGGGAATGTGACCTTGGATCTTCATTGAGTTAATCTCAAACTCATATCATCCGACTTTCAGCTAAGTATGGGTTGGTGTCCTGATACACTCAGCCTAACTTTTGCCAGAGATTCTGCCGAGCTAACAATGGCCAAGCAAGTGTTAATTCTAAAACTGAAAATTCAATTCAAAATCAAGTATTCCCTTATTTATATAATCAAAATTATATAAAATTGATTTTAGAAACTGATATATACTTGATTTTTCAATAATAATTGGGAACCTTAATATACATAATTGTTATTAGACTATCACAATGTATTATAACAAGACTGATAGTATTCATAGTGACATCTAAACGATCTATAGAACAGTTAAGTCATACATATATCCTTGTAAAACTATTGAAAATGCCATAAATTCAACTTCTATATTTGATAAAGTATCATATGTTTGCTTCTTACCATTATATGATATTGGTCAATTATTTTGTAAAGTAAACATTTGGAAGTAGATTTATTTTCATACAGGTCTTCTCCTCAATCAGCATCATTATATCTTTCACTTACTTCCTTCATAATACAATGACGTATTTTATGATCCCTTTTAAATATTTGAATTTTTTATTGCTTTCCAATGCGCTTGTTTAAGATCCGATTACTATCTACTAAATATCTCAACAAAAAAAATATATTTAGTACCATAACCAATGTACATGAGACTACCAACTGTAATTGAAGAATCTTTTTTGTCTCTTCCTCTTCATATGGTGTGTGATGACACTACCTTTTTCTTAAGATCTCACCTTTTAGTAATATGCATATTAAACATTTTACAATCTACATATGAAATCATTCAAGTTGATATGTAACTTGTAACAATGATAATAATCTTTTTTGGTCCCGTGTTCTTCTAATTGTGGAAAATCCTAATTTTCGTAAACTTGGACTCGTACTAGTATTGTGTTCTTTATAATGGACTTCTATTGGTCAAAATTTTAAAGTTTTCTTCAAATAAAAAAGCAAGAGACGCGGGTAATTAGAGAGCCATCCAAGAGGAGATCAGAGAGCAGTCACAAGGAGTAAATTAAAGCATATTAAGAGAAGAATGAAACTACCTTCGATATAAAGGTCAAGATTTCATTAAAATTCAACTAAGAACTTCAAGATTTCAAGATCCATGAGAGAACTTTCTTTTATCTTTCTTGATTGTTGGTTTCTTTTCCTTTAGTATGAATTGAATTGGAATATAGATCTAGAAGCTAATGTTTTTGAATGATTTCTTAATTTAATGAAAGACATAAGTTTTATTGTGAATTATTCATGTTTATATTGTGTTGAATTGACATATGCTAGCATTTTGATACAATTTCATATTACATGTATAGGGATCGAGAAATCATATGGATGAGCATGACATGAATAATAAGAGATGCATATAATCTTATAGATAAGGCCATATAAATCTTATAAGTTAAGAGTCAAATCTATTATAGAAATTCAGATGACAAGTTAATATGTTCTTAGTGGTTTTAAATAAAAACAAATTTTAATAAATCAGCTTAAGAATATGAATTATATATTTTAAAGAAGAATATAGTTGTAACTTTGAAATTTTTATCGATCCAATAAACTAAGGTTAATGATTGAATTAAGATAAATTAAAACATAAAAAGATTATAGGGGGATTCTCATATGGATATTGTTTGTCTATTGGTTTCTTTAATCTTGTTCATCGTTTTGATTAGGTATTTTATTTTAGTTTAGTTAATCTTTTCCTTTTAATTCAATTATTATTGTTATATTAAATAGTAGAAAAATAATTAGTACTAATACTTTTAGTCTTCGTGAGAATAATACTCACATTCATGTAAGCTATATTATAAGAATTACAAATGCACTTGCCTAATGATCTTTAACATAGTTTACAATCGGTCACCTGAGAATAATCACATCTAGGTGACCTATAATTCTTTTGAGGAATGGTAGAATCAAACAATCCATCACCATTACACTCAGAGCACATTTTAAAGATTGATTTTAATTTTTTCCATAATCACAAAAAGAAATAGAACCAAACAACCCCTAAGTTTCTATAATAAGAAATAAAATAATATACATTTTTTGCTATCCTGTGTACAATAAGAAAGAAAATAGCATACATGCACAAACGCTATTTTTTGGCTCCAACAGCTAGTTTTAATGATTTTCAAAGTTGAGGCAAGAAAATTTTGAGATGATCTTGTACAATGTGTTACAATAAGATATTAGCTTAAATTCTTAAAAAGAAGTAGGATTTGGAACATTAGGAATCATAGATGTTTAGCTTTTGTTGATTTCGCTCAACATCTTGCCACTTTTAAATAATTTTAGAAGTGAGGCAATAATTGGATCTTCTATCAAGTTGTATCTTTTCTAAAAGAATGGGGCATTTAGTGCATCAGAGTCAGGTGTTTTATGATGGTTGAGACTTAAGGCCTTTTGATTATATGCTCTATAAAATGGGGGTGTAAAGGGCATTTGGTTGCTTATTAAAGATTGACTTTTGCATGAACTCCTTAAAAACCTATACGGATGAGCAAACATTGTTAGCAGTACCTAATATGTTATGGAAGTTGCTTAGGGCTAGCTTACTGATCTCTTCTTGCTTTTAAGTGATTTCTCCATCTTGCTTAGCTATGGAAGTGATTTTATTGTGGTTTTTTTTTGCCAACATGGCATTATGCACATAGGTGGTGTCTCTGTCTCTATCTTTTAACCATTGGACCCTTAATTTTTGCATTAGGAGAGAATTATGCACCTTTAATATGTAGGTGTAGCTTGATAATGTTTGTTTAGCTTTGAGCTTAAAGGTCTCATCAATAGGTTTAAGATAAAGCTAAATTGTTTAGCTTTGAGCTTAAAGTTCTCATCAATAGGTTTAAGATAAAGCTAACTTTGAATCTTGATAAGACATTCTCTTAAGATCTAGACATATATGCTTGTATTATTGAAATGCTTTTCATTTAATTCCCTGATTTTACATTTCACTACTTATAATATTCTTAAATATTTAAAAGCTTCAAATCCCTAAAAGTTGGAGGATGTATCCCTTACCACTGCTTTGTCAAATCCCTCTAAACTGATTAGGTAGTTTTCAAATCTAAAAGGTGAATTCTTAACCTTGTGGAATTCTAGATTCTAAATTTTAATTAGGAAATGATCTAAACAAAGTTTGTCACAAAAGTGAGTTATGCTTAGGGAAAATTTGGACATACAAAGAGAGTTAATTAAAGTTCTATGTAAATTTCTTTGAATTAACCACTTCTGTTGGAACCCCACCCCGGTGAGTTACGAGCCCGACGTCTTACGTGACATCTGGACTCGCATCCCACAAGGGAGGAATTCCCCCCCAGGTCAAACCTCAAAAACAAACTCATTTCACTTACCTCCGATCAGAATTAAAATGGTAGTCCATAAAGGAATTTGAATAAGACTTCTTCATAATATTTGTTTCTCATTGCCTTAAGGTTCTAACGACACCAAAACACTCAATTTGGTTCAGAAATAAAGAAGTATTGGCCAAAATACTTCTGGGCTAAACTTAAGCTGAGACTGAAAATACTACACCCGAATCACCCCTGAAATTGAAATTTTTAGGACCTAAATTGATCATTGATTCTAGTTTGTTTAGCAACAAAAATCTACTCAATTGGAGCTCTACAGATCAAAATATCGCCAAAAGACTGAAGTCTGTTCAGAAAAAACATCCAATCCTTTCACTTTGATTTAATCGATAAACTTCAAAAAAATATCAAAAGTTATAAATTTGTATGGAGAGGTAGAAAAATGTCTTAGAAAACCAAAGCTTCGAAAATCAGGTCAATTGGAGATCGGAAGAAAAAGTTATGGCCCAAAAGAGCGGAGAGAGGTCAGAATCTGAAAGGAAAATCAGAAATAAAGTAAATAAAAATAAAAGTGAAAACAAAATTTATAAATGCCTCGTCGCACTGCGAGCGTCTCACGGCTGCGAGACGCGCTGCTAAACGCGCCCTCGCGACTGCCTACCAAGCGCGAAGCGCACGCTGGATGCGCGCGCTCGAACCCCTCGCGATCGTGAGGCGCGCACTCACGACCACCTCGCAATCGTGGGGTGCAAGCTGGATGTGCGAGCTCGCGACCCCTCGCGATGGTGACAGGTGCGCTAGATGAGGGCGCTCGCGACTGTGGGCAACTCGCGCTCGCGAGGAGCTGCGAGGCTAGCCCCTCAAAACGACAGTCTATCTTCAAATATCCATAACTTCTTACTCAAAACTCCGAAATTTGTAATTTTAGTATCAATAAAAAGTTAAAAGGAAGCTTTACAACCTCCCTGAAAGATGCAAAAGCCTGTTTGGTCTCTAAGGGAGTTAAAAACTACTGCAAAGAGACTGCCTGCTAGAACATCTTAAACAGCATCAGAATTTCTAAACACCATAACTTTCCACTCCATGGGCCGAAAATCTCATATTTCATATCATCAGAAAGATAAAAAGATAATACACAACTTCCATGAATACCCTAAGAACAATTTCAAACTCTATGAGGGTCAAAAATTTACTCAAAGTTTCTGCCCAGAAACTTGCAATTTGACAGCACCTGCACCAAACTTCAACAACCCACATCTTTCAACTCCCACATCCA
>JANZXR010000004.1:30966748-30989625 GCA_027575705.1 Erythroxylum echinodendron | reverse complement strand
TTTCAGGACGTGCTAGCACACGATAGCCGCAGCCCAGATCGTGCATACTCGTGTGGATACCGGTAGAGGACATTCGCAAGTAGCAGTGTCTATGAATCCGGAAAACAACTACCAATCTGTGTCAAAACAAGGTATTTTCGCGCATCCTATATGTTTTCAGCTATAGATTTTGTTGTGTTATGGTCTTTTCCGCAGCGTATTGTGAATACTTGGGTCATACGCGATCCAACACTTGCGTAATCATTTGTTTGGTTAATGGTAAAATTTCACATTTCACCTAAAAAAAATAATTTAAGTGTAGATGCTTTAGTTATTGGAGAGGCCCGGGATCATGCACATATGCATAGCAAGGCAGTAGAAGTGTCAAAATCAAAATGCCAACTCCTAGGATATCCCCATGAACCCATAATCCATATGCATGTATAAACATAATGTAAGAACATGAAATTACAGCATATGTACCTTGAAAATGCTCCTCCTTTCTTGAATGTTTTCCTTGTTTGGGTTGTAGCAACACCAAACACCTTCAACAGCCAATGAAGAACATGGAGAGATGAAGAAATATAGTTTGTAAGCAACATTTGAGCACCAAACAAGACGGAAACATAAGTAGGATGCTCAATAGTAAGGATAGAAGAGAATTATATCACATACAATAAAGATCAAGCAACCCTTGCTTGACATGCAAAGAAATTCTCCCTCTAACTCCCTCTAAACGCCCATAATGTTTCTAAACTCCCTAGCTATTAATCTCCTTGTTAAGTGATGAGAAATCACTTATATATGTTGCTCGAATTAGTGGGTCACGATCGTAACTCCACCTTTGACATCCATGCAACATTTTTTTCGTCCATTCCTTTTCAACATTTCTTATCACGATCATATCACGATATTATCCTAAAACATTCCCTTAATCTCTTAAGCAAGTGATCCTTCAAGTTCCTAATTTTTGTCCACTGAATTATCTTTTAACTCGAGCAATTCATTAGTGGTTCGTGACACCAATTTATTGGAAAGTAAGTGAATTGACATATGAACTCTTTGATAGTCAATTATCCAACTTACAAACCTTTCTATAGGCAGTTACCATGCAATTCGTCCTCTCACCATTCTATACCCCACTTGGTTCAGAGTATGGGCTATGTGTCAACTCCCACCAGGCTGACTATGTCACTTCTAGTCTAAGTGATATTAGTTCTCATCTTAGGGATCTCATTACTCTTTATGTCATTAAAGACTCTCTTTATGACACATCTACTCTGGTCAGAGATTCCTGAGTAATGACCCTAATAAGAGGCTGTAGGTATCATCTCCTTCTATTAGAAGTAATGAATCCTTTATTGGCTACCTAATTACCTTTGAATACTAATAATTGTACCCAATCACGACCCTATGAGCGATCTCCTCTTGAGGCAACAAAGAATGATGTCAAAGCACAGGAATAGTATTTAAGATATCCTTGAATACCTCAAGTATAAAGATATTTGCATCATTGCTATAATAAGATTAATCACTGACATTTGATAGATCATCCATGTCAATCCATTTATGTTACGAACCAAAATGGCCTTGGACCGGGTCATGCTCCCTTTGTACGGCCCAAAAGGATTTCCAAGAAACCAGCAAAGCTCTTGGACTAGTTCAACCCTTTCCAGCTTGTTTTTCTCCATCTTTAGTTGCTGCATATTTGCACTGTCCTTTAATCAAAAGCATTTAAGTGTTAATGGTAGATCATGGCTTAGAAGTAGGAGATTGAGTTCGTGGACATACCATCATGGCATAGCAGTTAGTTTTCATCTTGCATATTTAAATATTTGTAATTCTTGCTTTTGAAAGACACAGAAAATTGCCCCAAGGTTCTCTTTTTCTCTTGAATTATTGCTCTGAGTGTAGCCTACTTACAGGCCTTATCAATTGGTGCTTTCATTGACTTACCATGCCTCCTCGAAAAGTTCAAAACCCTCCCGACGACCCCATCCAAACCTTATGTGAACAACTCAATCAATTTTTTACCCATTACACCACCACCTCTGCTCAAACCGATGCCCGATCATCGGCCCAATTTGAGGCTATTCAGTCCTCAATCCAACAACAAACCGACAACATCAATCGGCTACTCACCACCCTCGCCAACAATCCTAACCCAACCACACCTGTCCTTCGACAAAATTCCCCAGAGGAACCTCCTATGCACAACCCCCAACCGCCCAAAATCACCCTTCCCATGTTTGATGGATCGAACCCATTAGATTGGATCTTCCAAGCTAAAAATTACTTCACCTACTACAACATTCCCAAAAATCGCCGACTCTCATTGTTTGTTTTTTATTTCACTGGTGAAGCTCTGAGCTGGTACAAGTACCTTCATAATAACGAACTGCTCGGCACTTGGCAAGAGTTTTCCCGCGCTCTCGAACTTCGTTTCGGACCTTCGGATTATGAGAACCACCAAGCAGCACTTTTTAAGCTCAAACAAACATCCACGGTGATGGCTTACCAATCTGAGTTTGAAAAACTTTGCAATTGTATTGTGGGGCTCTCAAGTGAAGCTCTCCTTAACTGTTACTTGTCCGGTCTCAAACCCGACATCCAAGCTGAACTGGCTATCCTTAAACCCACCACACTTCACCATGCATATGGCTTATCCAAACGCATTGAAGATAAGCTATCCCTTCACAAATCCCGATTCTTTCAACCTCGATCCTACACACCACCGAACCTCCCACCCTCCTCAAACCATAACACCTTCGTCACCCCACCAAACAACAATCCCGTGAACCCCCAAAAACCTGAAAACCCGCCTCTCTTACCCGGTCCCAAACCACAGCTTCCTTTCACAAAACTGTCCCCTGAAGCCTTACAGAAAAGGCGTAGTGAAGGCTTATGCTTTCGATGCCCAGAACGATACTTTCCCAGGCACAAATGCAACCCACCTCAATTTTTGCTGATTGCCGATAACGACCCCACCGATCCTATAGAACCCCTCACTGACACTTCGGAATCATTTTTCACCTCCGAACCTATAGACCCATCCAACCCCAACCAATTTTTCGCCCTGTCCTCGGCGGCTTTCTTTGGCTTTTCGTCTCCCCAAGCCCTGAGAATCATAGGGTACATCAACAACCAGCCAGTACAAGTGCTAATTGACTCCGGCAGTACCCATAATATCGTGCAGCCCCGCATCGTCTCGTTCTTAAAACTGCCCAAACAAGAAATCCCAGAGTTCGCGGTAATGGTCGGCAATGGAGACACCCTCAAATGTTAGGCTGTTTGCCCAGCCATCACACTTACTATCCAAGATGCCTCCTTTAACATTCCAGTATTTGTTTTACCTGTAGAAGGTGCCGACATTATTTTAGGGTTAGCTTGGCTTCGGACTCTAGGCCCCGTACTGGAGGATTTTGCAGTGCCTCAGCTCACATTCAACGTGGGCCTCAAAGCCATCACCTTACGCGGAGAAAATCTTACAGCCCAAGTGTCACCTACTTCCCTACACACCTTAATCTCAAAAAATAGTATTGCTTCACTCCATGCCCTCTACTTTCACATCCAAGAATCCGCTCCTAACTCCTCTCCACTCATCCCATAACACCATGACCCCGTTATCCAACAACTTCTCCAAACCTACGACTATCTTTTCCAACAACCAATTCACCTACCTCCAGTTCGCTCCCAGGATCACCACATTCCCACTATCCCTTTATCAAACCCCATCAATGTCCGCCCCTACCGATACCCACACTACCAAAAACAAATCATGTCCAACTTAATCGCTGAGATGCTACGGGACGGCGTAATCAAACCAAGCCAAAGCCCCTTTTCTTCACCAGTCTTATTGGTTCAAAAGAAGGACGGTTCTTGGCGTTTTTGTGTCGACTACCGTGTCCTAAATGCCATCACCATTAAAGACCGTTTCCCGATCCCAACAGTAGATGAGCTACTTGATGAATTACATGGGGCGGTGGTTTTCTCCAAAATTGACCTCACGGCGGGGTATCATCAAATCCGAGTCGCATCAAAGGATACCCACAAAACCGCCTTTCGGACGGTCGATGGTCATTATGAATTTCTTGTTATGCCCTTCGGATTGACGAACGCACCATCGACATTTCAGGCCACTAGGAATGATATTTTCCGGGAGGGATTGAGGCGATATGTGCTCGTGTTCTTTGATGACATCTTAATCTATAGTCAATCCACTGAGGAACACTACGGCCACTTACAACAGGTGTTTGAGACACTATCTCAACATCAGTTTTTCGCCAAAGCTTCAAAATGCACCTTTGCAGTACACTCCATTGATTATTTAGGCCACATCATATCGGCGAACGGTGTTGAGGCCGACCCGGACAAACTCAAGGCCATTCAATCTTGGCCAACACCAACAAACCTCACAACCTTGCGTGGGTTTTTAGGTTTAACAGGTTACTATCGCCGGTTTGTTCGCAATTATGCTCAAATTGCAGCACCATTAACCGATCTCCTCAAGCATTCGGTGTTTCAATGGTCCCCAGACAGTGATGCCGCATTCAAAGCCTTGAAATCAGCTATGGTTTCCTTGGTAACACTGACACTTCCAAATTTTTCACAGCCATTTGATGTCACGACAGACGCTTCCACCTTGGCTGTCGAGGCTGTTCTCTCTCAAGGGGACCGTCCCATTGCTTTCTTCAGCAAAAAAATGTGCCCAAAAATGCAGATGGCCTCAACGTATGTTCGCGAACTTTATGCCGTGACGGAAGCGGTAAAAAAATGGCGACAGTACTTGCTTGGCCGAAAGTTCCACATATTCACGGACCAAAAGAGTCTCAGGCACCTGCTGTCCCAAGTTGTACAAACACCTGAGCAATACAGATGGGCCGCTAAGCTAATCGGCTATGATTTTGAAATCCATTACAAGCCGGGAAAAGATAACAGGGTAGCGGATGCACTAAGCTGCGTACACATTGCCGAGGTACTGGCCGTTTCCTTATCTGATCCTAAATGGGTTGTTGAATTGCGAACTTTTTATGCGTCCACTGAAGGAAAGGATCTGATTGATAAATGTCTGTCCAAGTCTTCCGAATTTTCATTTAAAGAAGGCTTGCTTTTTCACACCAACAAATTATTCATTCCTTTTCACCCACCACTTCGATCTTTGTTACTTCTTGAATTTCACGCTTCTCGCGCGGGGGGTCATTCGGGTATTCGGGTCACCATCAAACATCTAGCAGCAGCCTTCTCTTGGCCGAAACTTAAAAATGATGTTATCTCTTTTATCCAACAATGCCAAGTTTGTCAACAAGTAAAGTACCCAACCCATAAACCTTATGGTCTCTTACAGCCGTTGCCCGTTCCTTCACATGTATGGCAGGATGTGTCAATGGATTTCATTACTCACCTACCGACATCTCAGGGGAAAACTGCAATTTGGGTAATAGTAGACCGATTCTCTAAATTTGCCCACTTCATTCCCTTACCACCACACTATGGAGCTGTATTACTGGCCACCCTGTTTCTGCAACATATCTATCGTTTACATGGCTTGCCGAGGAGTATTGTTACCGATCGAGACCCGATCTTTCTGAGCAAATTCTGGAAGGAGCTTTTTAAATAAATCGGCACCAAACTCAATTTCTCCACAGCATATCACTCCCAATCAGACGGACAGACCGAAGTTGTTAACCGCTGTTTACAGAACTATTTACGTTGTTTTGCAGGTGATGAACCCAAGAGCTGGAGCAGATACTTGTACTTGGCAGAATATTGGTACAACACATCGCATCACTCCTCTATTAATATGAGTCCCTTTCAGGCATTGTATGGACAGCCCATTCCCGACGTGATCAGGTACCAGCCGGGAGCATCCATCATTCCTTCAATCGACGAAACACTCACTGCACTACAGCGCCTTCACTCCGTTGTCAAGGAGAATTTAAGGAAGGCTCAGCAGCGTATGGTTAGCTTGGCAAATGAGCATCGCCTGGATAAAGAGTTCAACGTCGGCGACATGGTTTTTCTCAAATTGCGGGAGTACCGCCAAAGTTCAGTAGAGCATCGCAGTAACAGCAAACTTTCAAAACGGTTTTTTGGGCCCTTCAAGGTAATCGAACGCATCGGACCAGTAGCATATCGACTTCAACTCCCACAAAGCGCCAAAATACACAATGTCTTCCATGTTTCATTACTACGGGAAGCGAAGGGCAACCCAAATCCAGTTCCCTTACCAGAGTTCACAAGGTTAGATGAACCTTTATCCGAACCAAGTCACGTATTGGATTGTCGTCATAAACTTGGGAAACTTGAAGTCTTAGTCGCTTGGAAGTGTCAACATATAGCAAAAGCAACCTGGGAAGCATATGATGAGTTCTGTGCCCGCTATCCAGACTTCCCTGTTGAGCTCGAGGACGAGCTGAAACTGAAGGGGGAGGCAGTTGTTAGGGACCAAAATGGCCTTGGACCGGGTCATGCTCCCTTTGTACGGCCTAAAAGGATTTCCAAGAAACCAGCAAAGCTCTTGGACTAGTTCAACCCTTTCCAACTTGTTTTTCTCCATCTTTAGTTGCTGCATATTTGCACTATCCTTTAATCAAAAGCATTTAAGTGTTAATGGTAGATCATGGCTTAGAAGTAGGAGATTGAGTTAGTGGACATACCATCATGGCATAGTAGTTAGTTTTCATCTTGCATATTTAAATATTTGTAATTCTTGCTTTTGAAAGACACAGAAAATTGCCCCATGGTTCTCTTTTTCTCTTGAATTATTGCTCTGAGTGTAGCCTACTTACAGGCCTTATCAATTTACTTTCCTATAAATTGGCGTCATGAAACCATTCATGAATTGCTCGAATTAAAAGATAGTTCAAGTGGCCAAAAATCAGGAACCTAAAGGGTCACACGCTTAGGAGATTAAGGGAATGTTTCGGGATAATATCGCTATATGATCGTGGTAAGAAATGTTGAAAAGGAATGGACGAAGCAAATGTTGCATGGATGTCTAAGATGGAGTCGCGATTTTGACCCACTAATTCCAACAACATATATAAGTGATTTCTCATCACTTAAACAAGGAGATTAATAGCTAGGGAGTCCAGAAACATTCTGGATATTTAGATGGAGTTAGAGGGATAATTTCTTTGTATATCAAGCAAAGATATGTGATATAATTATCTTTTATCCTTCCTATTCAGCATCCTACTTGTGTTTCCATCTTGTTTAGTGCTCAAACCATCCCTACAACACTATATTTCTTCATCTCTACGTGTTTGGTGCTTGCTACAACCCAGACAAGGAGAAGATTCAAGAAAGGAGGAGCATTTGCAAGGTACATATGATGTAATTTCATGTTCTTATATTCTGTTTATACATGCACATGGATTCTGGGTTCATGGGGATATCCTAGGAGTTGAGATTTTGATTCTGACACTTCCGCTTTCTTGCCATGCACATGATGCATAATCCTTGGCCTCTCTAGCAGTGGTATCAGAGCCACTTATGCATGTATTAGATGATCTATTGAACATATGCAAACTGTTTGCTGGGTTATGACTGACATGCATGTTGATTTGAAAAAATTCGTATAAATTGTAAAAAATGAATTTTCTGATTTTCTTTCACATAAATGTTTATAATATGTTATATTATGTTTTTGTCAAAGGAAGTTGCAATCGAATATCATTTGCTATTTTATTGCAAAATGTTTGTTCATATGTTGATTTTGGGAATTTATGGAAAACAGAATGTATGTGTTGATTTAAAATTTTCATAATAATTCTAGAAATTTTGTTTTTTTCTAATTTTCTTTTACGAAAATATTTATAAGTTGTTATATTATGTTACTATCAAAGGAAATTGCAATTGAATGTTATTTGCTATTTCATTACGATTTTAATTTCAACCTAATGCATGTACAAAGTTCTGGGAAATTTTGGATAATTGATGAACATGCATGCTTATAAATCCCAGAATAATTTTATGAATTTTTGGAAAATTTTGGTAAACTGATGAACATGCATGCTTGTAAATTCTAAAATAATTTTATAAACAATTCTTTTAATGAATTTCCTTCATGAACATGCACATATGATGTTTCCACATGCATGAGATGCATGACACTTATTTTTGCAGTGGTTAATATTTTATTCTCAATTTTACATGTATGTTGATGAATACGATAAGTGTTAGTGAACACATGTAGTGATGGCTAATTTCACTTAGTTCATAAACAATTCCTTGGAATTAGTTTCTAAAAATTTTATTACGCACATTTAAAATGTATATAAGACTGCAATTTTTTCAGAATTAATTGAACTTGATTAAATTAATAGATCAAGTCAAAGTCAACATTAGTCAGGTTTTGGAAAGCAGATGGGTCTGACTTGTTTGATGCCTTATGTGTATGTGTTTCGGTTATAAGACCTTGAAACATTTTTTATGAGATATGAAATGTATTATTTTGATGCTAGTAGCATGCTAAATATATGTGCTTGAAATAGGGCTCCGAAAAATTTTCGGACATCGAATTGAGCTCTTTAGTGTATAGTAGGTTAACTCATTTTTGGCCGTCAAGATAGTTTTGGCTTGTGTCAAAATTATCTTGATAAATTTGAGATGACCTAGAGATGTTTTAGATGACTAATTGATATTCGAAAATTTTGGAAACCCTAGGGATTAATTTAGATTTAATCTAAGTAGAGCATTGCATTTCTAGTGTGACTAAAAAGGTATGTGTATTACAATTATAGTGTTTAATTTGGACATCAAAATAATTAAAATTTAGGGTTTTTAATCGAATCACATTCATAATTCAAATTAGTTGAGCCTAACACTAACACCCGATTCAGTTCAAGAATTGAATCAAATCACGAACTTTTGATGCATAGTCAAGTCACAACCTAAATTAAACCTCCTTTGTGTATTACATGCATTAGATATTTTTAAAGGGTTGGCTAAAAAGGTATAATAGGGTGGTTATGGACAGTGGCGAAGCTCGACTAATTTTTAAGGGGGAAGAATTAAAAGAAATATAAAAATTCAATCATAAAACTATGTCTATAGACTTAAAAATTCAATTCAAAAAGAACTTCTCAATTTGATCAATGGTGGTGGTAGCCCCCCCCTTTCCACCCTGGGCTACCGCCATTGGTTATAGGCATAGGCTCAATTTAATTGAGACGTTCATAATCATGCCATATAAATATAGTAACTATCTGAATATATATGTGAGATATATAAGATCATCCAAGTATTGATAAGAAATTACTTATATATGTTGCTAGAATTAGTAGGTCACGATCATGACTTAGCTGGTCATGAGTGACTCCACCTTGGACATCCATGCAACATTTGCTTCATCTATTCCAATTCAACATTTCTTACCACGATTATGTCGCGATATTATCCCAAAAAATTACTTCAATCTCCTATGCATATGACCTTTTAGATTCCTGATTTTTGGCCATCAAATTATCTTTTAATTCAAGCAATTCATGAATGATTTTATAACGCCAATTTACCAAAAAATAAGTAGATTGACGTATGAACTCTTTGATAGTCAATTATCTAACTTACGAACTTTTTCAAAGGCAATTACTGTGCAATTGGTCCTTTCACTATTCTATACCCCATTTGGTTCGAAGTATGGGCCACATGTCAACTCCCACTAGACTAACTACGTTCTATCTAGTCCAAATGATATTAGTTCTCATCTTAAGGATGTCATTACTCTTTATGTCATTAAAGACTCTCTTTATGACACATCTATTCCGACTAGAGATTCCTGAGTAATGACCTCGACAAGGTGTCGTGGGTATCATCTCTTCTATCAAGAGTGGTGAATCCTTTATTGACTACCCAATTACCTTCAAATACCAATAGTTGTACTTAATCACCACTCTATAAGCGATCTCGTTTTGAGGCAACAAAGAATGGTGTCAAAGCACATGATCAGTATCCAAGATATCCTTGAGTACCTCAAGGCTAAGGATATTTGCACCATTGCTATGATAAGGTTAATCATATGATTAATCATTAACACCCGATTCAGTTCAAGAATTGAATCAAATCACGAACTTTTGATGCATAGTCAAGTCACAACCTAAATTAAACCTCCTTTGTGTATTACATGCATTAGATATTTTTAAAGGGTTGGCTAAAAAGGCATAATAGGGTGGTTACGGACAATGGCGAAGCTCGACTAATTTTTAAGGAGGACGAATTAAAAGAAATATAAAAACTCAATCATAAAACTATGTCTATAGACTTAAAAATTCAATTCAAAAAGACCTTCTCAATTTGATCAAAGGTGGTGGTAGCCCCCCTTGCCACCCTGGGCTACCACCACTGGTTATAGGCATAGGCTCAATTTAATTAAGACGTTCATAATCATGCCATATAGATATAGTAACTATCTGAATAAATATGTGAGATATATAAGATCATCCAAGTATTGATAAGAAATTACCTATATATGTTGCTAGAATTAGTAGGTCACGATCATGACTTAGCTGGTCATGAGTGACTCCACCTTGGACATCCATGCAACATTTGCTTCATCCATTCCAATTCAACATTTCTTACCACGATTATATCGCGATATTATCCCAAAAAATTCCTTCAATCTCCTATGCATATGACCTTTTAGATTCCTAATTTTTGGCCATCAAATTATCATTTAATTCAAGCAAATCATGAATGGTTTTATAATGCCAATTTACCAAATAATAAGTAGATTGACGTATGAACTCTTTGATAGTCAATTATCTGACTTACGAACTTTTTCAAAGGCAATTACTGTGCAATTCGTCCTTTCACTATTCTATACCCCATTTGGTTCGAAGTATGGGCCACATGTCAACTCCCACTAGACTAACTACGTTATATCTAGTCCAAATGATATTAGTTCTCATCTTAAGGATCTCATTACTCTTTATGTCATTAAAGACTCTCTTCATAACACATCTATTCCAACTAGAGATTCCTGAGTAATGACCTCGACAAGGTGTCGTGGGTATCATCTCCTTCTATCAAGAGTGGTGAATCCTTTATTGACTACCCAATTACCTTCAAATACCAATAGTTGTACCTAATCACCACTCTATAAGCGATCTCGTCTTGAGGCAACGAAGAATGGTGTCAAAGCGCATGATCAGTATCCAAGATATCCTTGAGTACCTCAAGTCTAAGGATATTTGCACCATTGCTATGATAAGATTAATCATTGACATATGATAGATCATCCATATGATAACCTCATAGCAGGTCATCTGATGTACTTATTATTCTTAGTAAGTATCCACATGTTTAACTCTAAACATCTCATGCTTACAGATTATGAGATCCACTACTTGATCAAATCAAGAAGTATAACATATGCTAGTCTATCCAGATTAACAATATCCTATCTCATTAATTCTATAATTAGGGATAATTTAGATAGTCACATAATTGCACATGATAGGAATCTTATTATCATGATCTCATCATGATTTTCTTCATGATATATTTTATATCATAGACTTCAATAACTCGATTTAATATCGACATCAATTTATAAATATGAATATCAAATTAATAAAAATTACTTTTCACTTTATTAATCAAAATAAAGTTTGTACTAAAGTACTCAAAGTGATTACCTTTAGAGTACTACTCTAACATTAATAATAGTGAAAGATTTTATCATAATGTTGCACATGATCATTCACATTTGTTTTCCTTGATAATTTTTGGAAATTTTAAACAGATATAAGATTGAATATTACAAGTATATTTAGTTGAGTTAATATCCCAAAAAATTATAAGAAAAGAACTAAAGAGGTCCAATGTCGCAAGCCCCTTTCAACAAGGGTGTTAATATTTGATAATAACTATGTTTGGGAGGATCCTTGAAGTGATTCATCATTCTGCCATAACCAAAGTTAATTGACAAGTAACATCAGTTTTTCTTTCCAGCTTAGTAATGAAACGCACTTTCCCGCCCTTTCTACTTGGCCTTTGCACTGGAACTCCATGGTTCCTTTCAAGTAGTTAAACATTACATCATTTAAGAGGCCAACTAACACCATATCATGATATCAAATCAATAAATGGAGAACTATTGACCAGCCAAAGTCCAGAAGAAATCTTTACAACCACTATGGCAAAGTAATTGCGTTCTACCTCCTACTGTAATTATTAAAAGGATATATTCTTTCCACAAAGCAACTCCCTTTTTTACACCATATTTTTATGTCAGTACATCCAAGTTAATTAAATTAACGTGCCCTGTTCATTTGCTAAAAGCTCTCATTAAGCACATCAGTCATTTCTTACAGAAACATAAGAGAGCTATTTTGAAGCAGATCCACTGTACCATGTTGTTCATTTCTTTCATTCATCTCCGCTACAGTGAACACTAGCTCTGTGTCTTGGTACATGTCTCTCATCACACACAAGAAACATTCGCCTTTGCTCCTCTCATTCATATCCACAGTACTGGTTGCCTTAGCAAACCTAAACACTTTCATTGCAGCCTTGATACCCCCGTTCTTCATGAGATTTGGTAACAACCCATTAACTGGTTTAGCTTCTAAAACAGAAATGATAGCTCTAATATTATCCCATCTACACATATTAGGCTTAGTCAAGTTCGTATAACCAAAGTAAAATTGAGTATTCATTTAACATATTGCCAATGTGATTCACCTAATTATTTTGTCACGCAATTTGACATGCTGGAAAATTTTGGCTATAATTGACAATAAAATATGAATTTAAGGTTTATTTTTAAAAAAATTATGCAATTTAAATAAAAATTAATTTAAGCTTTTTCTATAAAAGAAAATAAGATTGATAGTATCCCAAGAGGTGATAGAGTATCTTTCTAATTTACTGAGAGTCCCATGAGGTGATAAGAGTATCCTTCTAATTTACTAAGAGATTCTGATCTGAATATTATCCAAGTACTTCACCCGGTAAAAACACGTGATGAGTTGGTAACTATTTAGCAGCAAACTTGACGATTGCAGACCTATCACGTCCGATATGTTCCAGGTGTATTCAAACTAGCCGACTATGGAGAAAATTCCTCTGCATATTTAATCTTTAGGATAGAGGTCTCATCTGGATGTATTACTTGTTATGGATAAATAGACTGAGCTGGAATAAAGTGTTCATGGCTGGTTGTGCTATGTAAGTGCATTTTATTTGAAGAATGTGAAACGAAGTTCTTTGGAAAATCAGAAGATTATAAGAGATATAACTGGATGGAGTTCCACCTTAAGTTAAAGAATGACAACCATGTCAGCTCCTTATCTATGCTTCACTTCTAATCCAATTAGACAACAATTGAGAAGGCTGATGCTAGTTTTAAAGGTTGCGCATTTAGCTAATTTTTTACAATAGCTCTACTTGTAAGCGCAGTCACTCGCCAATCATTTTACTCTCCATCTTTTGTTTGAACAAATTATTATTTTCTAAATAAAAGAAAAAAAAATTTAAGTTTACTCTCCGTGAGGGCTTTCTTAAAATATTGTCATCATTTCACCACCCTAACACGTGAAAACAAACACCAATGCTCCTTTTGAACCTGAAAATAACTTTATTTAAAGATAAATATTAACACCAACATAATTACACTTTTACTATCGATCATTATTAAATATTAAATAAATAAACAATTTTATTCAAATATCTTATACATTATTTATTAATGAATATTAATAAGCATTATTATTTTGTTAAAATAATATTTATTAATACATATTTTAATTTTAAAATTTACATATTTTTAATTTTTTAAAATTTTAATATATTTATTAAATGATTATTGAAAATATGTTTTAACATAAAATTAATAAATTGAATAATTACAATATAATAGTCATAATTTTAATAGTGTTTATTATTAAATAATTAAATAATAAACATTTAATTAATGATAAATTATATTATAATAAGAAAATATAAAACTAATTCTCGTTATTTTAAAAACCAAAAATTCAACAAAACAAATTTTTAATTTAAAAACAAAAATAAGACCAAAAACTGCAGTAAAACGAACAGCCCCTAGTTGAGCTAAGTATAAAATTTTACGGGTAAGAGAAGCAATACCAGAGTTTGGTTGGGACCATTACAATACTCCACAACTGCCCTCGTCTTCCTCGCCCGTGATTCAATGAGACCCACTTGGCAATAGTAATACCCCGCAGGCAGCTGCTTGGCCATGCTCAACAAAGAAGCCAGCATCTTCACCAAGGAAAACAATTGAAATAGCACCAAAAAAGACAAGCACCAAGGAACCAATAGAACTAATAGAGAATCCAGCTAGTCAGTTGGGAAATAATATAGCCAAATTAAACAAACTAAAGCAATAAGCAACAGAATGTTAAGGCCTATCAGACAATAAGGCAATAAGCTTCAAAATCCACTGCACAGATGGTTTACTTTATCCATTCCCTTCAGAGGATTAAAAAGAGGCCACTTTTGCCATTGAACATAAGAAAAACATAAATGAATTGTTCAATACAAAGATGTCCACTTTCTCAAATTCATCCTATAATTCTGCATGTAACAAGTATATTCTAATACAAACTACAAAATTAATTCATCTTTACTACATTTAGGAATACAGATGCAAAAAGACAATTTGACGATTACAGATAGATCATCATGGATCCGAAATGAGACTTGACTGAACCAAACATTACACTGAAGTCTGGAAGCAAGGGGCCGACCTGCTTGTTACCTAAATCCCTCCAGACGATGGCAAAATCAGAAAAGGTGAATGCACCCATCTAATGAAATACTTTACAAGATATACAGATGTAGCTAACATTAAATCTTTCACAACTAATTAAGGTGGAGACCAGAATTAGTGCTCATGCTTGATACGTGCTTTTATAATTCCTGGAAGAGGGGGTGAGGTGGAAGGCCTAACAGGTGTGCTCGCATTTTGGGGACAAATTTGGGGTTGGTGCATATTGGACATACTAGTACCTTCGCCTACGTCACTAAGGTTCGTAGCCATATCAGGGCTCTTTGGCTTGTCACAAAATTTCATTGCCTTGAGAACATAATTATCGTCATGCAGCTCAAAAGGGGTGCTGCAAGTAGAATAACAGAGAAATATTAGGTATTTGTGAGGCAATATTTTAACAAGTGGAGAAATAACATGCACCCAGAAATTTCTCAGTTGCAATATAAATGTAGCATCATTATATAGCCATAAAGCCTCCCACCCAATAGCCCACGCACCCTCCCCAGACTAACAGTAGATGCTCTTTGCAGATTTCAAACTGGGATGGATGTGTTATCCCACGGCGGCTAGACCAACAAAGTGTAAAGTGCCACATAATAATAGTTGATATAGCTACTGTGCAGTGGGCAAACAGTCACAGAACATAAAGTAAATCTACCTACATCATTCTTGGTTAAGGGGAAATGAAGTAAAACTAACAAGTTTGCAGTCGTTACCTATTAAAGTCAAAATGCACAAGCTGCATATCTTCTGATATTTCAACTTCAACAGTTGCATGAGGGCGTGTCTACAATCAGTATCCAGGGAAGAAATGAAAAGGCATCAGACAAATGAAATGCACACCAGAATCAAATGGATATTCGAATACAAATTTCCATGCTTAGTTCACACAGGGAAAGAAAGCTGGTCTAATAAGCTAGTATATTACACAGAAGCCTAAACATGGATTTATATTGGATACATTTCAACTTACAAAGACAACAGAGCTTTTTCTCTTGGCCTAAATCAAGGTAAAGCTAAAAGGAACTTAGGCCTTACAAGGTCAACTAAGGTTGACCAAAAAATCCTAAGCTTGAGCCCGGATTTATGGTTTGCATTTCTTCTGAACTCATGTTCGCCTATTGGGAATGGCACATTTCGCAAATTTCCATATTAATTTTTGGTGCAAACAATCCACTTACCAAAATTTGAATCGGAAAAGACAGGCTCAATCATTTAATTTTCTTGAGCAAACATATATAATCCATATAACTATATGCAGTCAGCCACCAAGACGTCTCCATTCCAGAGCAGCCTAGTCAGTTACTCCTTCGGGAATGCAACTGATCAGACTAGTTTTCATAATTACCAAACATGAAACTCTGAAAATAATGATATCCCAACTAAAAACCCTGAAATCACAATGAAAAGAAAATTTTCTCTCTATTTTGTTCTCATGCTTTTAAGAGGCCATCCAAATTGTTAATATCACTTAATTTCAACTATCACCAAAGATACTAATAATTGTGAAATACTAATGCACAATTTTTTACACATCGTCTAAATGTGCAAATTTTTGGCACTTCTCACATTAGTCACAGTACATGTCCGTCCTTGATGACAGAAGTCTAGAAAAAGGTATAATATACACGACTTTCATCCCACTACCTTAATAAACACTCTTAGACCTAGAATGTTCATATCAATCAATTGATTGGCTGTACAAAATCTAGCTTATCCATAAAAAACATCCAACCCTCAAAGCATCCTACTTGTGGAAGCGCACAAATGAGACAATAAATATAAGCAAGTGTATACGAAAGAATAAATGATAGACAATGATACAATATCCATACTAAAGGCACTGCCCACTTATTGTCCCACTGAGTAGGACTCTTATTAAGGAAGTGAGGAACCAGTCCTACCCTTCAGCATCTCTGCATGAAAGAACTGCTCTTAAATCTTGTGTACCAATCATTGGTTGAAAGCCAAAAACTTCTCCACTGAATTGGTGAAAAGCCATAGCATAAGCAAATTTAGAGAAAGATTTACCTGCACCAGAATAAAAGGTAAGGACACACCCCCGCTGGGAGCATTCTCTGATTTGTATAATTGCTCATTACGTTGAATCAGGTTCTGAAGACCTATGAACTTATTAAAGAAGTAAGAAATTAGTGCACAGATACAGATTAGCTACATATTCCAACATAAGAGTGTCCCAGCCTAAGAGCATGCAACTCATAACTGCATGTTGAAAACATAGAACTAAATCCTTACTTGTTCCTCCAGTTCTTGCAAATAAGCAGCCTTCTTTTCAATTCTGTTTCTCAGACCAAGACGCTCTGCCTGCTACGTCACGTTCAAGGAATTGGATCATGTCATATGTGATCCACAACAAAGTTAGGAAAACTAATTATGCCAATAGAAGATGAAAATTGAAATGCAGGTGCACCTTTAATTCTTCAATATTGCTCAGGCTAGTTCGAGGAAGACCTTTCCACTGTATTTCTTTCTTATCCTTGGATATGATATCCAATGCCATGAGTACATTAAGGGCATCATATACCCGTCTCCTTATGTTCTTTTCATCATATTGTTGCTGAAAACATATAATTCAAGGAGAACTACCTATTTAAGTTCCAATTTTTCCTTGAAAATCAATAATGGTAAAATGTACTAATCATATTTAGTTGAAAAACACGAAACCTGATCCGGGGATGAGATGCTGTTGGTAGGATCTGCAAACTCTGCCACAAGTTCATCTGCAACCTAGTAATTGCATGCAAGCCTTAGATGAACTGTAGTGTAAGCAATTGAAAGTGAAGAGAAAGAGAGAACAGACTTTGAATACACTGAAAAACATGTTGTAGTCATACAATTTTTGTTTCAGACTGATCGAGGAAGCATGACTATAGAAGTAAAATTTATCAAAAAATATAAATCAACCAAAAAGGATCGAATCAGTTGACAGAATACATCCAACTGGTGCATTCTATGCTCAACAATCACAATTCATGTGAACATGATTCCAGTAACATATATACATCTACTATGATGACAGCAGGGCACAACTCTTCTTTAATGAAATCCTTGTGGAGACAAATTCTTGAACTATCTCAAATGTCAACATGGTGTGTTATAAGAAAAAATCACCTTTAGTTGTAGCAACATAAGTATTGAAATATATGCTTACAAATCCACAGTTCCAATTGAAGCAAAAAAATGAAACACATATTTAATCCTGTCATCTATCTCCACTCCAGTTCTCAGACTATAACATTTAAGCCTTTATCCATTTGACCTCTCAACATCCAAAGTGGAAACAATGTTGATCCACTCTTCACCCACAATATAAAAAATAGTACCAAAAATGATTGTGTAAATAGACATTTTGGCATTACAAGTAAACAAGGAAAGTAAAGAACGAGTCATAAAGCAACTTGTGAAAACTCTAAAGAATCATTTCAAGAAACCACCAACCTCATTGTAAGTGGTTGTGCCCTTACTTTCCACCTTTTCACACACTGAAAGTGCCCAAAACAGTGAAACAATTAAGTCATCTAAAATGCTCGTCCTGGAGAGCAAAGGAGCAGACATTCTTTTCGCATGATTTATAAAGCTGCGACAGGAAAATGGATACCAGGACCAAACAAATACCTTTCATACTAAATTGACGAAGTCCTCTACCAGTCTTATCAGCTCCAACTGCTCTTTGACCTCTTCGTTTCTTCTTGCTACTGTTATATTATAACAAAAGCAGATACAATGAAATAAGATTACATATATATAATTCAATGAAATAATTAACAAAGGCTTAGTATTCTTCAAAAAAATACAGAATAATTCAGCTACAAAGTATTCTTCAATGAAATAATTCAGCTGCAGCCAAAAATTAATTAGAAAAGAATGGACATAAGCCCACAGCTACAAAGTACAAATAAATAAAAGATTTTGAAAAGTTATGAACTTTCGCAAAACTTGCACTTTTAATCAAGCATACTGAATTCAATTAGAAGGAAAAGTTTAACAAAGGCAGAATTACCAGAAAACAAAATTCAGCCGTGAATAATTCACAATTGACGAGTAAGTATCAGCTTTCATGGGTATTATAAACATTATAACTTGACATTACGCAATTTTAAACTGAAAGTAGGCATTGTACAATAAAAATCGTCACATAATTGTAAATGACAATTAAAAATCAAAAAAGACGAAGAATTTATAACACAGAGTCGCAGACAAAAGCCAAAAGGCCCTCAAAGGCATAAGATAAGACTGACCCGGCAGCGTCTTGAGTAGTAGCGTCGTCGGCGTGGTTCAACCTCGGAAAAGTGCTGTCACTAGCCGGTGTAGCATTGGGAGAACCGATGCTGCCACTAGTCGAGACCGATTGGCCAGACACCGTGGTGTTACCCCATGACCTGGTGGCCGCTACAGCCGCCGATCCTCTAGACCCCGGCCGGTTCCTGTCGCCACCATCGTCTGGGTAGGCCCCGCCACCAGTCACCATTTGTAACCCAGAAAGAAAGTCAAAACCACAAAATGGTAGTCAGAGGGGGAGAGAGAGAGGTTTTAAGACGATTGATTTAAGGGGGAAGAGAGAGTGGGAAGAGAAGGGATTGGTTGGTATTTGATGAAATGTGAAGGAGAAGAAAAAATCAAAAGAGAGGTTGAAACTGGTGATTTGAGAATTGGAAGGGTAAAGACGAGATGAGGGTGTTGAGTCGGGGGTTTCAAAGCTTTGCAGGTAAAATAAAGAGGGAAAATTTGAGGGTTTAGTTTTATCATAGAATTGAATGTGCTTGTTTAGTGGGGATAATAAAATATTAACGACCGCCTATGCCTGCTGGTCACTCCAATTCTTGATTTGTATCGGTTTTAGCCTTTTAGGTCTTATGTCACAATTTGGACTATGTTTCTATCTTTCTCTCTGTTCGTTTTTTTCAACACAAAATTATATTATGTTTAGTTGGAGCTCCGTGACACTTTTAATTGTTTTAAAATCACAAGATTAGTGAACACGGATGGGGCTGTTATGTCAGGAACAGGTCTTACGTCGACGGGGGGATTGATTCGGAATAACTCCGGTAATTAGTGTGGGGGTTGTTCCATAATATCGGCGTTTGCCCCCCTTTGTACGCGGAATTTTGGGCCGTCCTCTTTGGCACTCAGCTGGCATGGAACTTCGGCTATCGGCGAGTGGTAGTCGAATCAGATTTCTTACAGTTTATTAATATTATCTCATCGTCTGAATTGCTTTGTTTTGCAAGTCTTTCATTAGCTAGGGACATATACGAGCTCCAGAGCCAGGATTGGAGTATTACGTTCTAACATGTTTATCGAGAGGAGAATCGGAATATAGATATGATGGCTTCCTTAGCGATGTCTGCTGGCCTAGGCACTCATCCTACCTAAGATCTCTCGTGGCAATGTTCCGATTTCTTCTTACAGGACAAGTAAGGGTTCTTCCTCGCGAGGCAGCTGCGGTAGCTTGATTTAGTTTTTTCCTTGTAATAAAAAAAAAAAACACAAGATTGAAGTGAAAATAATTTTTTACATGTTAAAAATAAGATTGCATATTATTAAATTTTTTAAAACCTTACGTTTTATCGAAAATTACATTGGATTAAACTGAAAATAGTTAAGATGAAAGGACCAAACTAGAAAATCCACCAAATAAAAGAATGAAACTGTTTTTTAGATTGTCCATTTGTCAAGCTTATTTGGTTACATTGACCCTAAAAGTATCAAAGGAATTGGTTGCAATGTTTCAATGGTAGAATCTACTATACCACGGGGACTGGGAGAGACCATAAATTATAACAGTGGTTGAAGAGTATGATTTGGATCTCATCCATACCTATTTTGGTATTAAAAATATAATATTACTTGGTGATAAAGCTAGTTAGCTACCCTCCTCCTCATGCAGAAGATAACCTCCATCCCATCTTTGACTAACCAGCCAAAATAGTACTGAAGAGAAAAAAGAAAAGGTTAAAAAAGAAAAGACCAAGAGAACATGTGAGTTCATAGTTGCAATAACTGGCAAGTCACATTTCTATTCTACCTGGTTGTGCTAAATTTTTTAAAATGCTATTATTTGGGGAGTTCAAAGAGTGATTGGAGAAATTACTGGCATCCCTGTTTTGTTTACAGGAAGCTTCGACCTCACGAAAAGGTTAAAAGAAAGACAAAAAGGAGTTTCTGGTTTTTCTGAAAGTTTGGTACATTCGCCTTACGAAATGAATACTCATAATTGAAAGTGAGACATTAAGCAAGGATTTTGGACGGTGTAATTTCCAATCTCTGCCAGGTGTTCCAAGCTCGGAGAGCTCTTCTCTTTTGATGGTTTACCAAGTCCAATGTTGCAGTTGGGTTCCACCAACTATGTACTTTCACGATCCTTCAAATTGAAATGTTTACTTTGTAATAAGAGCATGCCTGTCCCGAATTTGATCATTCCATATGATTACTATTCAACTTTGGTCATTTAAATTGAGATGCTGATTATTAGATCATGGTTCATAGGGTGGCTTTGTCAGGATTTGTCATTGCGTAGATGTACAAACCAAAACAATGGAATCATGCTACCTGCGGGAGAGAGGGCACTAAAAATCACAAGTATTGATATTGCAGGATTGTAGTGCTCGTGATAGTCTGTGATTCTGCAAGAGTGCAAATAAATTTAGAAAAGGTGAAAGCTTTTGATATTTGAGCGATAAACGTAGCTTATTACCTTTTCGATATATAAATTTCAGTGAAAACTTTCTGCTTTCTTATGCAACATAAAAGAAAGAAAACAGTGAAAGTAAGCTAAATGAGTAACTGTCCTTGGTATTGGATTGGGCTTGATAGAACTTTTGCCTTATCAACTATGGACTCCGGGTGGACATTTTATGTGCCACACAATCCGTAGATCCGCTACCTAAATGGTGCTAAAAACAAGTCTCGTTAGGAATTTGATAGACCCAACAAATTTGAGCTCCTCCATAATTTGTTCGAATCGCAACCTGTAACTAGCAAAATGGTGGGCAAGAACTGCAATTATATTACTTTGGCACAGATTCCATGCCATCTTCCTACATTAGCTTGACATGTTTCCTTCTAATGAAACAATTCTGAAATTCATCTAGATCTTGTTCTAGTTCTGAGTGACTTTGAATCTATGTTAACTCACATATACTGAATGATTGAATTGTATTAAGATTACAATTGTATTCACATATATACAAACTTAACTAACCATACACTACTAATTACTTAACAACTAAGCTAACTAACTGCTAATTAATAAGTACAGAAAATCGAATACACTTAGGCACACTATAATAAGTGTGCTCATGCATCAATCAACACTCCTCCTCCTACTTCTTCTTCAATGAGCCTTAAAAATATCAGTCAAACCAAGTTTTTTAAGCAAATAATGATGTTGCCCAATAGTAAAACTCTTGGTTAAAATATCTACTACATGCGTGGAAGTGTAGGCAGTAGCAACTAATCCTTTCTGAATGTGCTCTCAGACAAAATGACCGTCTATGTCAATATATTTTGTCCTCTCGTGAAACATGGGGTTAGTAGCAATTTGTAAAGTAGATTTATTGTCACAATGAAGAACCACTGGAAAATCTATCTTATAACCAATCTCGTTGAAAAGAGACGTAATCCATATTATTTCTACCATAGTTACTACAATGTTTTGAAATTCTGCTTCAATTGTGCTTCTTGCACAGTTGATTGTTTCTTTGATTTCCATGCAAGAAGACACTCTCCCAACTTCACAAAGTATCCAAAAACTAACTTGTGTGTTTCGCTGCAAACATCTCAGTCAGAGTCACAAAACGCAAAAAGTGAAGTGACTGTAGTAGGAAAATACAAACCCATTCTTGGATTCTATTTGAGATATTTCACAATCCTCATCGCAGATATGTAATGAGCTACTGTAAGTGTAACATCCCGTTTCCATATAACGGGTTGAATCATGGAAATTGGTACACGTGAGATTAATCGGAGAAATTAGAAAAACACATCTCATGCTCATGCATTTGTGAACAGTGATTTTTGCACATGAAAAATATATGTACATGCATTCATGACATTTCCCCGGAATAAGTGTGAATAAATGTGATTTTGAAAAATAGGCTATGTGTGTGTAAAAATTTTGTTGGAGAGGGTCATTGGGGTT
>JANZXR010000004.1:30953945-30966648 GCA_027575705.1 Erythroxylum echinodendron | reverse complement strand
GAATATTACAATTTGTAATAATTTTGGAAAATGTAAATGAATGATAATGTTTGTATTTTGAAATTTGAAATAGGCCCAAGTGGCTAATAAAAGTTTCTGTTGATTTCATTGTGTTATTTCAAATAATTATAAAATAAAGTGGAACGTTTTGGTTACTGAGTTTTTGTACTTTATGTTGTGTGTTTTATAAAAAAAATATACTGACTTTTAATTATTAAGTGATGTGGCATACCACCCTTGCGGGGCACGGATTCGGATATCACTATCGATATCGGGTTCGGTTCCAGCGGGAGTGGGGTGTTACAGTAGGTGCATGTATGAACTGACTTAAAGCCTGAACTGCATATGAGATATCTAGTCTCGTGTTCGTCAGATAGAGAAGACGTCTGATAAGGCGCTAATATACTGAAACATCGTCCATCAACTTCATTTTATCATCAGAATCACCAGTAAAAGAAGCAAAATCTACAGAAATAACTTTATGATTCAGGTCCATTGGAGTATCAACTGGTTGAACTGCACCTTAACCTGTATCAGAAAGTAATTCAAGCACATATTTACGCTGATGCATAACCATTCCCTTGACTGATGAGCAAATTCAAAACCAAGAAAAAATTCGTAATTCACCCAAGTCTTTGACTTTGAAAGATGCCTGTAAGTATTGCTTGGTGTCTAAAATCAAGGTTGCGTCATTCCTAGTGATTAAAAGATCATCAACGTAAACCAGAATCAAGACTGTTTTATGATCATGTTTTTTAATAAATAGCAAATAATCAAGATGACTTTGTGTGAAGCCAGGAGAAACCAAAGCATCAGTGAGCTTGATGTTCCATTGGCAAGAAGCCTGTTTGAGTCGATATAGACTCTTCTTGAGCTTACACACAAGAGATCTGTCTGAAATAGAGTAACCTTAAGGAATAGTCATGTAGACTTCTTCAACTAAATCTCCATTCGAAAATGCATTGATGACATCCATATGAAAAATCTCCCACCTTTGGATTACGACAATAGAAACAACAATATGAACAATGGTTAATTTCACCACTTGAGAAAAGGTTTCTGTAAAATCTTCACCTTCCTTTTGATCATAACCCTTGGCCACTAATATGGCCTTTAGGCATTCAATCTCTCTAGAAGCTTTATACTTTGTTTTATACACCCATTTGGAACTGATTGGTCGTTTTCCAAGTGGCAAAGGAACTAATTCCCAGGTGGAATTGTCTTGAAGAGCCTGCAACTCTTCCTCCATAGCTTTGATCCAACCCTCATGTTTAACTGCTTGTGAATAGAATTTCGGATCTACTGAAGTACTAATAGCAAAGAGGAAAGCTCTGTAGGAAGTAGACAAATGATCATAGCTGAAGTAATTTGAAATAGGAAATTTCATATTCTTTGTGACAGTTGAATTGACAACATAATCTTTATGCCACAGTGATTTCTTCAATTCCTTGACTGATCTTCTAACTGGCATAATGACAGATTCATAAGATTTGGAAGAACTATCTGCAGAAGAAGTGGCAGCAGGTAAATTTTCTGCAGAAACTCCAATCTCAACCGATGGTGATTAATGTAATGAAGGTGTAGAACTAGCACTGTTGGCAGGTGCAGAACTTGATCCATGTGATCCAACTTCAACATTTAACTCTCTGTAAAATTCATCAACATAAAAAATTTTTGATTCCTGCTTTGTAGGAAAAAGTAATGAATTCTTGAAGATTGTAGAATATTTGAAAGGAAAAATATGCTCCTTGAAAATCACATCTTGAGAAATAAAAATTCTTTTTGTTTTACCATCAAGCAACTTATATCCTTTAGTAGTTTCTGAATAACCAATAAACACTGCAGGTAAAGCATGTGGTGACAACTTATGGATAGGATTGAGATTTGTAGCAAAAGTCAGGCAACCAAAAGTCCTAAAATGATTCATGTGAGGAGCTTTGTTGTGAAAGACTTGATATGGTGATTTTCCTCTAAGAACTTTAGTTAGCAAATGGTTCATGAGATACATAACAGTGAGTACACATTCACCTCGATATAATAGTAGTAGATTGGAGTAGAAAAACAAAGCTCTTGCCATGTTCAAGATTGTACGATGTCTTCTTTCCACAACACCATTATGCTGAGGTGTATGAGAACAAGTGGTTTGATGCACCACTCCAAGCTCAGCAAATAATGAACCATAATCACAGTTGAGAAACTCAGTGCCTCTGTCAGAACAAATTCTTTGAACATGCTTTTGAAATTGCATTTGAACTAGCTGAAAAAAGCTTCGTAGAACAACAACAGTATCCGATTTCAACTTCAACAAAAAAGCAAAGTCATTCTACTAAAATCATCCACTATAGTAAGGAAGTATTTACATTGATCATGTGTAGTTTGTTTAAAAGGTCCCCACAAATCAACATGGATCAATTGAAAACAATCAGTAGTTTCTATATGACTATTTTGAAATGGAACTCAAGTCTGTTTAGCTAAGGGGAAAACTAAACAGTCCTGATGCAATATAGTGTTTTAAAGTAATTTTTGTAAAACTATAGGTGATGGATGACCAAGTCTATTATGCCAGATATCATTGGAAATGTTTTTGTCAATTTGAACAGTGGAAGAGCTTGTTTGTGCATGCGTATCAGCCCTTTGGACTGTAAAGGCATTATGAGATTAAAGTTACAACTAGAATAACTACCATCTTTAAATTAAAAAAGAAAGCTTGACATATTGAAATTGGTCCTTATAGTTTTATATGCAAGGACAGATGGTGTCGAGCAAAACTCTAATTGTGGAGAAAGCTGGTAGACGGGAAGATTAGAACAACAGTAGGAGGCAGAGTGTGTTAATGTTCAAGAGTATTTGTATCCTCATTAGATAGTGTTAAGCATAATATGAATTTTACTTATCGACCTAAGATAAATCATAAATTTGTAATAACAAAATAATATGAAAATATACTTATTTTGTTATTCATCTCTATTTGAGTAATTGAATATTTAAAACGCATTCATCAAAATTTGAACAATTCTTAATAAATATTGTTTAAAACAATACTAGTAAGATCTTTCTACACGTTTTTCAACATGCAGAGACTTAAGTGGAAAACAAGAAATTTGTTGAAGAATGATTCCATGTTGATTCAAGAAGATGTTTGTAAATGGGTTCTTATTTTTTCTTATTTTCAGTTAGTGTTGAAGTATAACTCACGTTTAGGAGTTATGAGTTAGCACTTTTAATTAGTAATTTTCTATTATTAATGGTCTTAGTTGTATCAGTGAATTAGCTAATTTTATGACTATTTTTTTACCTATTTGAAGGCTGCTTTCAATAATGAAATTGTGCGTGACATTTTGACAAAAAGTGTGTTTTGTATGTTGGTACCCAACAAGTTTGGCATTATAGCAATTTTGGTTTTGGGCTTGTGATAGAGTACAACAACAACAAAAAATTGCTTGCAAAGTTTTTCACTTTGTATTGTCTCCATCACATACCTTTTTACTTTTCTTCCTTATAACTTGTACATGAAAGCAAAAGGGAGTGAGAGTGTAGAGTGAAAAGTAGGAAAGAGAGAATGCACCTACTCATAGCCTCAACCTTTCTTTATCTTCTGTTCCAAAAAACTCATAAATAAAAGAAAGGAAAAATAACTCTAGCCATAACAAGCATAAGCTCAAACTCCACACCATTAATTCCAATTTTTCAAGGAAGAAATTATTAGTTCTCAAGCATTCGAATGAAGACCTTGCTCAAGTCTTAAGGTCTTTTTGGATTTTGTAGACAAAGAATATGAAGATATAGATGAAGATAATCGATTAAAAGAGAACTGAAAGAAGGATTCGAAGGCATTTGTGATAATCTAGCAAGTTGTTCATAACAAAATTTTTGCTATAATTGTAGTATCCATTATTTTGAAAAAAAAAGCTTAGAAATGTTTAGAGAGGGGATTTCAAAGCGATTTAAAGGAAATTACTGTAACATTTCAATCTCTTCATTGAGAAATTGAAATATTAAGTATGAATGGAGGGGAATTAGTGCAAGATTTCCTTTCTATAGTAGCTACAATTATTAGCAAAATGCATTCATTTGGTAAAAATATTACTAATCAAACCATTTTTGCAAAAGTGTTGAGGAGTTTAACTCGTAAATTTGATTATGTAGTAGAAGCTATTGAGGAGTCTAAAGACTTGAATACATTTTCACTTGATGAACTGATGGGTTCTTTGCAAGCTCATAAGGCAAGAATAAGCATACTGTTTAAAAAGAATGTTGAAAAGGCATTTCAAGTGAAAGGGGAGTCATCAAATAAAACTGATGAGTATGAAAAACTAGTCAGAAGAGGTCATAGAAGAGCAGGCTTTCGAGGTAGACAAGCAAAGCAGCCCTGTAGTAAAAACAAAAGCAAAAAAAATGGTATTTAATGTCATCATTGCAAAATTTTGGGTATATAAAAGCTAGTTTCTAGTACAAGGATAAGCAGATGAATTCTACAACAACTGAAAATGTGAAGGAAAGTAAACTTTTTATAGTTTATTGTAATACTAATGATGTTTCAAGTAAAGTGTGGTTCACTAATAGTGGTCGCTCTAACTATAAGACAGGAACAAAGTCCATTTTCAAGGAACTAAACGAGACTCAAAAGTTGAATTTCAAGCTTGGTGATAACAAAAGTATTGAAGTTAAAGGAAAAGGCATCGTGGCAATCAACACTAACATTGGTAAAATTAAGTTTCTTGATAATTTATAACTTGTTCCTAATTTAACACAAAATTTGTTGAGTGTTGGACAATTAATGGTTTGTGGGTATCTATTTTTTTAATGGTGGAGCTTATGTAATTAGAAGCAGGAAAATAGGAAATGTTGTTGCTAGAGTTGAAATGACAATAAATCATATGTTTTATTAAAAGTGTCTAAGATAGAAAACTTTTCTCTAATTGTCAATGTGAACAAAGACTTAGTGTTATGACATTTAAGATATGGACATCTTAATATCAAGGGGCTAAAGTTTTTAAGTTAAAAAGGTGTAATTCATGGTTTACCAAAAATTGATTTGATTGTTTTATTTGAAGGGTTCATATATGGCAAAAAAAACAAGGAAGCCATTTCAGACAGGAAATGTTTGGAGGGCTTCCAAATGCCTTGAATTAATACATGCTAATTTATGTGGAACTATGAACATATAATCATTTAATGGGAGTGTTATTTTCTACTTTTTATGGATTACTTTAATTGAATGGGATGGGTTTATTTTTTCGGTGAATAAATTAAAATTTTTGAGCATTTTCAAAAATTCAAGGCATTGGTTGAAAAGGAAAATGGGTTAAATATGTAACTCTCTTCACTGATAAAGGTGGCGACTTGTTTATAATGAATTCACTATTTTTTGTGAAGAAAATGGTATTCACATGCAGCTAATCGCACCCTACATTCCCAAGCAAAATAGAGTTGTTGAATGAAAAAATCAAACTACGATAGAAATGGCAAGAAGCTTATTGCAAGCAAAAGTGCTTCCAAATCAATTTTGAGCTAACGTTATAACAACTTCATTATACTTACTGAATTTATCTCCAATAAAAGCGATCTTGAATTAATCACCATACAAAGCTTGGAAAGGTCAAAAACTTTCAGTAAGTAATTTTTTGGTGTATCGCTTATGCTTTAGTAAAACCTTAAGTTTGTCACAAACTTGATGAAAATTTTAAAATGTACATTTTTGTTAGTTATTGCTTTCAGTCAGAAGTATATCAATTATATAACCCTCTTAGTGATAAGATGGTTGTCAGTAAAAATGTAATATTTGAAAAGCAAGCAAATTGGAATTGGAAAATGATGGCAAAAGGCTGAAATTTAGGTTCTATTTGTGGGGGAAAAAATGGTCCAAGCAGTGAAACCAATCAATCAAGTATCCTTAGCTTCACCGAGATCCTCAACTTCGACATCTTTAGCTTCATTACTTGAAAAATCAATTGTGAAAACTCCAACACTACTATTGAAATTAATAAAAAGAAGCTATTCGTCATGTTAGAAGAAGGCTTATTTGGATGAAAGATTATGAGGTAACCGGAATTGAGATTTTAAGTACTCTTTTCGCTTTGTTTTTTGATTTTAACCTTATAACTTTTGAGATGTTATTAAAGAAAAAATGTGGAAAGATGCAATGAAAGAAGAGTTGATGACAATAGGGAAAAAAACTTGGGAGTTGGTGGATGTACTTGAAGGAAAAAGTGCAATTGGACTAAAATGAGTGTTCAATAAAAATCATAATATAGATAGAAGTTTACAAAAAATAAAGCATGACTTATGACAAAAGGGTATATGCAACTATAGAGTATTGAATCCGAAGAAACTTTTTTATGTGAGCACGACCCTAGGATTTTGTAACAAAATGGATCCAAAGATGAGCTAATAATATCTGAGGGACCAATAACAAGATCAAGAGCTAAGAAGTTTAAAGAAGCGCTTTAATCCTACATGGGTCGAATTGTAGATGACATAAAATCTTAAAAGACAATGAGGGCTAATGACATCATGACTAATCAAGTTGGCTAGAATGTGCAAAAAGACTTTCATTCTTACCTAATTAATTATTTTGCATTAGAAGCATAACTTTCAGTAGCCACTACTTATGTCTTGGTCTTGTTTAAGTCGTTTAGGTTTAATGAACTATATTTTAGAAATATTAGTTTGGGCTTTAATTATTTTGGTGAAAGGCTCATGTTTAAAGGCGTTTTACGTAATTAGAGTTTCTTTCTTTTCAAGGGGTATAAATACTTCATAATAAACATTGTTTAGGGAAATTGAATGATTTAGGGAGATTGAATGAATAACAAATTATATAAGGAAGAATTTCTTGTCTTTCTTTTATTGCATCAAGAATATAATTCTTATCAAGGTAAACAGTTGTGGAATTTCCATTCTTGTTTTCAAACCAACCTTATTATATGTGTTTCCTTTCATATAATTGATTGGGGGCTCATTAGGGTTAGGAATTTCGTCTTGTTCATGTTCTATCCAAAGTGTGTGTTTACAAGGTTTCGAGTTCTTTAGCCTTGAGGTTATGTATCATTTGGTATCAGACCTTGGATTGAGATAAATTCTTATTTATCTTATGTTTATGTGCTGTTATTACTGTTGTTTTTCATTAAAATTCGAAAATATGGTTCATCTTGTTATTGTATTTTTCTAATTAAAAAAATCAGTAGCTAAAAAAGAAGAAAACAACTGCTACCTAAAAAAAGGGTCAAAAAAGTCAAAAAAGGGGAAAAACAAAAAAAGAAATTCCTAACATTAAAGAGACGACACAACTGTTGATTTTTTAAAAAAATCAATTGTAAAAAAGATAAAAGGATAAATTCTATTTTTAGGGTTGACATGAATATAGGACTTCCTTTTGTTGGCTTCCTATTTTGTTTAGAGTTTTTACATCGTTGCGTCCAAGTTGATTTTTTTACTAGGACAATTTCAATTTCCACATTTATTCATTAGTTTTGTCATTCTATTTCATTCTAAGAATTTATTTTTTAATCTTTTATTATTTTTCTTTTTTTGTTTCCATTTACACCATAATTAACAAATTGATTCTTATTAATTGAAATTCTATATTTTTTTTGGGCATCACACATCCTTTCCTCTTATGTGCCCATTTTGCCTTCATTCATTTTGGTATACTTGTTTCTAATTTTGTGCCCATCTTCTTTCTTAGGTATTTCATTGCATTCTTAAATCTTAATTTGTCATTTATGCATTATCTTGACTAGGAATTGAATTCTGAAGTTCAATTGAGAACAACAAGTTTAAGTTGAAAAAGGCTTAGAATGTGTAAGCTTAAAAGAGGGTAAAAGCAAAATTTTGAGTGAAACATAAGTGGAGTGCCATCTTTTGAGTGAAACATATAAGGGAGTGACTTTTGAGGATTTTTATTGCTAACCACTTTTCTTGCGGCTTTTTGTTAGAAGAATGGCCAATAGAAGGGATGGAAAGGAACATTACATGAGGAGGACGACAATGTGCCTAATTTGAAAGTGATGTATAAGGCATTTATGAATGAGTCCAAGAAGTTATCTGCTAGGATGGATGGGATGGATGAGAGAATTAATGAAAATAATAAAATCCAAAACTGTAGTAGATCAATTGATAGTCATAGGCACTAGAAGAAAGAATTGGAAAGAATGCATGACGAGTATGAAGATGAAGTGCAATCCGTGAGAGGTAGAGTAAGGAGGGAAGAAAGAGCGGAGAGAAAAGATAGTAACAATAATGCCATCAAGATAAAAATTATGTTCTTCAAAGGTAGGAATGATGTTGAAGTGCATTAGGAACGGGAAAGAAAGGTAGACATGATTTTTACTTGTCACAATTATTTTGAAGATAAGAAAGTGAGATTAGCAGCAGTGGAATTCTCTGATTATGCATTAGTTTGGTGGGATGAATTGGTAAAGAATAGGAAGAGGAATATGGAACCACCTATATCCACTTGGGAAAAGATGAAAAGAGTAATGAAGAAGAGGTTTGTGCCACCTTGTTAATATAGAGAGTTGCACCAGCAATTACGTAGACTTATACAATGAACTAAATTAGTAGAAAATTATCACAAGGAGATGAAAATAGTATTAATTAAAGCTAAAAATAGAAGAGGAGGAAAAGGTGACAATGACTTGGTTCATGGGTGGATTAAATAGGGAAACTACTGATGTGGTTGAGTTGCAATATTATGTAGAGATTCAGGACTTAATGAATATTGCCATGAAGGTGGAGAGAAAACAAAGACAAAGAAGGGCAGCTAAGCCTTTCTCAAATTCTAACGACAAAGGGAATCCAAAATGGAGCAAAAATGAAGATAAGAAAAGGAAGTCAAAATTTGATGCAAGGGGTAATGGATAATTCCAAGTGTTAGAATGCATCAATGACAATGTATACAAGATAGACTTGCTAGGTGCGTATAATGTTAGTGACAATTTTAATCTGACTTTTCTCCTTTTGACTTTGTTTCAGATTCGAGGACGAATCTTTTTAAAGAAGGAGGGGATGATGTGAGCACATACTTTGGGACTCTGTAACCAAAATGGAGCCAAATATGAGCTAATAATGTTGGAGGAACCAATAACAAGATCAAGAGTTAAGAAGTTCAAAGAAACGCTTAAATACTACATGGACCGAATTCTAGATGACATGGAATCCTAAGAGACAATGAGGGCCAACGACATCATAACTAATCAAGTTAGGATGAATGTACAAAAAGACTTTCATTCTTGCCTAATTAATTATTTTACATTAGAAACATAACTTTTAGCAGCCTACTACTTGTATCTTGGGCTTGTTTAAATCTTTTAGGTTTAATAAACTATATTTTAGAAATATTAGTTTGAGCTTTAATTATTTTAGTGAAAGGCCCATGTTTAAAGGCCTTTTACGTAGTTAGTGTTTTTTTCTTGTCAAAGGGTATAAATACATCATAATAAACATTGTTTAGGGAGATTGGATTAATAACGAATTCTATAAAGGAGGATTTCTTATCTTCTTCTATTGCATTAAGAATATAATTCTTAATAAGTTAAACACTTGTGACAAATTTCTATTCTTTTTTTAAATCAACCTTATTATATGTGTTCTCTTTCATATAATTGACTGGGGGTTTATTACGGTTGGTGATTTCGTTTTGTTCAAGTTCTATCTAAAGTGTGTGTTTAAGGGGTTTTATGTTCTTTAGCCTTGGGGTTCTACAACACTTTCTCTCCAATAGCTCACTTTGAAATTGTGAGAATTATCTTAGTACTAACTGTAAAATTTCATTGGTATGTTTCTTAGTTTGACATTACATATACTTTCCTAAATGGTGAATTTTATGATGAATTTATGTTGTTCAACCAAAAGGTTTTGAAATTGAAGGAAAAGAGGCCAAAGTGTATAAGTTGAAAAAGACTCTTTATGATTTGAAACAAGCTTTACAAGCATATTACAATAAGATTGATAGTTACTTTCTAGAAAGTGGCTTTATAAGAAGTGAAAATGAACCTATACTTTACATTAAGAAACAAGGTATATATGATTTTATCATCGTTTTCCTTTATGTTGATGATATCGTATATATAAATTCTCCTAACTCTCTTTTGACTGAATTCAAGTCTTATATAATGAAGAAATTTTAAATGTCAAACTTCGAATTATTGAGTTATTTTCTTATATTTAGGTGAAACAAGGAGTTGGGGGAATTTTTATCTCTTAAATGAAGCATATAAGAGATATTCTAAAGAGGCTTAACGTGCTTGAGTGTAAGCCAACCGCTGCACCCATGAATGTAAATGGAAAGTTACAACTTGAAGATGGAACTAAAAAGACAAATGCAAGGAATTTCAAGAGCTTGGTTAGTGGATTAATTTATTTAACTCACACTAGACCCAATATTGTTTGTTTGTTAGTGTTATTTTCAAGTACATGCAAAGTCCTCTAAAGCACCACTTAATCAGTCAAACATATTTTATACTATATTGCTGGAACTATTGATTACAGATTTCTATATGAAGTTGTTTCAAATTTTATCTTATATGGATTCATTCATAGCGATTGGGCAAGTTCATTGGATGATCGAAAAGGCACTTTGGTAAGCTTATTCACTCTCTAATCAATAACAATTACATAGAGTTCAAAGAAGTAAGCTACAATAGTGTTATCCACTTTAGAAGCAAAATATATAGCTATAACTTTTGCAACTTGTCAAGCTATTTGGCTAAGAAGGATACTCGTGGATCTTCAACAAAATCAAGAAGTTGTAGCTAAAATTTTTTATGACAATCCCACAGTACTCACAATGACAATAAATCTAGTGTTCCATAAAAGAATAAAGCATATTGACATTCGTTTTCACTTTATTCGTGATTTAGTGGCAAAAGATGAAATTGCAATGAGGTGCTGTAGCATTGAAGAGCAAATGGCTGATATTCTCATAAAACCACTTTTGAAAGAGAAGTTTGTTTATTTAAGATCATTACTTAGAGTATGCAACTTTAAATGAAGGGGAAGTGTTAAAGAATGAATCCAAGTTAAGTCAAAAGCATGTTTATAAATAGGTTCTTATTTTATCTATTTTTAGTTGGGTAGTGTTGAAGTGTAGCTCAAGTTTAGGAGTAATAGGTTAGTGCTCTTAGGGGGTAATTTTCTATTATTAATGCTCCTAGTTATGGCAGTGGGTTATCTAATTTTATGGATATTTTCATGTATTTAAAGGTTGCTTTCAATAATGAAATCGTATGTATTATTTTGGCAAAGTGTGTTTTGTATGTTAATACCCAGCAAAATCCATTGGTTATTTATATTAACTTTATTGAATGTCTCCATTATAATCCCAATAAATATATGGGCCATTTCGATAAGATTTTATTTTCTTTATTGGATTTTATTTCACTTAATTAGATTATTTATTAGGTCACTTTATTATCTTTATATCGGATCAATTCTTAATTTTTTTAGTCTTAACTTGAAAATTGGTAACTAATAAATGTTCAATAGGAATAAAATTAAAACTATTACTAATTATTTCTAAGAGAATAAAATAATATTGTATTCATATTGTAATAATTTCAATACCAAATATTAGAAACTTTTGATATATATGATATAGATCTAATATAATCACACATAATTAATAACCTTACTAACCTAATGATAAAAAAAAAAGTGCAACAAACAACAATGGTACCTATGTAATCTATAATATACCAAGTTTTATTTTGTCAGTCTCAATTTCTCTGACATTATGTTAAAATGTAGTAAAGAAAACTACATTCTCTTATTGTATACTAAATTACACTAGAGAAAACCTTCATGAGATTAAAATTTTTCTCTCCTATATCTCATAAACTCCTTGATATCTCGAGATACTTAAATGTGTCAAGAGATATACGATTATAGTCAAATTGTATATATACCTAACGACTTGTGATATACTTAAGATTGATACAAAACTTAAGACTTTCACTTGTATTATGATAATGCAAAATAATTTATATGACTGAGAGCAAAATGATGATCATCAATATATGCAAATAACACATTCATATTATATGAAAACAAAATTTTATCTAAAGCAAATATACAATGATCTCAAATAATAATGTTAAAGCACTTTAAAACACCCAAATTCTTGACATGTTTATGAGAGTACTTTAGTCAGAGGATCAACCAACATATGCATAATTAAAATAGTTGATCTTCAAATGCTTAGGCTCTGTGATAACCTTATTGTTGTTACTGAACAATACTACAAAAAGATTATTACAATATAATCAGACAAGTCTAGCAACTGAATCAATTACAAGCAGCTCAAAAATCAAATTTCTTAACCAATTTACTTGTAAAGCAGTCTCATAACATGTAACAATCTTTGCATTCATAGTTAAAGAGGTCACAAGTATGTACTTGGCAATTTTTCATGAAATGGCACGATTTGCTAATATAAAGATATAACATGATGTAGACTTTTTATCATTTAAAGATATAGCAAAGTTTATAATTCATTTATCAAATCAAAACTACTTTCTTAACCTAGTTATATGTTAATATATAATCCTTTACTCCTTGTAAATATTTTAAAACTCATTTAATTGACCTAATCTTTTATATGAAAATATGAATCATTTTTCCTTTATTAGAGATATTTCATTAACAACCATTTCAATAACATACGAAGAAGCATAAATTTCATCCTAAATTAAAAAAATTATAT
>JANZXR010000004.1:30930808-30946226 GCA_027575705.1 Erythroxylum echinodendron | reverse complement strand
CTAGCTTCTACTCCACTATGTAATAAAAACACAGCAAAAGCTTTTTGTATCCTTGCACAACTGTCATTATCAAGGTTTCATTGACTAAGGAGAGTACGCCTATAAGCAGCAATAGCTTCCTGATAGCAACCAGCCTGCTTCCAGAGATATGGGAGTAGCTCCACAGCTAGACTAACTGTGTCTTGCAATCTGTCATCTATTTGAACATCAGGTATACCTGGCAGAAAATTTTCTCAACTGCATCAAGTACAATTTTACATTCAGTAGCAGCATCCCAAGATCAATAGAAAGGGATCAATAGATGATGAAAAAGAAGAAGAAGAAGACTAACAATAGGTAAAGGGCATCACTTCTAGAAATTGTTTCGTCAATGCCATACCGTTCAATCTCCCAAGCTTTTGAAGAGACTTGGCTTTCAAATATATAACTTCAAGCACTAGGCTAGCAGCATGCTGTGGAATTGTAGGTTGTGAATCGTTTTTTGAGCGACCCTTCTTAGAGGTCTGTTTCCCAGATATGGTAGCTTGCAGACGTTGTGTCATAAACATGCATATATATATATTTCATTTCATACATGTGCATTATTAAACACTTATGATTGTACAAATTGTAATATATGCGTATGGTGTTTGATATAGAGAAGCAACTGGAATGTCAACCTCCAGACGTTGCTGGAATTTCCAGGCATTAGCCTCGAGAACAACTTTTGAGTAACCTAGAAGGTCTTACTTAATTACTTGTTTACTTAATTTTTGTTTTAAAATGATTGAATGAATGTGGAATTGGTTGTGTTGATTCTGGACAATTGACTGTCCGAAGAGTTCTATATTCGAGACTGTATTGGAAGTGCTACTTGTATATGAATGGGAAGAACTAATTGTTTCTTGAATTAATTGATTGATTATGATAGATGCATTCTATACATGAGTGTACAATCAGATAATGGCAGTTGTGACCAGAGTAGCCACCGATCAGAGCTTAAAGCTCAAAGTGTGAAAAAAGCCTCGAGCTCAGATAGTGATTAAGAGCTTAAGGCTCACTATGTAAAATGAGCCATTTATCCTCATCGGATAAGGGACGGTTAGCAATGAGCCCGGTATTCAAAATAGATACGGGATAATTCAAGCACTCGATCACAACAACGTAACAATTAGAAAGGCGTCTCATGAATATTCCATATGCATTTTGTTTAGTATGGTTGATAGATTGAAATGCATAATTGCCTATGCTTAAGTGAAAATGTAATACATGATCAATTATGAGAAAATGTGATTATTTGTTATGTGAAATGATGTGTTGCATGAATTGAGTGAATCATCGATGATGGTTACTTCATTGAGTTGGCAAAACTCATCAAAATTGCAACGTTGTCTTTTTAGGACCAAGAGACAACTCTAGCTACTGAGATGCTCTACCAACCATGTGGATTGTGATTTGGCAAGAGAAGTCATGGCTCAAAGGTCTGTCAGCTGGGATTTTTAGACAGCTTAGCTAGATTGTAGAAATATTTTCCTCTGTACTAGGTTGATGATGTACATGTAGTAAAGGTTGAAGGACACAATGTAGATTTGCGATTTTGTGAAATGAAATGAATAAAAAGTTGGATTTTAAAATATTATGATTTTCTTATGATGCTTTATAAGTGAATAATGATATGATAGCATGTGAAGTGAATGTAGCGATCGATGGTAGCTCACTCTTATCGTAGGATATGTACTGGAATGACCTCCGAGCATCCCGGTGTGTACCTTATGAGAAGGGAGTGCTACATTTAGGTGGTATCAGAGCATGGTTGGCATCTGTTGGGACATATAGAAATATTAAGCATGAAATATCGTGAGAAGTGCAGAAAATGATTGAAATTATTGTTTGCTATAGGTCATCTGCTCTAAGTGATCAAATTGATCAACCAACTGACTAAGGATCGGTAGAAGCCAGTAGAGAGTCCTCTGTACCTCAACCGGAGGTAATGCCTCCTAGAGTTCCCGAGAGAAGGGAGAGGAGGTATGATAGGCTACGGAAGCAAGGGGCTGTGGATTTCTATGGTAGCACAGACCCTGCTGAGATCGAGGGGTGGTTGGAAAGGACGGAAAGGGTTTTTGATCAGATGGACTACGAGCCGGATAAGAAGTTCGACTACACAGTGTCCTTACAGCAGGGCCCAGCTTACAGTGGTGGAAGACTATCCTAGTTAGTACCACCAGGCCTTGCCAATTGAAGTGGGAAGACTTTCTAAAGGTCTTCAGAGATAATTACATACCCAAGATCGATTTGGACATGAAGATGAAGGAGTTCTTAGAATTGAAGCAGGGTAGGATATCAGTGGCTAAATATGAGATCCGGTTTAATGAGTTGATAGGTTATGCTACTGCTCTGATCCCTACGGAAGAAGACAAGTGTAGGAGATTTGAGCATGGAATCAAGATGGAGATCAGAACAAGGTTGGCGCTTTCAGATTTGGGTACTTTCACTGAGTTGAGAGCTGCTTCAATTAGAATTAAGCAACTACTGAGAGAGAGGTAAGTAGAGACTAGGTAAGGGTCCAAAGGGAAGAGGTCTAGCGAGAGTTAGGGCAGTTCTGGCAAAAGATTCAGTAAGCGTCAGAGCAGAGCATTCAAACCACCAGGTGAATCCAGACGGTCAGGATCTAGGCAAAGGGGTAGATCTTCACAGACTGGCAGTGAAAGTGGTGCAGTACAGAATCAGTTTTCTGTATGTGAGCATTATGAGAGGAGGCATGGTGGTGAGTGTTGGATGATAACTGGAGCTTGCCTCAAATGCGGCTCCTTTGACCACCGGATCAGGAATTGTCTTGCTAATTTTGGAGTTTAGTCTGGTGTGAGTGGGTAATCTGGGAGTGTTGCTACGATCCAACAGAGCAGAGGAAGTGGACCTAGACAGAGAGGCCAAGGTAGAGGCAGAGTGAGCGCTAGGAGTTCTTCTATGAGGACTGAGAGACGGGATAGCCGACCACAATCCCAGGCCAGGATCTATGCTACGACTAGACAGGAGGCTGAAGACTCACTAGATGTTGTGACAGGTGCACTTCTTATTTATGACTTTGAGGCATTTGCACTGCTAGATCCAAGATCCACACACTTCTTTATCACACCGCATCTGGCATGTAGGTTGCATTGTATTAAGGAGATGTCACATTATAGGCTAGAGGTTAGTACACCTCTAGCTAGTACTACTGTCATAGGAGAAGTCTACAAAGGATACTTAATTAGGATCGATCAAGTAGAGTTAGAGGCAGACTTGATTATATTACAGTTGAGAGAGATAGATATTATCCTAAGCATGGATTAGGTCACCGCTCATAGGGTCATCATGAACTGCTACACTAAGGAGGTAGTACTAGAATCTCCTGGTCAGCCGAGAGTAGTATTCAGAAGAGTTAGTCAAGTGGTGCCAACCAGGATGATATCTTTCATAAGTATACTGAGATTGATGCAGGGAGGATGTGAGGCTTATCTGGCCCACATCATTGATACTAGAGCAGAGCAAAGTGTACAGGACATTCCCATAATTAGAAAATTCCTATGTGTTTCCCGATGAGTTAACTGGTTTACCACCAGATCGAAAAACGGAGTTCACGATTGATCTAGTTCCAAGTGTTGTTCCTATATCTATTCCTCTATATAGGATGACACATGTGGAACTAAAGGAGTTGAAAGCTCAGTTACAAGAGTTGCTGGAAAAGGGTTTTATTAGACCCAATGTTTCACCTTGAGGAGCTCTAGTGCTGTTTGTGAAGAAAAAAGATGGGACTTTGAGGTTATGCATTGACTATAGGCAATTGAATCAGGTGACAGTGAAGAACAAGTACTCGCTGCCTAAAATTGATAATTTTCTTGACCAGCTGCAGGGAGCTCAGGTATTCATTAAACTAGATTTGAGATCGGGGTACTATCAGTTGAAGATAGCTGAGGTTGATGTACCTAAGAGTGCATTCAGGAGTATGTATGGACATTTTGAGTTTCTAGTGATGCCGACGCCCCGACAACTTTTATGGCCTTGATAAATAAGGTGTTTCAGCCCTACCTGGATCGATTTGTGATTGTGTTTATTGATAATATCTTGGTGTATTCGAAGAGCAGAAAGAAACATGCTGAGCATCTAAGAGTTATTTTACAAATTATGAGGGAAAAGCAATTGTATGCCAAATTCAGTAAGTATAAATTTTGACTGAATCAGGTTATGTTTCTAGGACATATAGTGACTGGAGATGGCATACAGGTGGATCCAAAGAAGATTGAGGCAGTGATGAATTGGGAAGCTTCCGAGAAATGTGTCTGAAATTCAAAGCTTCCTAAGATTGGCTGGATATTACCGGAGATTTGTCGAGGGGTTTTCTCTGATCCCAACCTTCTGATAAAGCTTCTGAGGAAGAATATAGTGTTCAGATGGAAGGATGAGTGTCAAAAAAGCTTTGAGGAGCTGAAACATCAGTTGACTATTGCACCGGTGTTGACTATTCCATCGAGAACTGGAGGATATATAGTGTACAATGATGCGTCGCATCAAGCATCGAGACAATTAAGGTCTCACGAGATCAATTATCCGGTACATGATTTAGAGCTAGCTGTAATTGTCTTTGCTCTAAAGATTTGGAGACATTATTTGTATATAGAGAATTTCCAGATATACACAGATCATAAGAGTTTAAGATATCTGCTGAGTCAGAGGGAGTTGAACTTGAGACAAAGGTGGATTGAATTATTGAAAGGTTATGATTGCACTATTAAGTACCACCTAGAGAAAGCTAATGTGGTATGAGATGCTTTGAGCAAGAATTCTAATATCAGTGCAGCTAAGATTCAGTTATTGAGGCTGCCTAATTTGATTCATTTGAGAGCTCTGAATGTGGAGTTAAATCTGGGGCAGAATGAGGCATTAATTGCTACACTAAAGCTGAGACCAATGTTGCATGATACAATCCGAAAAGTTCAGGAGAAAGATCCCAATATGGTGAAGCTTACGGAAAAGGTAAAGATGAATCCGGATTCTGGGTTTGAGTTGCGGGATGAGACTTTATGGTTGAAGCAGAGGCTATATGTACCTAATGTGGACGATCTGAAGAAGGAGATACTTGAGGAAGCTCATATGACCGCCTATGCTATACATCATGGTACTACCAAGATGTATAATACACTAAAGCAGCATTTCTAGTGGCCTGGAATGAAGAAGCAAGTGGCAGAGTATGTATCTAGATGTACAGCTTGCTAGAAAATTAAAGCTGAGCACCAGGTTTTGGTAGGGAAGCTTCATTCGTTGCCCATTCCGGAGTAGAAATGGGAACGAATTACTATGAACTTCATCACAGGACTGCCTAAGACTCCGAGGCAGAATGATGTTATATGGGTGATAGTAGACTGGTTGACTAAGTCGGTGCACTTCTTACTAGTGAAAGAAAATAATTCACTTGATCAGTTGATCCGGAGATATGTAAATGAGGTGGTGAGACTACATAGGATTCTAGTGTCTATTGTATCAGATAGGGATTTCAAATTTACTTCGAAGTTTTGGAAGAGCTTGCAGTCTGCTATGAGTACTAAGTTGAATTTCAGTACAACATTTCATCCTCAAATAGATGGACAGAGTGAGAGGACAATCAAGACTATTAAGGATATGTTCAGGGCGTGTGTATTGGAGTTTAGAGGAGTTTATGATCAATATATGGCATTAATAGAGTTTGCCTACAACAACCATTACTACAATAGTATTGGAATGACACCGTATGAGGCACTGTATAGTAGAAAATGTCAGTCGCCATTATATTAGGATGAAGAGGGCTTGAGAATAGTTGAAGGCCCAGAGTTGATACAAGATACAGTGGATAAGGTAAAGTTGATCTGAAACCAAATCAAAGCGGCTCAAGATAGACAAAAGAGTTATGTGGATCAACATCGACGTGATATGGAGCACAATATGGGAGACAAGGTATTCCTGAGAGTGTCACCTTGGAGGGGAGTTCTGAAATTTGGTAAAAAGGGCAGTTAAACCCTAAGTACATTGGTCCTTATGAGATCATTAAGAGGGTAGGACCTTTGGCCTATAAGTTGGCCTTACTGAATGAGATGTCTCAATTGCATAATATGTTTCATGTGAGTATGTTCCGATGATACTAATTGAATCCGGCACATATGATACCGACTCAAGAGATTGAGGTTGCTAGTAACTTAAGCTATGTTGAGGAGCCGATCAAGATTGTGGGATCATAGATTAAGCAGTTGAGGAACAGAGTCATTCTATTGGTAAAAGTCCTTTGGAAGAACCACTCAACTAAGGAAGCAACTTGAGAAATGGAGGAGCATATGAGAAGACAATATCCCCACCTGTTCGAGCAAACAGGTAAGAATTTCGAAGACGAAATTTCTTTTAAGAAGAAGAGAGTTGTAATATCCCGTTACCTTTCGAAGGTTAGAATAGTAAATATGAGTAATTAATGAGAGTTTAGAAATGCATTTTTCATGCTCATGTATTATATGATATGCTCATATTCATGAATATTGAATTTTTGCACATGAAAATAATTGAACATACATTTATAGACATTCCGAGTATAATTGAATTGCGAATGTGATTTTGTGGAGAATTGTGGTTTTTATATATTAAAAAATTGATTTGGAGAGTATATTTAGTGATTTAAAATTTTTGGAAATTTTTAGAAAATTTGGACTAGGAAAAATGCCAAGTGGCAAGATAATTGACAAATATCAGTAGAATTAAGAGTTTATTAATGACTTTGGGATTTAATGACATGTTATTGATTTAGAGACAATTAGAGTAGAAATTAGAGTTGAATGAACTAGTTTTAAAAGAAATCTAATTGGGACCAAGTGGCAGTGACAAGTGTCACCACCACTTGCCACTCCTCTCCCCACTCACGAAACTCCACCATTTTAATTGAAAGGCCACTTTAAAAGTTGTCTTTCACTTGCTTTTCTTCTTCATTTTCTTCTCTGCTACGTGACCTTCTCCATTTTCTTCAAGCTTTTTCACCTTCTTCATGAGTTTTGTTGCTAACCTTCATTAACTTTAAACTTAGCTCTTTCATTTTTCAACTACTACTTCCACCATGTTGTCTTCTCCATTTGCCACCAAAAAAACTTAAATCCTTCTAACCTCTATGAAGATCGTATGAAGCTAGGGAGCTAGGTTTTTTAAGATTTGAAGCTAAATCAAGTAAGTATCTTGCCAAATATCATGGGTTTTGGTTAAATGAAACATTTGCAATGGAATTTAGAGGTTAATCTCATAAAATGGTGTTTTGGGTATGTGGGTGTCGTGAATGGTAAAGAGTGTGTAATTTTCTTGCTTTTATAGATGAGCTATAAATCTTGTGGAGGTTGAATGATCATGATAAGGAGATTTGTATATGCTACAACATTGGTGTAAAAATTTCGAAAAAAAAAAACTTGAAGATGATGGATTGGAAAATGTTCACTGCGTATGCTTCAGTGTTTTAGCCATAACTGCTTCTAGAGTTGTTCAATTGAGCTGATTCTTAATTTGAATTAAACTTGAAATATATGGCTATATTTTTCATGAAGACACCAAATTTTCATTATATTTTTAAGAGTCTAAAAAATTGACATGAAGTCTGAGAATTTTTGGGAATGAATAGTAAGAGAGTTAAAATTTTGATCTGAAACTTCCATGAATTTACTATACTAATCTAGATAGATTTTGACAAAATAGTCTTCATGAAAGTTGTAGATCTTTCTTTTAACTTTTCATTGATATAAAATTTGGAATTTTGGTAGTTTTGAATCAAAATTTATGGAGGTTCGAAATAGAGATTTTGGTAAAGAAGAAGAAGAATTGCATGATAGCGACTTTGAAGTTTTCAGGGGTGATGAACATCCGATGGTTTTTTGGAAATATCTTTTTTCTTCTGACCTCCAAATGAGATGATATTTTATTTTGAATAAACTAGAGACATAGGGCTACAAATTATCTGAAAAAAATCAAATTCTGAATCAGACTCTAAAATGGTTAATTTTTTGATGAAAGTTATGCATAGTACATTGTTTTTGAATATGAACAGCCCGAAAATGTCTGAGGCATATCTTCCAAATTACTGAACCAAATTTTGGTGTCAATAAAAACATAAGACATGGAGGAACACTTTTCTAGAAGAGGATATGACCAAATTACATTAGTTTCACTTTCTAGTTGAATGTGAACAGTAGACCCGAAAGTGTAACTTGGAAAAAAATCTGAAGTGAGTCAATGAGAAAGGAATGGAGATTTTAATGGTTTTAGTGAGGTATAACCTAAGTATAAATTGTACTTAGATGAGTTTTAATATGAGAATGACTTTGTGATGAAATTTATGGATAAATACTCGGGATTGTCGTGAACATGCATTACACATATTTCATTCCATATATGTGCATTATTAAACACTTATGATTGTACAAATTGTGATATATGTGGAACGTCAACCTCCAGATATTGTCAGAACTTCTAGGCATTAGCTTTGGGAGCAACTTGTCATTTTGGCAATGTCTGGAGTTTGACCTTCTAGTTGACGTTCTAGTTGCTCCTTTATATCAAACACCATTCACATATATCACAATTTGTATAATCATAAGTGTTTAATAATGCACATGTATGAAATGAAATATGTATAACGCATGTTCATGACAATCCCGAGTATTTATCCATAAATTTCATCACAAAATCATTCTCATATCAAAACTCATCTCAGTACAATTTATACTTAGGTTATGCCTCACAATTTATACTTAGGTTATGCCTCACTAAAACCATTAAAATCTCCATTCCTTTTTCATTGACTCACTTCAGATTTTTTTCTAAGTTACACTTTAGGGTATACTGTTTACATTCAATTAGAAAGTAAAACTAATATAATTTGGTCATATCCTCTTCTAGAAAAGTGTTCCTCTGTGTCTTATGTTTCTATTAACACCAAAATCACTCAATTTGGTTCAATAATTTGGAAGATATGCCTCAAACATTTTCAGGCTATTCATATTTAAAAACAGTGTACTATGCATTCCATCCAAAAATTAGCTATCTTAGAATCCGATTCAGAATTTGATTTTTTCAGATAATTTATAGCTCTATGTCTCTAGTTTATTTCAAATCAAAGATCATTTCATTTAGAAGTCAGACAAAAAAGATATTCCCAAAAAACCATCAGATATTCATCACCCCTGAAAACTTCAAAGTCACTATCATACAATTCTTCTTCTTCTTTACCAAAATCTCTACTTCGAACCTCTATAACTTTTGATCCAGAACTTTAAAAATTCTAAATTTTATATCAATGGAAATTTAAAAGAAAGATATATAACTTTCATGAAGATCATTTTGTCAAAATCCATCTAGATCAGTACAGTAAATTTATGGAAGTTTCATATCAAAATTTTAACTCTCTTACTATTCATTTCTAGAAATTCTCAAACTTCATGTCAATTTTTGAGACTCTTAACTACAGAATTAAAATTTGGTGTCTTCATGAAAAATATAGTCATATATCTCTAGTTTAATTTAGATTAAGAATTAGCTCAATTGAACAACTCTAGAAGAAATTATGGCTAAAACGCTGAAGTATACACAGTGAACAATTTCCAATCCATCATCTTCAAGTTTTTTTTTTTTCAGATTTTTACACCAACATTCTAGCATATGCAAAACTCCTTATTATAATCATTCAACCTCTACAAGATTTATAGCTCATCTATAAAAGCAACAAAATTACACACTCTTTACCATTCACGATACCCACATACCCAAAATACCATTTCATGAGATTAACCTTTAAATATCATCACAAATGCTTCATTTAACCAAAACCTATGATATTTGGCAAGATACTTACTTGATTTAGCTCCAAATCTTGAAAAACAACACTTAGCTCTAGCTCCCTAGCTTCATACGATCTTCATGAAGGTTAAAAGGATTTAAGGTTTTCTTGTGGCAAATGGAGAAGACAACATAGTGGAAGTAGTAATTAAAAGATGAAAGAGCTAGGTTCAAAGTTAACGAAGGTTAGCAACAAAACTCATGAAGAAGATGAAGAAGCTTGAAGAAAATGGAGGTTACCTAGAAGAGAAGAAAATGAAGAAGAAAAGTAAGTGAAAGAAAACTTTTAAAGTGGTCTTTCAATTAAAATGGTGGAGTTTCGTGAGTGAAGAGAGGAGTGGCTGGTGGTGACACTTGTCACTTTCCTATGCTCCCAATTAGATCTTTTTTAAAACGAGTTTATTTAACTCTAATTTCTATTTTAATTGTCTCCAAATTTTAATAACATATATCATTAAATCCCAAAGTCATTAATAAAAATTTTCACCGTCATTTGACTCTTAATTTTACTGTTATTTGTCATTTGACATTTTTCCTAGTCCAAATTTTACCCAAATTTTCAAAAATTTTCTAAAAATCTTCAAAAATTCTAAATCACTAAATACAATCTCAAAATCAATTTTTCAATATATAAAAACTACAATTCTCTACAAAATCACATTCACAATTCAATTATAAATTAATTATACCCGAAATGTCTATGAATACATGTACAATTATTTTCATGTGCAAAAATTCAATATTCATGAATATGAACATATCATATAATACATGAACATGAAAAATGCATTTCTAAGCTCTAATTAATTACTCATATTTACTATTTTAACCTCCCAAAGATAACGTGATGTTACACGTTGTGTTGCAGCTTGGAGATCAATGCCATCGAAACACGAAGGGCACCTTCTACATTGCCTCTCTGATACTCTAACCTTCCAAGAAGGGCTCTTGCTTCCTGCAGATTTCAAAACCACCTATTGATCGTAGTAATTGAATTGTGCCTCCTATACTCGAGTATGCTCAGAACGTTACCCTAATGACAATTATTATGTCAGAGAATGTTAGTACCATGAAGTTAAAGGAACCAAAGAACTATGATATTAACCAGTAAATCAGAGTAAAGAGCCATACAATATCAGCGATGCTGATATACCGATGATATGAACATTTTGATGCAGCGTATTACATTGAAATGGATCAACCATAAGGGTAAATAATTGTTCTAGGTTCATTAAACAGCTTAACCATATGAACTAAGTGGTAGGATAGGCCTTTAGCAAATTCATAATGACTTGGTGCAACATATGAAACATAATCACCAAGTTGCATCGATTAGAAAAGTCAGGTAATCAACCTCAAAGTTAAGTGGTAATCCCTCTCGCAAAGAAGATTCAGCCTCCTGAATATTTCCCTTGTCAAGCTTTGCTTCGACATCTGTTGTTTTCATGCATAAACCATTTGCACACACTTCTATGACCATCGTCTGCTGATCATGCTTACCAGGCTCTTCAGATTGGCTTCCCGCCATCTGTCCCCTCCCCTTCCTCTTCGTTCACAAATTTTCAGTGTTTTGTATGTGGATTTTAAGCAAACTACAATTCCATTTATGCTGTTATTGCATGTACAACAAAAACATTAAGGTACACAATATTAAAGACTTGGAACTTTAAAAAAATAAAAAATGGCAAAAATAAGGAAAAATCCAAAACATACACGTTGCAGAATTACCACAGTAAGGAAAACAAAGGATTACAGTTTACTACGAGCAAATATTAAGTTCTGGTGACAAAAGAAATAATCCAAACTAACTAGTTAAAAAAGAGGACCAAGCATTTCTAAATAAAAACTAAGAAACGTTAGATTTGACTCTTGGAAAACAATGAATTAGTTAAGCTTCAAAAGGTTATAAAATATTCAATATCAACCCAGAAAGGGGAAACGGTCAAGGAGAAAAATGAATAAAACAGTTAACTATCTGTATGGCTAGAGTATAACATTGACTTTAAAAGGTAACAAAAAATGGAAATTATCTACCAACTTGGAATTCCTCAAAAGATATGTCTTTTCGTCTTAGCTCAAGGCTTACCTGTTTATGGCAATGCCTCATCAAAGACCAATGGATTACATGGGACTGATAACAATATTTATTTTGAAAGAAAGCCTGCAGATCTATGAAACGATTGAAACAACAACAAAGAAACCTAAATCCTACAGAAAAAAAGCAACATTCCTACAGGAACCAAACAGATCGAACAAATTGTCCGCAAAAATTAAGAGAGAACGAGAGGGAGAGGAGTTACCTTGCTGATCTCCTCTACCACAATCCCCGCATCTCTCTAAAATGGCAAATGTTTTGTTTGTTTGGTTATCCCACAAACAAAGAAACTGAATATACTAAATAAATAATTGTAATTTAATTTAATTCAACTCAGATCATACATACTACTATTAGTATTACGTTCGGGAATGGCGGATGTTGGGGCGGCGATGCGAGGGTGCTCCGCCTTGTTTATTTTGAAAAACTTAAAATTTTGTCTTCATTTCACTCATCAGATCACCCGTATGGGCTTCATTTCACTCATCAGATCAATTTCCGTTTGGGCTTTGTTTCGAGGAGAAGTTGTTAACACTAAAACAAGTTTCTAAAGTCTCCTGCAAGAACTAGCTTGTGTTCATAATTCCACCTTCATCTCCCAACTGCAGCAAACCTTACCTACATAGTTGGACTTGAAGCATACACTAATTTTATAATTCTTTGGCAAATCCATATATGAAGAAACTACCAGAATATTTATCATTAATATTCCTTTCCTGCAAATATCGCCCCTGAACCTCAAACTCCCTTTGCCTCTCAATTCCCCTTAGCTTTGCGAATCCTGTTTTCCACTCAAATCTATTTAGAGCCCTAAGTCACAATAATTGAAACAAAACAGATTAAAAAAATTAAAATATAATTTAAAAAAATTATTCTTTTCATTAACAAATTTAAAGTTTAATTAAAAAATAAATTATTAAATAAAAATTATATATTTATTTTAATTTATAAGAATTTATTATTTTATAAAAATTAACCGATTAATTAATAAAATGATTAATTTTTAATAATAAAAGTTATTAAATTAAATTGAACTAAAAAGTTAAAAATCGAATAAAAAATTAACTGGTTTAAATTTTTTATCATTAAACCACTCGAATCGGTCAAATTTTTTAATTATTAGTATATACAATAAAAAATAGTTTATTACTAATTGCAATTAAGGACATATGTGATCTTTTCCAAGTATTTCAAAACTTAAGAGACCGAATTCAACCAAACAAATCAATACATTTTGAAAATTTTCTGTAATTTATTCGGCAATTAATAAAGTTATATCTGTATAGGATATGTGCTTAAATCCAGCATATACAATGAGTATCCAGATCCTGATTTTATGCAAGAAATAAAAGAAAAAGATACAATTATCCAACATGCTTTTAAACTAAATCATGCGCATGGTTTCTACCGCTCCGTATAGTTATTGTTACCTATTTATTGGATGGAATAAAACAAAAATTTGGAGATAAATAGAATAAAAAATAGAAATAGATAGGTATTTGATTGTAATAGACAAAATAAATAAAACTGTGTATCTCAAGAACAGAAATGTGTTCTGTTGTAATTGATAGAACATAGAAAATAGTGTCGATAACTAAAGTACTCCTAGAGTATAATATGATTGGAAATATGTAATTCATTGATTATTTTAAAACAAATAATTTGTATTAGTATTTTTTTAATTGTATCTATAAATAAGAAATTAAAAAATGAGGAACCTAAAAATGGGAGTATTGAGCTATTAAATAGTAAAAAATTCGTACAAGTTAACGATAAAATGAATTATGTAAATATTTTTATAATTGTATCAATATTTTTTTAATTGCATTTGTATTTTTTAATTGCGATGAAATAAAATGAAAAACCTAAAAATTTAATAAAATGAGTTATTAAATAAAAAAATCCTATAAGTTAGAAATTCTAGTACATAATAATTTAATAAAATATCTAAGTATTCGTGGAATTAATTACATAATAGGTTAAAGATATATTCAATCCATATATTTTATTAAGAATATCTTTTTTTGCTATTTATACACTTAGGCATGTGTGGAATATTAGTAATAATATTGGGATATTTTTATCTAACAATCCACATGTTTTGTTTCTGTGACAGACATAAAAAAGTTGTGCTACGGTTTTGAAAGAAACAAAAAATTTGTATTTTTGTAAACTAGAGACGAAAGAAAAATGAACATTGTCAACAACCAAACACTTCTGAACACAAAATTTTAATGTTTTGTTATTTGTTTCCACTCACAAAGACATTAACCATACGCAATGTAAGATTTATAGCGTGGATCACTTGAATCGCATTTAATCAATTATTTTAAATTTCTTTCAACTTTCACGTCAATACTTACGATTACATTCAACTTTATAACCTAACCTACTTAAGTGGATAATTCGGTTTAAAATGAGGAATATTGCTTCACATTAATTATGCGAACTTACTAGTGAATAATTTCACTTTTGGCTACATTATTAATTTCATTAAAATAGTAGTTTTCATTCGTAGTTAAATGAAACAAAGACCCTGCACAAAATTAAATAATTTAAATCAATATTTAAAAACTACACATAAAGTTAAATTGGTAAAATAAAAAAATTAACGTTTAGAAATTTTAATTAATATTAGATCGTTATAAAAATAATTAAAATTGAATAAAAATTTAAAGTTTAATTAAAAAATAGATTATTAAATAAAAATTTAAATTAATATATTTTTTATAACAAAAGTCATTAAAATAAATTAAATCTTAAAATATTAAAAAATTAATTTTTTTATCATTAGACTCACTGAATCGATAAAAAAAAGTAAATAAAATTTCTGTTGATATATTATAGGCAGAATTGGAATTTGGAACACAAACAAAGTATACAATAGTTTCAGGATTACGCAATTGGAGTGGCAAAAACATAAATTCGAACCAGATAATAACGACAAAACAATGAATCGTAAGTACACCCTTGCTCTCTTTTTTTTGTTACAAGGAAAAGAAACAAAATTGCATGATCCTCCGAGGGAGACTAATCCCTGCTATATCCTAGAGAAGGATAATGGCACATCCTATAGGTACAACATCGAAAATGGTGAACCCGAGATCCAAATTAATAGTAAGGTTGGCAAGCCAATCAGCGCATCGATTGCCCTCTTTGTATGTGTGGCGCATAAAAACGACCTAATTGTAAGTAAGTAAGTCGTGAATGCTCAGGATTATAGGGTTGAGTGACTTAGCCCGGTGTGAAGCGTCAGACAGAAGGTCCTTTACTATGAGAGAGTCCAGCTCGAGTACCACGTGCTGAAAGCCAAGGGACCAGGTAAGGTTCAGACCCGAATAGATTCCTTAGAGTTCTGCCGAGACTGGGGAGCACCGACCAATATTCTGTGAAAAGCCTCCAAGCCAATCCCCGGAGCTATCCCGAATAAGACCACCAGCTGTGGCCGACGAGTTAGCGCTGTTAAATGCGCCATTAGTATTT
>JANZXR010000004.1:30916095-30928756 GCA_027575705.1 Erythroxylum echinodendron | reverse complement strand
GCATCATTGGTGGCTCTAATGTTACGAATCCCCAACCCACCCTTTTCTTTAGGTTGGCAGACTTGATCCCAGTGAACGAGAAGTATCTTTCGGTTGCCATGAGAGGAGCCCCATAAGAAATTACGCATGATTTTCTCCAATTCATCACACAATCCCCGAGGGAGTCGGACCGTTTGCATGGTATAAGTGGGAAGTGCAGAAATGACAGACTGTATCAAGGTGGTACAACCCACAAACGACAGCAGGTTGGCTTGCTATTCCGAAAGGCGTTGTTGGACTTTATCAATAAGATATTGGTACGTACGTTTATTGACTTTTTCATGCAACAGCGGAACACCAAGATAACGTCCAAGATCCACTGTTTACTGCTGAGATTACGAGCTACAGGATTAGAGATATTTTTGGAGTAGAAGCAGCAAGATTTTTCAGGGCTAATCCTTTGCCCCGAAGCTGCGCAGAACGTATTCAAGATATCACAAATGACCGAAACTTGGTCAATCGAAGCTTCAGAGAACAAGAAGAGATCGTCGACAAAAAAATGGTGTGAGAGGGAGGGGCCTCGACGGCTTAATTTGATAGTCTTCCACTGGCCGTTAGCCACAGAGGTATGGATAAGGTGACCCAGACATTCCATACACAGCACGAACAGGTAAGGCGAAAGCGGATCCTCCTGTCGAATGCCCCTAGTAGGGGTAAGAGTATCGCTGAGAACTCCATCCCAATTGACCTGCATGGTCACCGTGGAAACACACTTCATGATAAGATTGATCAGCGAATCCGGGAGGCCGATGTCGTTGAGAGTGTCGTAGATAAAATCCCAAGAAAGACGATCGTATGCTTTTGCTAAGTCCACCTTGATGGTCATCATCCTTGCCTTCCCCGATTGTCGTCGCATAGAATGGATAATCTCTTAGGCGATAATAATGCTATCAATAATGTGCCTGCCTGGGACAAAGCTACACTGATTGGGGCTGGTAAGGTTGTATAGGTAAGGCGTCAGTCTGGTTACTACCAGTTTGGTAATGGCTTTGTATAGCACAAAACAGAGAGCGATAGGTCAGAAGTGAGTGATCGATTGAGGGGAGATGGTCTTGGGGATGAGGACTAGGGCAGTACGATTGAGGGCTTACTCCCAGACTTCATGTCTAAAAGTTTTCTGAATAAAAAGAGTGAGATCAGATCCAAGGTGGTTACATTGGGACTGGTAAAATAGAGCTGTAAAGCCATCTATAACTGGGGCCTTGTTGGGATCCATGGCAAAAAATACGTTCTTAACTTCTTCGGGAGAGATTGGGGCCGTCAGCTCAAGAGAAGTGCTTGGGGGGTAGAGGAGGGAAAAGGCCAGTGGGAAGAGAGTGAGGTGGAGTGGCTAGGTCTACTGTGTACAGTTTAGCAAAGAAAGTATGAGCGATTTGTCGGAGCGAGGCAGGATCCGTATGAACGCAGCCATTGTCATCTTGGAGGGAAGTGCAACGCAGTTTCCGTCGTCGACCTGAAGTGACCGCATGGTAATAGGCAGTGTTCCGGTCCCCTTGTGCTATCCATTAACTTCTCGATTTTTGATGCCAGAACAGTTCCTCTTGCACGAGGACTTGTTCCAGTTCCTTTTGTAATCGCGTCTCCAAGTCTTGCAAAGAGTCAGATTGCTCTTCTTCCAACTTAATTTGGATGCCCCTTAGTCGAGTCATGAGTCTCTTTTTACGCTGAAAGATGTTGCCAAAATTAGAGTAATTCTATTGTTGAAGTTTGTCCGCCAGCTGCCCTAGCGCACTCGAAACTGCAGGCAGACGGAGATTTTAATTGTCTTTAATAATTTGTGCAAATTGGTCGTGGGTCAACCAAACAAATTGGAAACGAAAGGGCCAAGGGGAAGGGAAAGAAGGCATAGGTGAGGTAAGAGCCACAAGGAGAGGTCGATGATCGGACTTAAGGAAAGGAAGGTGAGTAATTGTCGTATGCGGGAATGCATACTTGCTCTTTTACTATCGCAGTATCACTTCCTCGTTAACCGCCGACTTCCGAAATTGCCCTAGCATGATTAACAGATACCAGAAGTGTTTGGGAGGGTAGTCAAGTAGTGTCAAATAAAATCTCAGCGTCAAGTCAAGACCAGACGATGTGTCGTATCTCGACAACAATTTGTCCAACGAGGCGGCAAGCCCACGATCACGAGTTACGCCCGCACATGCTGACCTCATTATCAACCCATTTATTATGAATTTATGATTCATCTACCACCGTACATCGTATCTTCAATACAAGACAATCCATCGTCTATTATACATAGAGACGCACATGATTGTTTCTATTAGCCACCCCCCTTCCCTCTTTCTTTATATATATTTTGCTTCGTCCCAAAATGTTATTCCCGACTTCAATATTCATTCAAGTGATCTAAAGAACTCCAAGTGCTCCTACAAGCTATCTATATGGGTGCTGAGAAGAAGCCCGCAGATTGTGGAGGGGACAAGAAGGACGATGGAAAGTCTTCGGGGGTTGCCGTGTCCGTTTTCAAGATGGACATGCATTGCGAGGGTTGTGCGAAGAAAATTAAACGCGTCGTTAAACACATGGATGGTAATGACCTAATTTATTAACTTCCATCGATAAAAATCTTTTGATTTCACACCATCAAACTCAACCCTTTGTTCTCATTGTTGAAGGCGTGGAAGATGCGAAAGTGGACACTGCTGGCAACAAATTAACCGCGACTGGCAAAGTCGACGCCGCGAAAATCAAAGCCAGGCTCGAGGAGAAAACCAAGAAGAAGGTCGACATCGTGTCTCAGCCGAAAAAAGATGGCGGTGGAGGAGATAAGAAAGCCGACGAGAAGTCCGATAAGAAACCGGAGGAGAAAAAGGTCGAAGAGAAGAAACCGCCTAAGGAGGTATTTAAATAGCTATTAAACATTAACGCCGTCATTATATTGTCGTTAATTAAACTACGATTTGAGTATGTAATTACTTATGATTAAATTTCGTGTTGACAGAGCGCCGTCGTTTTGAAAATAAGGCTGCACTGTGACGGTTGCATCTCTAAGATAAAGAAGATCATCTCGAAAAGCGAAGGTAATTTAATTAGTAAACTAACCAACACATGAAATATAATAGTGTATGACGGCAGTCTGACGTGGCATAACTCATTTAACGGTTTGTTAACAGGAGTTACTAAGGTGGCCGTCGACAAGGCGAAGGAGTTGGTCACGGTGACGGGGACGATGGACGTCAAGGAGCTTGTGCCCTATCTTAAGGACAAGCTGAAGCGAAGCATAGACGTGGTTCCGGTGAAGAAATAAGACGACAAAAAGGATAAGGGTGGCGGCGATGGCGAGATCAAGAAGGGTGACAAAAAAGAGGGTGATAAAAAGGAGGGTGATGCAAAGCAGGAGAAGAAAGAAGGAGATGGTGGCAAGAAGGATGGTGGTGGTGGTCAGATGGAGGTGAGTAAGATGGATTACTATGGTCATCCACCACCAGGTCCTTCTTACTGGTTTGACGGTGGTTACGGGCAAAGTTACGCCGTTCAGCCGTACGTTGATGAAGGGTATGCGGTGAATCATCATTATCATCAGCAAGGATATGTGGTGGATAATCATGGGTACGTGATGCACCATCACAGCATGCATGAGCCCCAAATGTTCAGCGAAGAGAATCCCAATGGCTGTTCCGTCATGTGAGAATACGAGACGATTAAAAGAGAAACTGTAAATGAAAAAGTGTATTGGTGAGGGAAAGGCAAATACATGAAGATTCACCGGAGAAAGTTACTAGGACTTTAGAATTGTTGTTGTAGGGTTAGGGCAGGCCGGCCGAGTTGGCTGGCCGGACCGGTTCCATAGTTGGTTCTTTCATATGTCCTCTTTTATTACGGGTACTACTACTACTGGTAAAATTTTAGCAACATTTGTTGGTATTTTTGTATTCTAAATGTTATGACCCAATCGCTCAAGGCCGTGTTTGGTCAGAAAAAGAGCAGACGATGATGGAGTGGTCAAAACAAGGCACTTGGAGTGGCTGTAGCTTATTTTGTATAAATTAAATGTGAATTTTTTTCTCATTTGATGGAGTTGGTCAGTTAATTTGATTGGTTTTAGGAAGCTTGGGTGATAGGTGGACTGCTGGTTTGGTGGGTCTAACTAAAAAGCTTAATTTCTCCAACAAACTGACAGTAGCTTCCCACCAGAAATGGGTAAAGGCGATGGCAATGGTGTACTAAACTAGAAGTACAATTAGCCACACGAGTCAAGGGTGAATAGTACTATGTTATTCCATATTTGGGGATGTTGGAGTTGGACCAGAAGAAATGGGTGAAAATAATGAATCGAAAATCGAAATCCAAATACAATTGGGACTTTTTCCTGTACCCATCATAATTGTCATTCTGTGCAGTTGTCTATTCTTCATCAAGGTCAGTTACGAATTCAATGGTCCTGAAAGTACCTTATCTTCCCCCTGTTTCTGACTTTTTCCTTTTTGGATATTTAATTTTAGATTCACGCTTGCTTACTTCTTTACTCTTACGTTCCTACGATTCTTCTTTCAGTTCAATTCACGCCTTCATTTCTATTTCTTCTCCTAAATTTTATTATTAAGGCATGTAAGTTGGGTATTTCCTATTTCCATTTACCTTAGTTAATCACTGATTGTTTAACTGCAAGTTTGTAGTACAACAAGAACGCACTATTTGGGAATAGCAATGATTTTGGTACGGTCGTTGTGTTACAAATGTTGTAAACGTGTCAAACCATGCACTATCAAGACGGGGAGCACTGTCCAGTAGATCCCTGTTAGCTTGGAAGGTGGAATTAGGTAAGTTCAATGTTTGCCAACCGGGTTGGGCATGCCAATTGTTTAAGAATATTCCGTTCGCCCAAAATTTATCCATATTTTAATTAAAATAATAATAAGAAGATTAGATAACAGTCGCAGGATGAAATTAAATAGCATTAATTGGTGGATGTGCTTTTTAATCTTCAATACCATACCTACAAGTTCATGCAAAGCAAAGGACCATAAAATGCTTGCCTCTTCGATCACAATTAAAGCCTACATGTAGATTCTAACAAGTAAATTTTGTCCCACTAACACCAATATAGGGCCAATTTAGTATTCTATCACTTTCTTAAATGGAAATTCTTTTTGAACGTCCCATAAGTTAATTTGATTCGTTAGATGAGAAAAAAATGCATACAAACAAATACGGTAACAACTTATGTATAATGGGAGAAACATACAATAAAAAGGAAAACTGTAAAATTTGAATCTTTACTATACTTTTATTTATTTTTAAAAATATTTTTGTTACTAAGTTATTTTTAAAACATCATTTTGATATTAAAAATATTTTAAAATAAATATTTTTATTCAGTTCATATCAATTTATTTTAGCATAAATTATTATGCAGCCGATTAACAAGTATGTGATATAGTTTGGATGACTTTTCTGACCAAATTTTAGTAGGAAATATTGTTAAAATATTAAAAACAAGCTAAAATCTCTTTTATTATTAATATTAAAAATTATTTTAAAAGTAATTTTCAATATTGAAATAATTTTTAGAATGAATAAAAACATAACAAAAATTTATATCATTTACATAAGAAAAACACTTCAACTTAATCAATTTCACAGGAAATTCAAATGCTTTATTTCACATGATTGACTATCAACGAAGGCCATTATTATTGACTGTGCCTTAGAGTTTTCGTTACCTCCCACAAGAGACCTACCTAATTTGAACGAGGATTAATCTGAGTATGGATAATTTAAAATTGCTTCTTATAATTAGGGTTTGCTTAAAATACCTCGTGAGCAATAAAAAAAAGTTTTGTGCATAGATTTTCGTAAGGAATGAGATCTTTTTTTAAAAAATTATTGCCTACTTAAATTTTCTAAATTTTATTTACATAATTATTTGAGGTTCATATAAATGGATGGACAAAATTAATTGGCCCCAGATTAAGTCACTAGTGGCTCCGATCCTGATGCATTCAATCTTGAAAAGATCAACTCCCAATTAACAAGTCCTTGCGTCTAATCGTCAGTTTTGCTTTCAAGTCCACATTCTACTCTTGACTGGTTCATAGCGGAAGATGCAACCAAATTAGACGTTCATTATCTTTCTTGATAAACACCAGCCTTCACATGGTCGTAAACTAAAGGTATTCGAATGAATAAAACAGATACGTTGAATTTCAAATGAAAGGCCAAATATCGTTCTCCCAATAAATATTGGAAACATTTCTATGAAGTAAAACAAAATAATCCCTGGCTTGTGATGGAAACGTTTAAGTCTCGGATTCTTAAATCCATTCACATGGTGTAGGCATTATCCTGGATAGGTCGTCATTCATTCATGACTATATCCCAAGTTGGTAGGACATACAGATAGCAGCTGAGTGAGGAAGTTGGTATCTTTACTAAGGACAATTTGATGACGAAAGTGTGTTATAAGGAAACAAAGATCAATTAATCATTTGAAAAGAAACTTATATAATTTGCTGAGAAATATACTTGCATCAATGAAATCCGTCAAAGCATAAACTTTCATTTTTCAAAGCAATCTTATCAAAATCATCACAGCCATCCGGGTCAAAAGTTAATATGATGGCTTGTTGACATTACTTTGCCGAAATATTTACAATTATGAAATTTCAACCCACAAGAACAAAATCGATCGAGAAAAGTGTTCTCTTCGATCGGTTCACGTTGAGAGTTACTAGCACTGCCTATCGTGTCATATAAATATCAGACGATCGCCCCATAAAGCCATATATTTTGAGATTAAAAGTGGAATTTGACGTGTAAATTACGTCGATGTGGCATATAATCGTGTAAAGCTCGAAACAAGACAATGTAAGAAGACAATCATCGGGGGAGAGAGGAGTATATGCGCATTTGCTTGCATAAACGCCTTTCTTGCTTAATAGCGACCCCATCGTAACCCATCAAAGACCTTGATTAAGATGTGTGATAGGGATACCCCAAGGTTTGAAATTTTATACAACTCCGCCATCGTTTTGTCTTGTTCGAATTTGTGTTTCTAATGATATACCTTTATTGTAAAGCATAAACATTTAATTATCGTTTCGGATTTGATGTACAGAAACCTTGCTTGAATGCTATGATATAATTGATAAAACGAAATGAGCTTTCTTATTTTCCTTCTTAACATGACACCACAAGGTGGATAGTTTCACCCCATTAGGTTTTTCCCGCGTGTCTCATTTGTCTCGAAAGCAAGGACTGGACATAATGAAACTGTTTAGTATTGGATTCCCATGTCAGTGCCTAAGTCATGACTCGTTTGACAACAGGAAGGATGATTAAAAATGAAAATGAGCATGTCGCTTCTGGTCAGATTTCTAGAAAAAGTGAGGTCACACTACTCCAATCCAAAGTATGACACCTAGCTAATTGTATCACCATATTCTATTGGCAGGAGTGTATAAAATATTTCAAGAATCACAGCAAAAATCCAAGTATGGGGAGGAACGAAAACAATATTCTTACATATTAATCCACATTCCACAAAATTAATCGATTCAAACATTGAAAAGATGGAAAAGCCAATATAAACTTCCAATATTGCTGATTGATTGGTCTCGTATTCAATTATTTGAGATAATCATCTATCCTAATTGTTTTAATTTAGTAAGAAATATCTAGTAGGCAATCGATTTAACGATTTAAGCCTTGCTCTTGTAATCTTATCTTAGCATCTCAAATCTTTTTCTTTAAAGTAAAAGATGTGGATTTTGCTCGTTGTTCATTTATTTTTAAAAATAATGTTATTGTAAAAATGTTATTTAACTTTTTGTTGCATCAAAAATTTAAAATTATTTAACACAAATTGTTATATAAATGCCTGTTAATTGCTACGATTACTACGAAATAGCATTATTAACAAATTATATTAAAATAATTTAATAAAATATTTCTTAGTGTATTTTTATTAATGTCAAGTGCTTACGTAATTATAAGTAACAAAGATATTTTTTGACATGAATAAAGCCATAAAGAAAAAAAAATCTCTTACCCAAACTTTTCATCAATGTCGCTTTCTTTTGGAGACTTGTTCCTTCCAACTACGACTCGATTTTGCCCAAAAGTATCTTTATTCGGTTGTTAACATACACCATACAGGTATAACTCATGTGTAGAGATTTTAGTTGCTTAATATGTAAAATACATAGAAGTAGATTCATCTGCACCTATCAACTTTCCAAATGGCAACACATCTCCTGAAAGAAGAAATACTAATTAAATAAAATAACTGGTGCAAGTGTCAACAGCTAACTGTTTGAACTTATAAGAATTATGCTGCAAATTAAGGACAATCAAGCAAAAACAAAATTCTCTCGCTATTGGCAATTTGCTTGACTAAGACAACATAATCAATTTGAACCTTTATCAACATTGTTAATTAGTGCATAATGTTTACATGTAATGGTAGTTCTAATAATCTCTCAGATACCTCATTCACTAATTTAAGTACATAATTATGGATTGCGATTAACAAAAATAATAACACCAATCGCCACATAAGCCAACTCTGTTTCATTAATCGCACCGACAGTTTATGACTTTGTACATACCCTTGTGTGAGACAAGTACTTGTACCCGTCCATTTATAAACAAACAAATTAATTAAGAAGCTGGACAAGAACAGGTTATAATTTAAACGAGTAATCCTCCCTCAACGACCTTAACTAAAGATCAAATTGCACAAAAAACGTTGTCAGTGTCAGCCTGCTGAATGTGGTCAATATATATATATACTTTACCAGGAATATGGATTTGGTAGCTAAAGAAAATTATCTGAACCATTTCTTACATCTTTCTTTATATCTTAAATATAGTGCGCGCAATCTTTAAAGTTTATGATGTTTCGCAAGAATATGGTTCTTTTATTGAATACACTATGCATTACTTTACGTAGTGTCATAGTCAGATGCGGTATAAATAGTATATATTTTTGTCATGTTCAGAGTACTTGCAATTGGATCTTAGTCAAATTAACCTGATAATTAATAAGACAATCTTCAACTATAATATTAGATGGTGTATTTAAATCACAGTCGCTATATCTTATGATAGTCATAGCAATATGATGGTCTCTGGTACTTGATTAGGCTATGGAATCGAAGATCACCATGCTTTGCAACAAGAAGAATATTTGTAGGATCATAGATTCCATATATAAGAAATGATGGATTCAATAATGTTATAGGACCTCAATGTTGAATCAACCACGTAATTTATAGAAATTCTTTTTTCCAGATCTGATTCGATTCCATTGCAAACTCTTGTAACTTCAAAACTTCATGAAAGTATACTTTGTACATTTAGGAAAATGAAAGCGAGCGGAATAAGAAGTACAAAAGAAAAAAGGCTTACCAAGTTATTGACTCTGAAGAGACAGATACGATGAGTTTGGTTTAAGTGAACAGAGATTCAAGTGACCGGTTGCTCTAAAGCTAGAAACATAAGTGGGTAAAAATGGCAACACTATAGTTATTGTAGCAAAATGAATAGTAGAAGATAATGAAATTTAATAAAAGAATGGCATTAGTCAGCATCGCAATTAAAAAGGAGAGAAGAAGAAGACTATGGGGCGGGTGAGGTCTCCATTTCTGACTCAGCCATGACTGTGACGGATGATTATGACGGATGGTCCTATTCCCGTTCCTATCCTATCACAGTTCATATTTATATTAAGGAGAAATACATTCAATATCAACTTTTGAGATAATTTCTTCTGAAAATTAGACTCCAATCATCTGTATCTAAATACTTTATGACTCCTATTCTCTTTTAAATTTAACCATTCAATAATTAGGAGAGAGAAAAAATTGGATGGTTGGATTTGAAGGAAAACAAGGGGTACGAAATATTTAACTACAAATGATTTGAATCCCTAAAAACTTGACATTTACTTAAAACCTTAAACCTTATAACATAGCTTGATGACTTGCATAAATTCCATGTTTGTTTATTTTTTGAAAAGAAATTTGCATTCATTTTAATGATGATTTAACAAAGAACAGTAGTAGTTATATGCAATAAAGTTGGCTATGGCTGATACGCAATGACAGTAGCTCGGGGTGGTAAAGAAAGTTAACACCACTCTTGATAAAAAAGAAATGATTATTTGAAAAGTTGATTTCAAAATAAATTAGCGAGCTGTGTTCTTGCTTAAAAATTCAAAAATTAGCCGACTTTTAATTCACCTCTCCTTAATAATTAGCTGGGCTTTGCTACTGGTACTAGTCGTTGTGACGAGCTAATCAAGCTGCTATTAAGAGTTTGATTAAAATGTAATGAATAAGGCTGATTGGTACAAGCTGGTCTAGAACTCTCAGTTAATCTCTTGTTTTCCTCTAAACTCTGGAATCATACACTCTAAATGGCCGAACACCATCACCTGAGCTACAAACCTCAACTATTATATAAAGGACGATCTTAATATGTTCGGGCTAATTTTTGGAGTAGAGGTTTTATAATATTTAGAGGGAAAGGAAACAAAGGACATTTCAAGGTGTCTAATACAATGTTAAACGTGTCTCCCAAAGACTCGCCATTAGGATAAGAGATGCAGCTATTGCATGAGACCTCACTAAAGTTATGAGCACTAGCTTGATTAATCAATGGAACTTGTAGCATGAAGTATAACTCTCATACATTATGGTTTATCTCGGTCAACATGTAGGCTATGCTTGTTTGAGATTCTTGTAGTTCAGTCCAGTTTGTTTGACAAGTAGCTAGTCGATATATCTCTAGTTTAACACCAATACCGTTGTTATTTTATTGTGAAAGGTTTCGGCAATATTATGGTACTGTGCAGCGCTTTGGAGCTTGTTTAAATGAAATTTAATTAATTACTTTTTAAAAAATAATGTCATAGATTTATGAAACTTTTTTATTATGAATAGTGTGCCTTTGTTTCAACATTTGAAAATAGAATGTCAGTTGATTATGAATCCATATAAGTTTAATTGAGCAATAATATGATGCATTATTATTGCACATGAGTGCATTGATTAAAGATAAATTATTTTGGTTAATTTGTTAATTTATTGTAATGTTAGAATCACTTTTATCAATTTTGTTAATGTTTCCGTTATGGAAAAAATTAAAAAAGTTTATTTGAATTCTTTTCTAATACTACAAGAAAAATGTCGTTTTGCGACGGAAATTATTGACGGAGCACATAAACATTTTATCAATAAGTCATGTTAGCGACGGACTTTGTCGACAAACAAAGGTATCGTAGAAACAGCGTTAACTAATAATACCTGACAAAAAATATAATGTTCTTTGGTAAATTTACCAACGGAAAATTAATTTATCGTTGATAAATATATCGACGGTTTATGCAGATTTACTGATAGTTTGTTCTTTTCCTTATGTAAGTTTATTAAAACATTATCGAAGGTTACGTTTTTTTCCGTCAGTGAGTGTACCGACGGTAACTTGTCGTAGGTAAATTTGACGACAGAATTGGTTATTTCGTCTGTAATTACCAACGGTTAGTGATGTTCCGTCGATAAATGGAATTGATTTTACCAATGAAAATTTGTTGTTCTATCGGTAAATCAACTAGAAATTTTTTTAAAACAATATGCCGTCAATAAATTTTATTTGATGATGTTATGGTTGATGCATAATTTAAACAATTATGAATTTAATAGTATATATTTAATTTGTTTAAACAGAAAATTGAGTGATGACATAAAGTTAAAAATATCTTAATTGATAATGAAAACATTACATTGTACATAATAAGTATTAGTAATTCAAATGAAATGACTAAAAGTACACTATTGATCTGGTGACACGGATGCTCTGATTGGTGCGATGAGGTGCTACCCCTATCCTTCAACTTATCCACCTCATTACGGAGCTGAGTTATATACTCCATCAATATTTGCACTGTGCTTTGAAGCTCTTGGACTTGATTTGTTGTAGACCGCCTACTAGATACTGCTGTACTGGACGTGGAGGATTGCGAATAATATGTATTCATAAATGAACTTAAGCTGAATATCCTTCCATGACGGTCCCTACCACTCACTGCATGAAGATAAGTTTCAGTCTCATCAACATCTTCAGACTGTTGAGATTGTCGTTGAATGTCTTTTTGTATTTGGTGCTATCAGAGAGCAATGTTTATATTAATAAGTGATAATTATTAAGTATTAATATTAAACTATAAATTTCACATACATTTAATTCTCTACAATGACTGTTGACGAACGTCACACTGTCATGCTTCTTAGTGTGAGTGTGCAAAAAGAACTGACGAGGTGTAGGCCTCATGCCCATAGACTTTTCCTTCATAAGAATAAAATATTATAAGTGAACTAGAATTTATAAAAATTTTGACAAAGTTTCCTCTATTTTTATGATATCTACCCCCTTGTTGAACAAAGAAAATAACTCAACAATACAGTAATATATGGTACTAGACATTTATAACGTTATCATTCTCTATAATACACATATTTTTAGTCCAAAATTCACACATCAAATTCAATTGAAATATAGCAAAGTAAAGAAATTAGAATATAAATATAAAGTGTAGATTGTAACATCCCGTTTCCATAGAACGGGTCGGACCTGAGAAACAGGCCCAAGTGAGGTCAATCGGAGAAGTTAG
>JANZXR010000004.1:30887726-30906831 GCA_027575705.1 Erythroxylum echinodendron | reverse complement strand
CATCGATTCAAGTTGCATTTTTGTATTTTTAAGCTAGATTTTGTAACAATGAGGATGTTAGTTACATTTCAAGTATTATTAGTTTCAGTATTTTATGTATTTTGGGATTTTGTGAAATTTGGTATTACGGCTTGGAATGCCCATTGAAGTTATAAAACCTTGCATTTATGATGTTAATGAAATATGGATTATGTATAGATGATGAGAGTTGAAATTAGATGCACAAAAAAAAAGGAAAGATAAGGTTGTTGTGATTGATGAAAGTTAGTTGTCTTTAATGTATAGAGTATGATGTTAATGTATTATGAAATTTTCGATTAAATGTTGGGTTAGGATATCTGTATTCTGAATATGAGTTAGACTCCGAAAACGAGGTCTAACAGGATAAGCAAAAAAATGCGTTAGAATAGCTTAAAGAGATGTTGATGATAGCTTCAGTCTTAGCTTCACTAGACTTTTCACTGCTCTTCACAGTGGAAGCAGATGCATGTCAGAAAGGAATTGGGGTGATGCTCTAATAAGAAAGGCATCCGACATTTGTTCTAAGCAAGGAATTGATGCCCAAACATCAAGTACTCTTAACCAATGAAAAGGAATTTTTTAGTCATTATCAAAGTTGCAAAGTAGCAGCACCACTACCTCAATAGACGATTTTTCAAAGTACAAATTGACCACAAAAGCCTAAAATACCTATTGTAGCAAAGGATTTCTATACTAGTTCAGCATCATTGGTTACCTAAGCTAATAAGGTATGATTTTGAAGTGGCACACAAGAATGGGAAGGAGAATATTATGACAAATACCTTATCCAGACTCTTAAGTCAAGAGTTGTTGATGATGCCAGTATCCCATATTTAGACAACTTTAATGGAGGGGATTAAAGAAGGATGGAAAACAAATGCCACCATCCGAGACATTATAAGAAAAATAGAGAACTAAGAGGTGCAATATGGGAACTATGAATCCCCTTTTCAGCTTTAGATAAATCACTAGGTAAGGACTTAGTCATTAAGAATTTACTATGTTAGCATACCATAGAATTACTTGTAGACTTTCATCTGAAAATTCAACTTGGAGAATATCAGATGCATTTGTTGGAGTGATCTGGCTGAGATGATCGGCCACCAATTTTCAGCTTCCTTCTTGTCGCGTATTTCCAACTCAAATTCTTATAGGAGTAAGATCTATCGAATCAACCTTGGTTTTGCTTCTTGCTTAGTCACCAAATATTTCAGAGCTACATGGTTTGAATAAATGATCACCCACGTACCCCATAGGTAAGACCAAAATTTTTCCAACCTAAAAACTATAGGCAAAAATTCTTTCTCTGTTATGAAATAATTCTTCTGAGCATTGTTAAGTGTCATGGAGGCATAATAAATGACACGAGGTACTTTGTCCACTTTTTAGCCCAAAACTACTCCAAATGTATAATTCGAGGCATCGCACATTAGTTTAAAGGGAATGTCCCATTTCAGTGGCTGAATGATTAGGGCTGTAGTGAGTCGTTTTTTTAGTTCTTCAAATGTAATCTTGCATGGCTCATCAAAATTAAATTTCACGTCTTTTTGGAGTAGCCTACACATGAGTTGCGTAATCTTTAAAAAGTATTTGATAAATCGTCGATAGAATCTTACATGACAAAGAAAAGAACGAACTTCCCAAACAGTCACGGGGTAAGGTAAAGATCTGATAACTTCTATCTTAGCCTTATCGACCTCAATTCTCTTAGAAGAGACTGTAGGACCCAAAATTATTCCTTGATCAACCATAAAATGACATTTTTCATAATTTAAAACCAAATTATTCTCAATGCAACGTTTAAGTACTTTCTCAAGGTTGATAATACATGTTTCAAAAGATTCTCCATAAACCGTAAAATCATCTATGAAAACTTCCATTCAATTTTCCACAAAATTAGAGAAAATACTTACCATACACCTTTGAAATATCGCTAGTACGTTACACAATCCAAATGGCTTTCTTTGATAGGCAAAGGTTCCGAATGAACATGTGAAGGTTGTTTTCTCTTGTCCTTTGGTGCAACCAAAATCTGGTGATAACCTGAATAACTATCTAAACAACAATAGTGAGATTTACCTGCAAGTCTTTCCAGCATTTGAACAATAAACGAAAGTGAAAAATGATATTTTCTAGTAACCAAATGTAGCTTCTTATAATCTATGCAAACTCTTCATCCATTTCGAACACGAGTGGATATCAACTCACTATCACTATTTTCTATTACAATTACCCTAGTTTTATTTAGAACTACCTGGACCGGATTTACCCAATTACTATCTAAAATGGGATAAGCAATTTCAACATTAAGAAGTTTCAAGATTTCCTTTTTCACTACTTCTATCATAGGTGTATTCAAACGATGTTGAGGCTGCCTTACTTCCTTGGCTTCATCTTCCAACAATATTTGGTGCATACAAATGATTAGACTAATGCCTTTTAAATTAGCCACTGTCTATCCGAAGGCTTCTTTGTGTTGTCTTAGCACTTGAATCAATTGATTTTCATGCAAAAGAGTGAGTTTATTTGAGATAATAACAGGTAATGTATCTTGCTTACCCAAAAATATGTATTTTAGATGGTTAGGCAAACTCTTCAACTCCAACGTAGGTGGTTGAATCAACGAAGGCAGCAGCTTAGAGCTATTTCGGGATAGCTCCACATAAGACGATTGCAACACATCTCCCATCTCCAAAATTATCTTAAGTTCTTCTCTTCCATTTAATGATGAATTTTCCTGCACCGAAGTGTCAAAAAAATTCACAGAAACAATAGATTGTTCATCATCCAAAACATTCATGACATTGTATATATTGAATTTAATTAATTACCATCAAATTCCATAGTCAATGATCCATTTTGAACATCAAGTTTTGTTCTAATGGTTTTCAAGAATGACCTTTCAAATAAAATTGGAGTTGAAGAAGATACATCATCACTCCCTATATGAAAAATATAGAAATCAACTGGAAAAAGCATTTTACCGACTGGAACTAAGATATCCTCTAACATTCCCTAGGGATAAGCATCTGAACGATCCGCTAATTGAATCATTACATTAGTTTCTTTGAGAGGCCCCACGTTTAAGGACTTGTAAACATCATAAGGCGTGACATTTAATGATGTACCAAAATCTAACATATCTTTTTCAATTCTCAAATCACCTATTTTACAGGATATAGTGAGCATACCTGAGTCTTAACATTTAGGTGATAGCTTTTTCTTCTACAATATGACTGAAACATTATCTCCCAATTACACTTTCTTATCAAATTTCAATTTTCATTTTAAAGTGCAAAGTTTCTTAAGAAATTTAGCATAATGAGGGATTTGTTTAATGACATCAAGCAAAGGAATATTTACTTGGACTTTTTTGAAAGTCTCCCATATCTCTTTCTCTTGCTCCTCTTTCTTTGCTTTGGTGAATCGAATAGGAAAAGGGGGATTGGACAACGAATTTCTGTAGATCTGAATGTGACTTTTCTAGTTGGTTAGATACCTCCTTTCTTGCTTCTTCTTCGATTTCTCTCTTAGATATTTTTGGAGAAAATTCCTTCAATTCCTTACTACTCCGCAACATGACATCTTTGGCACTTTGCTTGGGATTAATTTCTGTTTGAACAGGAAAATTTTCAAAACTTTGTGCCTCCAACCGATTGATGGCTATTTCCATTTAGCTCAATTGTTTTTCAAGATTTTGAATACTAGCTTGAGTGAAATGTCATGGTATTAGTGGCTAAAGATTCAACTATATCTTCCAAAGAAGACTTACCTTTAGAATTGGATGCCATTTTTTGATGGTGTCTAAAGACATAAGATTGTCTATATTGCTAAAAAGTTACAGTAGCTTGTTGTCTTTGAGAGTTCACATAATGTAAATTTGGATGGTCACGCCAACCCGGATTATAGGTGTTAGAGAATGAGTCATATTTCCTTTGATTTTGTCCAGTAAATCCCCCCACGACATTGACTTGTTATGTACTTTCTTCCTGCAAAAGACATGTGTCAGTAGAATGACCTAACATCAAACATATTTGACATAACCTTGCTTCTTCTTCTTTGTAACCGCAAGAAAGATGTAAGTTCATCTAGTCTCTTCTCCAACGTTGTCACATTAACCTCATTTACTTATTCTGAAATATGGTCAGAATGTATCCCGAATTGTTGGGTATTGGAATCCATATTCACTGCCAACTCTCTTACAGCTGTTGGTGTTTTGTCAACCAAAGCTTTACCACTTACAACATCAATCATACTCCTGTAAGTAAGCAAAAGACCTTCATAGAAGTATTGAATCAACAACTGATTGTTTATTTGATGGTGGGGATAGCTAACACAAAGCTTCTTGAATCTTTCTCAATATTCATATAGTGTCTCCCCCGTGTGTTGTTGAATGACGCAAATTTCTTTTCTAATATTGGCAACTCTTGATAATCAAAAATATTTTTTAAAGAAGAGTCTCTTAATTTCAACCCATGTTTGCACATTTTCACCAGCAGAATAATATAACCAATCTTGAGCATCATCTTTAAGAGAAAATGGAAAGGCTTTTAGTTTGATTTGCTTCTTAGTCACATTCGTAGGCTTCATACCTATACACACCACTTTAAATTCCTTCAAATGTTTGTTAGGATCCTCTCCCGGTAGACCTTGAAAAATAGGTAATAAATAAATCAGCCTTGACTTCAATTCAAAGATATTATTATCCCCCAAATTCAAAAAATTAATGCAATAGAGTTGTTGAGCATCCATAGGGGCAGCTAGTTCATGAAGAATTCAATTTGAAGCCATCTTTTCTTTCTTCTGCACTTGTTGTCTTTGTTTTGTTTGCTTCCGTAACCTCTTGGTTGTTTCTTTTCTATCTCTGAATCAAATAGCAATTATGTTGTCTTGTCTACTCATGTAACATATAAGAATTTCTCGACAATAGTGCCAAAATTTGATAATGTTGTCACCTACAACCAAATTAATACTAACTCTAATAATGAATTATGTAGTTAATGAAGAGTTGAGATCGTCCCCACGAGGAATGTATTGGTAAATGTTTCACGAATTAAAAACTAAAGCAAATTAGGGGTTAAATTAATGTGATTTTAAGAAATTAAAAAGACAAAAATTGGAAATAATCGAAAATAATTAGATCTAGAAAATTGATGGACAAATGTTGGTTTCGGTTAACCTACGTTATCAAACTCATATGGATCATTGATATAAAATTAAGTCCATTAACAAATACTCATTGAGTAATGTTTTCTTTTAGGATTAGATGAATAGAAACATGTATTCTAAACACTCTTATTAACCAACAACTTAGACGCCATTTTAAGTTTGATTAATTAATAGCTTTAAGAATCAAGAGAACCAGTGAGCAAGACAATACATATACGATATATATTTAATCTAGATAAGTATATTTTTTAGAATTTCCAATTCCTAACGTAAAGATGGTAATCCTAATTGCCAACTTGGATTAGCAAAACTGAACGTCAAATCCTTATAATTTAACTGTAAATTAAATCAATCACTATCTAGTTGCGCACCCTAGAGATCAATCAATTCAATTATAAAAAGCAATAAAAAAACATTTAATATTCATTAATGAAATAAACTTTATTAAAAAATTCTCACACATACTAGATGATAACGTGGTTTCTTTCAACCAAGAAAAAAGATTTATTCAGGGTGTGCTTCGTTAATGGGTATGGGAAGGAAGGTATGAGTAAGGAATAAAAACTACATGCTTGGTAAGGAACTATGATTGAATGAATAGTGATTTCATTCCTTCATTTTGAGTATTGATCCATACCCCTCATAATAGAGAGAAATGAGAATCATTACTTGACATATTTATGGTTTGAGAAATTAAAAATAGTTAACCCCTTTCTAAACTCATCAACTAAAATATAATTAATTAAAATAATATAATATAATTAATTAATTAATTATAATTCATTAATTAAAATATTGTAATTAATTAATTAAAATAATATAATATAATTAATTAAAATAATATAATTAAATAAACAAATAAATAAATAAATAAAATTATATTATAATTAATCAATTACAATATAATCAATTAAAATATAATTCATTCATTAACTAAAATATTGTAATTTATTATATTATAATTAATCAATTACAATATAATTAATTAAAATACAATTCATTCATTCATTAGAATGTTTTAATTAATTATACTATAATTAATCAATTACAATATAATTAACTAAAATATAATTCATTCATTAATTAAAATATTGTAATTAATTATATTATAATTAATCAATTACAATATAATTAATTAAAATATAATTAATTAATTACAATATATTAACTAAAATTAAAATTATTATTAATTAATTACATTATAATTAATTAAAATATAAGTAGTTAATTAAAATATAATTATTCATTAATTAAAATATAATTAATTAATTAATCAAAATGTAATTAATTAAAATATTATAATTAATTAATTAATTGCATTATAATTAATTAAAAATAAATTGTTATTTCTTAATATATTTTACAAACCAATCACTATCAATAATAATAGTAATCATTCCTTCCTTTTAACCAACCATCGGAATTATAATGATAATATCCATTCTCATTCTTCACTATATTCATTCTCATTCCTATTACCATTCCCTCATGCGAACCAACCGCCCCCTTAAAAAATCTCTCATATACTAGATGATAATGGAGTTCCCTTCAACCAAGAAGAAAGATTTAGCTACTCATAACATAGTTAAAGCCCAACATAAACAGAGTAGAACACCGGGTCTCCATAACTGCATTTTTTCAGAAAAATACGAAAACTCTAGCCAAAACTAGAAAAACAAAAGAAAAACATAAAAGATGTCTAGAAGTGTTCTTCTCTTCCCTCTTATCGTTATCTTTATTAAATACACTTATCACATAATCAAGCAGCAGATCCCCACATAAAAGACAATAACTTGATTCCCAAAATAATAAAAATCCTAAGTGTATCGAATATGTTTTCAAATTAGATTCTGTGGATAAATTTTCCTTTTGACGTGCCCACACTTAGTTAAAAACTTTTCGGCCAGTTGAGAATTCTAATTGTCTTTGCTTTCGTTGTATCTTTTTGATTCAAATTCATCTCCTATATGTTGAAAATCATCTGAGAATAATTAAGAAATAAGTTCATTAATTTTAAATAAAAATTTCAACACATTGAAGAGAATTATATCCAAAGTTAGCACAAAAATAACAACTTATTAACATTGCAATGACATTTGCCTAAAGAGTTTGAAAAAAAAAATTGGTTTCTTGAAATATTTCCTTGATATTGAAGTTTCTAGATCAAAGAAAGGAATTTTCTTATTACAAAGAACGTGTGGATTACACTTATTATAGGAAACTGGTATGTTAGTATATCATCCTATTGATACACTAATTAAGAAAAGCTTGAACTTATGTGTTGGAGTAAATATGACCTTGCTTATGCATTGAGAATTGTTAGTCAGAATATGCTTAATCTTGAAGAACAATATATGAATGCAATTATATGAATTTTAAGTTACTTGAACTTCTTTAAAAGGAATTTTGTTTACTAAAGATATAAATTGGCAAAACATAGATGTTTATACAAATGCTGATTAGGCTAAAGTGATAAATTATAGGTGATCGACATCTGGTTACTTCTCATTTGTGGGTGGAAATCTTGTCATGTAGAGAAGTAAGAAACAAAATGTCATTGCTCACTCAAAGCGAAAGTTGAAATTAGAGGTACAACACTTTGACTACGTGAAGCTTTAGGATTAAGGTCGCTTACACAGGATTTGGGTTACCCGCCTAAGCAACCAATTTGATTGTATTATGACAATAAGCTTGTATGTGATACATAATCATGTTCATCATAATCAAACAAAGCATGATGAGATTGGAAAATTCTTTATTAGGGAGAAGTTAAATTATGGAGTTGCCCAAGATTCTTTTTAAAGATCAACTAGCTGATGTTCTTACAAAAACAGTCTCAAATTTAGTGTTTATAAAATCTCTTAACAAGTTGAGCATGTATGATATCTATACACAAACTTGAGGGAAAGTGTTAAGATATTTATTGGAATTTCAGTTATAATATATTCTCATATTCTTAATTTAGAGCCAATTAGGTCCCTAACTTCTAGTTGTAAATTAGTAATTTATTAGTTTGACTTTTGTAAACTCATTATACTATATATTTGTACTTTCTCTTACAAAGTAGAAAAAATAGTGGATTCTTTTATATATTTCAAGTGTATAGAGTTCACAAGACAATTGTGAATCTTTTAAAAGGAAGAGGAAGTAATATAAGCCTTATACAAATATTCTTGATTGTTAATGACATCTTACTCAAAAGATTTGCTTATCAGCTTATTTTCGTAATCCTAATTGTTTATGTACTAATGATACGTGTACATATGTTAATATTATGGGGGATCTTTTTAATATGAATGAATACAAAGATATTTTTTTAATAAAAAGCAAGTAAAATTATATTATATCATGAAGTTTTATAGTGTTTTGCTATATCATCTATAAAGAGAGAAGTTATGATTAAAAATTACTTAGTAAGTTTCTATAATTTTAATTTCGTTCTTTACTTATCAATATTATATTTTTAAAGTTTTATTATAACTCTCAATTCAAAATATGGATGACTAGTGGAAAATGTTTATTAGCGTTTGTTAAAATTGCTCCAATATTAAGAAAACTTGTGTATATAACCTATAACCTAATGCTACAATTGTTTATACACATAAAAGAATTGTTTTTAAACGTATTTATATTTAAAAATCATTTAGAATATCAAAGCCTCAATGATATTGTTTATGTTACTTATCATTTAAGGCAATTTATGATGATGGAAGACAAGCTTCTTTAAAAACAAAATTTTAATTATTACATTAATTTAATTATTATATGAGATTCAATTTTAGTTAGAATCATTAGATTTATTATTAATCAATTGAACATTAATAGACAATGATATTTTATTTTGATTTTACTAAAATATTTTATTTATATTTATTTTATAATTTGTACCCCTTATACACAGTATACCAATTTTACTGGTTTTACGACAATTTTTGTTAAATTTCTAAAACTTAAACTATTATTTTTATTAATTTAATTTTCAGTATAATTTTTAAATTATTGATTTTTATTATTATAAAATATCTATTAAACATATTTTAGCTCATCACAGTAAAAATCTGTATTTGTTAAAGGTGTCTTTAATTTTATGCTTAAAAATGCAGGTTTTTAGCGAGCAATCATCACAAGCATCCATGTTCGGTTCATATCAAACTGCTGTCCAGTCTCTTTTCATTGAGCCCAAGAGAGTTGAATAGTTCGAGGAACACGTACGTCCCCTTTGACATCACCGTTAAATCAGTTGCTGACTTTTGATAAAGGATTGGCAACCTTACTTCAATTGAAGGTCCATTTTCAAATGTCCAATTAATCAGTACTTTAATAATTTTGAAATCAGTAAATCAATATTTTCAAAACTGTTAAATCCAAATAAATGACGTCAAGACAAAAAATTATAGGGACAGAGAAAACATTAAGTGACAAAAGGTATATGGGAAAGACAGAAACGACTACTGAAATTGCTATCCGTTCCCGAGATGTAAACCGCCTATTTAACTAAAGCACACACACTTCAAGTTCATTCCAGATCTTGTGCTGGAGCGTACTTATTCTCTCCGACAAATAAAACTTTTGGGTTCCTGATTACAATGCCAATCCAAATCCACGGCCTCAAGCTTTGGGCTTGAGAGCCTTCACAGTCTCCCAAGTAAAATCTGCATCATCACGACCAAAATGACCATATGCAGCAGTTTTCTGATACCTGAAGTTCCCTCCCCTTTTCAGGTCAAGATTGATAGCAATCATCCCGGGCCTGAAGTCGAAGTTCTCCTTAATCAATGCTAAGATATCCTTGTCTGGAATTTTTCCAGTCTTATAAGAGTCCACAAAAACTGACAATGGCTCTGGTACACCAATTGCATATGAAATCTGCACAATGCAACGCCGCGCAAGTCCAGAAGCCACCACACTCTTTGCGGCCTGCCTAGCAATATATGCACCACTTCTGTCCACCTTTGTAGGATCCTTCCCTGAGAATGCACCTCCTCCATGAGCCCCCCATCCGCCATAGGTATCTATAATAATCTTTCTGCCAGTAAGTCCTGCATCTCCATGTGGTCCTCCTATGACAAACCGACCTGAAGGGTTGAGGTGGAAGATGGTGTTATCGTCAAGATATTTTGCTGGGATGACAGGCTTAATCACATGTTTTTTCAAGTCTGCTGCAATCTGCTCGTTGGTGACAGTCTCGTCATGTTGAGTTGAGATAAGAATGGTGTGAACCCGAGTTGGAACCATGGCTCCACCTTCATTATTGTATTCAACAGTAACTTGGGTCTTACCATCAGGCCTCAACCACGGGCAAGTCTTGTTCTTTCTAACCTCAGTGAGCTTGGCACCAAGCTTAGTGGCAAGTACATGAGTTAGGGGCATGAGCTCAGGTGTTTCATCAGTGGCATAGCCAAACATGTGGCCCTGGTCGCCAGCTCCAATTTCCTCGGGTTTCTTGGTGAGATGGCCATGAACTCCTTGGGCAATGTCAGGACTCTGTTGCTCAACATTAACAAGTACCTTGCAATTGTCAGCATCAAGGCCAACATCTGCGGATGTGAATCCAATGCCTCTGCAAGTATCACGAACGATCTTCTCGTAATCTACTTTAGCCTTGGTAGTGATCTCACCAAAAACCATAACCATATTGGTCTTAGTACATGTCTCACAAGCAACTTTGCTCTCCGGATCTTGCTCTAGGCAGGCATCAAGGATTGCATCTGACACTTGGTCGCAGATCTTGTCCGGGTGCCCTTCGTTGACGGACTCAGAAGTGAACAAGAAGGTGTCCATGCCTATAGAAGTACAAATGTATTAGAATCCAAATCAATCAACTCAACACATATAAAACAATATTCGTTCATAAACAATAAAAATCTAAATAGAATCATCAGAAACAAGGATCTAAATGGAGGACTGTGGATGGCACTCGTTGCAGTTGGTGCAGTTATAACAAACCAAATAAATCAAAATAGCTGCGGTGCTAATCCCAAACATCACAAACACTGCGGTTACAATCATAGTCATAACTTAAAGCTTGAACAGAAATAATTAAAAAAAAGGACAATTTCCGAACAATCTGCAATTTGAAGTCACGAAAACCATGTTCATTCTTCAGTTTATGAACAATTAAAGTATCCCAAACACATAATCTGAAACGGAAATGACGCAAACATATGTTGAAAGGAAAGTCTTCTTTAACGCAAGATAAAATTAACACAAAAGTGCAAATGGAGTAAAGTTAATGATTCTATAACAAGATACGAATCATGAAAACAAGAAAATGAGGCAAATCAAACACAGGTACAGAAACGCAAAATGATGCAAATTACCTTTAAACAATGCAGTTACAAAGAAGACGCACCTGAAGCTCTAGAGAGAAAACCGTGTACACTAGTAACCGTAGGAGAGAACAGAACGTGCTTGTTGGTTTATGGTAACTATATATGTATATGTAACTGTCTAAATGCGCGGCGTCATTTGACTCGCTCTGGCTCGTTCCACGTTCTCTCTCTTAATAACCGCGCCTTTCGGTAAAAACGGTGATTGTTTGAAGAGAGGGGTTGTAGTGGTTGTGGTTGTTGGTGATATGGATCTCTCTATCTTCTGCCCCACTTGCACTTAACAGTGATGCAGGTCTTGTACACTACACCTGGATCGGATCTCATCTCACGGTAGACTCTGATGGGCCACCATATGGTAGGACCCATCTTCCTCCTCTCTCATCTTATCTACAGCTCTACCTCTCTCATTCTCAAGCTCTGTGCCTTTGTGCCTCCATCAACCTAATCATTGTCTGCGCCTTTGCTTCATTGTCAATTGCACGAGATAAATCAGGTAATTGATCTGTTCTTATGCCTATGCAGATAATGGAGCATTTCCATGTTAGACTCGAAAGGCTACAATTCTACTTCATTCATACAAATAATTGTATGAGACCTCTTAACAATTCTAGCATCTGCTACTACTTTTAGGTAATAATTTCTCATCATATTTGCCGTCATCCTAAGACTTTGGAAGTCTTAATGTGCGTCCAAAGTTAGTTATGTGCTTAAGATGTATAAGATGACATTTATAATTTATCATATAATTAAACAAGCTCATTCCAAGCTCGGAACCAATTTGTTGCCATTCTAGAAATAACATATGTTTCATGATCACCCATCTCTATAACGACAAACTCATAACTAGGGACTGTACCAATTGATCCAACCTTACAATTCATGTTTGAAACAGAACTGAAATTCCTATTTTAAACCTGACAACCCTCCAAGGTTGTGTATTAGTAATTTTTCATTTGGTGGACAATATTTAATTGTGGAATTCGTTGTTTTTTTTTAAATTACTTAATGGTTAATTAATGTAATTTTGATTCAGATAAAGAAAATAAAATGACTCGATAAATGATATAATATTAATGAGTCGAAGTGCAAAAAAATAGACCTCAATTAGTTTAAATTGAATCCGTATCGAGCCTATAATGGAGAAGTACGATACGAAAGATATATAAAAAAATTATGATCTCGTGCAGTTGCTCAATTTATTCGTGAACATCAGGATTCTCTGATCTATTAAGAGAGCTCACATTTTTAGAAAATTGTAGAAGTTAACTATGTCCTGGTAAGGAGTTCTCGTGAAGGTCCTGGTTGATAAAGAGCTCATTTCGGCCTCGAAAAGCACCTCCAAACATGTGATGGAACAAAAAATAGGCTTTCCATATTTACTTTGTTTATTTTCTTTTCAAGTAAAATTTAGAACACGTACTAAGGGGGTGTATAGTTCCACTTTTTTTTTTAGTTTCTTCTTGTTGTTTCTTAAAACAGGAAACAAACGATTAAAACATGTTTGTTGAAACTTGTTATCATTTTTTGTTTCTAAAAATAAGAAAAGGATGTCAATTTTATGAAATCACATTTTCATGAATTTTTAAAACAGGTTTTCTTTTTTACAAAAACAAGTATCTTAGTTCTGCGATTTCTTTGCCTCTACAGAAAACACAATGGTTACAAACCCAATTCTGCAACCAACAAACTTCGGATCTTGAATCATATATGCCTAGTTTTGTTCATTTCGAAACGAAAGAACAAATCCATAAAAGCATTGAAACGCATAATACAATCTCTAAGAGAAAAACAATAAGAAAGACAATTTTTAACTTCTGGGTTTTCCTTGATTATCTAATTTCTATCATCCTTGTAGGTTAGTAGTACCTTTACATGCGGCCTATGGGAAAGTTTGAGGTTTGGGATTAATAGCAATTAAGCACATAAATTAGTATGCAAATGAAAAGAAACGCAAACAAAGCACTCATGTTCGGCAAATCAAACTACAACAATTCATAGAAAATTAGAAAGATAATTACTTTCCTTTAAAAATTTTCCAAACCCTTGAGAAGTGGAAGAAAATTGTACTTGAAACATGGAGGATACAAAGAAGAAGGTAGAGTTGATGACGAATGAAGCAACCTATTTAAATGGGCTAGATCAAATATTCCTTAGCTTTTTTAGGTACAAAGTCCAACGAAACAAGTTTTTATTTTCAATTTTCATATTAAAAATTTCATCTAAACAAATTTTTATTGTTACGTGTTAGTTCATGTCCTGTCTCTCTTGACATTTTAAAAAAGCTCAGAGCTATGGTAAAACTGTTTTTGTTCTTCTTGCTCGTTTGTTTCATGGTAGTCATGTTATCGACTAAAAGTTACGCTGGAGAGACATGGGTAACAGGAGTTGTCTCTAGAAAAGACACGACAAACAATCTTCAATTTTACTTTCATGACACACTCAGTGGCAACAACCCATCCGTTGTGAAAGTGGTGCGGCCAACTAGAACAACCAAATCTTTGATCTTTTTTGGGCAGATGATAATGACTGTCGACCCACTTACAGAGACCGTTGATCCGACCTCCAAATTGGTGGGTCAAGCACAAGGAATCTACAGGTCAGCTAGTCAAAATGACGTGTCATTGATCATGGGAATGAGTCTTGCTTTCACAGATGGTATCGACAATGGCAGCCCTCTTAGTTTGTTTGGTAAAAATTCGGTGATGAGTTCCCTCAAAGAAATGCCAATAGTAGGTGACACCAGCATTTTCTGGATAGCAAGAGGGTATGCCATTGCATAGACAGTTTGTAAAGCCCACAAGTAAATGAAATAAAACAACCTGCCCAACCTATAACTAATATGTTGCACAAAAGACAACATCTGGAAAATAAAAACACCAACGAGACAAACATCTTCTTCTTCATTTTCTCTCAACTTTTATAGTTAGTATATGTCTTAATATGCCATTTTTTCCTGCATGTAACACTTTCCTTATAGGTTCCCACATTTTGTTTGTTTTGTAGCAAATTTAGAAGAAGTTGTGGTGGTTAATACCATCAAAAGTCCTCACACTTTGGTAAAATTCCAATAGCCATTTTTTACGTCTTTTTGTGTGATTGTGATCATCCTACACTAGGTTATAGTTGGATTGCATGTTGTGGTTATTTGAGATAATATATGAAGTTGAACGAAGGGATAAAAGTGGAGAAAATGAGGCTAAAAAATGATGAAAGAAGAAAAGAGAGAAGATGTCTTTTTGTGTGATTTTGACCATCCTACACTAGATTATAGTTGGATCGCATGTTGTGATTATTTGGGACAATATATGAAGTTCCATAAAGGGATAAAAGTGGAGAAAATGGGGCTAGAAAATGATGAAATAAGAGAAGAGAGAAGAAGAGTAGAAGTTAAAGATGATGACATTGTTTTGAAATTTTAATTTGCATATAGGGGCAGAATAGGAAATGTAGAAAGTAAAGGGTAAATCTAGAATTTTGTTGTAAGAAGGGCAAATTTGGTATTAATGAAAATGAATGTGGGTAAGATAGGACTTTTATTTAGTTAAGGGTATTTTAGTAATTACAAGGGTTAGGTTAGCAAGGTTATTAATTTTTAAAATTAGTAATAAGTTATAAGAGAGAATAATGTTGGATCATTAAAAGTAATTGGGTCAGAAATTTTTCGTAAATTAGTCTAATAAAATTTTGTAAATTTTAGGTCTGAAAGTTCAATTAAGGAGTAATTTGGACTGTCAATTATTTGTATCTGAAATCGAGGTAATGATAACCTTAGACTTTACTATTAAAATAGAATACCATTTTATTGTTAATAAATTATTTTTATAGTGATTTATATTTTGAATTAGTCAAAAATTTAATTAATGATTAATAGTTGCATACATGAATTATGTTTATTGTATTTATCAAATAATTAATGTAGTATAACGTGTTTCATTGTTATATTTTGCTATATTTTCTGAGGTGTATTGCTCGTAAGTTGACGGAAAATGTGTTAATTAAATAAAGACCGGTGGTTAATAAGTTGTAAATAGTTGGTGAAAATTGAGAATTAGTAGCTTGCCTAAGATAGACTACATTCGATGGTCTTAGATGGTTAGGTTCTGACGATACGAGTGGTAGCTAGGTATCTGTCTGTGGAGCAAATATCGGGGCATCATGAGTTTCAAGAATGATCTATGCTGATGATTAAGTACCAGAGTGGTATCGGAATATCCTAAGTCTTGGGGATATCTTGTGTCGATAGCTAGATACTGAAGTAGTACCGGAGTACCAAGAGAGATTGAGAAATTGAGGTACCCTGTGCCGATATTTATATATTTAATTACATTCCAATGGGTGAGAGTTTACAATGAGTTGAGATGAGCTGACAAACAATTGGATGTAAGTCTACTAGGTTAAGCTAGACCCAGGCAATTTAGTTAAATATTGGAATAAAATGTAAATGGTAATTGAAATTAATATTTGTATAATGACACAATATGATGCCATTGGTGGAGTTGAGAGCATTGGATGTGAAATTGGAGATTGATTTTTTGAGTGGTTTATTGGTGACATTACAGGTCTAACCAGATTTGGGAGATTGGATCAGAGAGGCATAAGCTCGGGATTCCTATCTGATGCAGATGAGGGAGAGAGTGCAATAGAATCAGAGGACTAATTTTTCAGTAAGAGTAGATGAAGCCTTGGTGATTGGGAGGGGAGTTTGTGTACCAAATGTAGATGGATTACGAGAGAAGATTTTGAAGGAAGCTCATAAGGCATCTTATGCTATACATCTTAGTATTACAAAAATGTATTGAAACTTATGACCTTATTACTAGTGATTAACAATGAAAAAAGATATAGCAGAGTTTGTGTTAAGGTGTTTGACTTGTCAGCAGGTTAAGGTAGAGCATCAGGCCACAAAAGCAAATTAAGACCCTTAACCATTCTGTCGTGAAAGAGAGAAAATTTTGATGGATTTCATGGTAGCATTACTGAGGACCAGACATGATTCAGTTTGGGTAATTGTTGATAGATTAAATAAATCAGCTCATTTCTTACCTCAATGGACAAGCCTGCCAACTTGTATGTTAATGAGATTGTGAGGTTACACGGGGTTCCAGTTTCTATTGTATCATATCAAGATCCACAATTTACTTCTCAATTATGGAGAAGTTTACAGACAACTCTGGAGACTAGGTTAAATTTAAGTGTTGCATTTCACTCTCAGTCGGATGGACAGTCGGAGCGAATGATTCAGACATTGAAGGATATGATGAGAGCTTGTGTGCTAAACTTTGAGGGTAATTAGGATAGATGTCTACCTTTGATGGAGTTTGCGTATAATAATAGTTATCACTCTAGCATCAGTATGATACCATTTAAGGCATTATATTGTAGGCATTGTAGAGATCCGATATGTTGGGATATAAAGGAAGCCAGATTATTAAAGGGGTCAGAGTTAGTACAAGAGATGATGGAGAAAATAAAGGTGGTAAGGCAATATTTGAAGGTAGCTCAGGATCGACAAAATAAATATGTCGATTAACATTGTCGGGAGATAGAGTACAATGTTAGAGATAGGGTATTTCTTCGGGTATCACCTTGGAGAGGAATTTTGACGTTTAGCAAGAGAGAGAAGTTGAGTCTGAGATATATCAAGCCTTATGAAATTATACAACATGTGGGGTTGTTATCTTACAAATTAGCATTACCACTAAAGTTATCACAGATTCATGATGTGTTCCATATGTCATTGTTGAGACAGTACCGATCAGATCTTAGTCATGTTATATCAAGGATTGAGATCAAAGTTGCAAATGACATGACTTATAAGGAGGAGCCAGTGGAGGTATTGGTTAGACAAATTAAGAAATTAAAGAGACGTGAGATTCAGATGGTGTGAGCTTTATGTAGTCATCTTTTTCCAAGATATGCAACTTGGGAGGTAGAGGATAAAGTTCGACATCAATATCCTCGTTATTTGGATCCACAGGTGTGTAAGGATGAAATTCTTTTAAGAGAGAGAGAATTGTAAAGCCCATAAGTAAATTAAATAAAACAGCCCAACCCAACCCATAACTAATTTGTTGTATAAAAGACAACATCTGAAAAATAAGAACACCAACGAGACAAGCATCTTTTTCTTCATTTTCTCTCAACTTTTACAGTTGGTATGTGTCTTAATGTGTCATTTTTCTCTTGCATATAACACTTTCCTTATAGGTTCCCACATTTTGCTTGTTTGCAGCAAATTTAGAGGAACTTGTAGCGGTTAACAACATCAAAAGTCCTCACATTTAGGTCAAATTTCAGCAGTCATTATTTATGTCTTTTTAGTGATTTTAATCATCCTACACTAGGTTATAGTTGGATTGCATGTTATGGTTGTTTGGGAAAATATATGAAGTTGCATTAAGGGATAAAAGTGGAGAAAATGAGGCTGGAAAATGATGAAAGAAGAGAAGAGAGAAGATTTCTTTTTGTGTGATTTTGATCATCCTACACTAGCTTATAGTTAGATTGTATATTGTGGTTATTTGGGACAATATACGAAGTTGCATTAAGGGATAAAAGTGGAGAAAATAGGGTTGGAAAATGATGAAATAATAGAAGAGAGAAGAAGAGAAGGGGGTGAAGATGATGACATTGTTTTGAAAATTTAAGTTGCATGTACGGAAAGAATAGGAAATGCAAAAAGTGAAGGGTAAATCTAGAATTTTGTTGTGGGAAGGGTATTTTTGGCATTAATGAAAATGAGTGAGGGTAAGATAGGACTTTTATCTAGTTAAGGGTGTTTTAGTAATTGTGGGAGTTAGGTTAGCAAGGTTATTAATTTTTATAATTAGGAATAAGTTAGAAGAGAAAACAATGTTGAATCATTAAGAGTAATTGAGCTGGAAATTTTTCATAAATTAGTCTAATAGAATTTTGTAAATTTTAGGCTCGAATGTTAGATTAAGAATAATTTGGACTGTCAATTAGTTGAGTCCGAAATCGAGGTAAGGATAACCTTAGACTTTACTCTTAAAATAGAATATCGTTTTATTATTAATAAATTATGTTTATAGTGATTTATATTTTGAATTAGTCAATAATTTAATTAATGATTAATAGTTACATACATAAAATATGTTTATGTTATTTATCAAATAATTAATGTAGTATAAGGTGTTTCATTGCTATATTTTGTTACGTTTTTTGAGGTGTATTGCTCGTAAGTTAATGGAAAATGTGTTAATTAAATAGAGACTGGTGGTTAATAATTTGTGAATAATTAGTAAAAATTGAGAATTAGTAGCTTGCTTAGGATAGGCTACATTCGATGGTCTTAGATGGTTAGGTTGTGACAAGATGAGCGAGTGATAGCTAGGTATCTGTTTGTGGAGCAGATACCGGGGCATCCTGAGTCTTGAGGATGTGTTATGCTGATAATTAAGTACCAGAGTGATACCGATGTAACACCCACATAATACCCCCTGGAGGATATGTGGATGCCACACAAGACAGTACAAACAAACAAACAAAAAACATTTTACACATGCATTTCAGAATCTCAAATCAACCATACAGTTCTTAACGTATCATTCATACTGTGCCTA
>JANZXR010000004.1:30854336-30881995 GCA_027575705.1 Erythroxylum echinodendron | reverse complement strand
GCCACCCTCGCGGGGCACGGATTCGGATATCACCGTTGATGTCGGGTCCGGGTCCAGTCAGGAGTTGGGGTGTTACATGACCTACGAACATTTTTTGTGTCAGAATGTTCAACTGTTATCTCATCTCTGTAAACAACAATTTCGGGTTCAGGCAGTTGATCTGCATCTATTTGAGCATCATGAATTTCATTAAGTTCAACTTTTCTCCCACTATCTTCTCTTAGAAGAAACTCTCTCTCTAAAATACAGTATGCTTTAAGACAAAAACCTTTTGTTGTAAAGCATTATAGAATTGATATCCAATAGTTTCCTTAGGATATCCTATAAACAGACATTTATTATATTTCGTTTCAAGCTTGTCTAATTGAATCTACTTCTCGTAAGCCAGACAACTTTAGACTTTCATATGAGAAAGATAGGGCTTTTTGTTAGTCTATATCTAATAAGGAGTAACTTCAACTGCCTTTGAAGGGAATCTGTTTGTCACATAAACAGTAGTCTTGATTGCAAAACCCCAAAAGGATTTCGGTAGATTTGCTAAGCCCATTATTGAACTTACTATGTCCAACAAGGTTCGATTTTTCCTTTCAACCACATCATTATTTCGTGGTGTATAAGGTGGAGTCCGCTGGGATACTATCCCAATATCTTTAAGATAAGTTAGAAACTCCTCGTTTAAGTATTTAATACCTTGATATGATCGCAGTGTCTTAATACTTCTACTGGGCTGTTTCTTTACTTCATGTTTAAATTATTTGAATATTTCAAATGCTTCAGACTTGTATCTCATTAGATACACATAACCATATCGTGAATAATCATCAATAAAGGTAATGAAGTATATAAAACTACCTCTGGCATGAATGGACATCAGACCACATACATTAGAATGTATTAGGTCTAATAACCCATTCACTCATTCACCATTTCCTTTAAAAGGTAATTTAGTCATCTTGCCTAATAAGCAAGATTCACATGTATCATATGATTCATAATAAAATGATCCTAAGCTACCACTCATGTGTAGCTTAATCATGCATTTCTCACTTATATGGCCCAAGTTGACAATGCCATAAGTAAGATGATTTTAACACAATGCCATAAGTAAGATGATTTTAAGTTATCTCATTTTTGTCTTTTTTGTTATTGATATTTAAAATTATATTACACATATCTAATATGTAAATACCATTGCACAATATAGCATTACCATACAACATTTCATTCAACTTAATTGAACAACCATTGCTTGAAAAAGTTCAATGAAATCCTGCTTTATTAAGACATGAAACCGATACAATGTTCTTTGTCATAACAGGTACATAATAGCAATTATCCAAAATTAGCTCTAGCCCACTAGGAAGATACAAAACATATATTCCCACGGCTAATGCAGCAACGTTTACTCCATTTCTCACATATAGGTTCATAACCAGTCTATTATCCTTAAGAACCCTGCATATCAACACATATGTGTGAGCCACATCTGGTATCTAATACCTAAATTTTATTATTAGAAATAGTATTAACCTCAATGTCAAATAACATACTTGAAGTAGAGGGTGGGCCATCTAATGTCTTCTTCTGCTTCAACGATTCCAGATAAGCTTTGCAGTTTCTTTTCCAATGTCCTTCCTTGTTGCAATGGAAGCATATCCCCTTTGATGTTGTCTCCTTCACTTTCTTTTTAGCTACACCTCCCACTGGCTTCTTGGACTTATTCTTCTTCTTTTGGTTCTTCTTGCGAGAACTAGAAGTAGAGTCAACCAGGATCACAGCCTTACTATCTTTCATGATAGTTTACTCAACTGTTTTGAGGAGATTAATCAGCTCAAGTATCGTTGTGGATATTTGGTTCATATAATAGTTAAGCACGAACTGTAAATAACTATAGGTCAAACTAGTCAGAATTAAGTCTATACTTAATTCATGATTCATTACGAAACCCAAACTTCCTAACTTCTTAATGTATCCATACATCTTCAATGCATACTACATTTGAGTTGATCCCTCAGCCATCTTAAAGTAGAAAAGCAACTTGGAGGTCTCGAACCTTTCAGACTGGATTCCTCATCAAATAGTTCCTTAGATGGTAGACTATGGTATGATCATCCATAACCTCATACTGCTTTTGCAGTTCTGATGACATAGAGGCTAACATTATACAGCTGGCCAGCTCACTATCATCCAATAGCTTCTTGAAAGCTTTCTGATTGTCATCAGATGCATTGGTAGTAGGGAGATCGAGAAGTGGTTCATCTAGGACATATATTAGTTTTTTACATTGAGAACAATTCTAAAATTTCGTAGTCAATCCAAGAAGTTAGGTCTTGTGAGTTTGTTGAAGTCTAATAGAGAGCGTAGGTTCACACTAGATGAAGACATCGCGGTGATTCAATAACCTAGAATGAGAGAAAGTGTTAGAGTGTACACTAGTGCATAATGTTAAGGACCTTAATCACATGCATTATAGGTCCCACTATTCTTATTCAAATCCATAGCCCTTGCTACGAATTTGAGAAAACTTATAGTTTTCTTAATGGGTCGATATCCAATATCACGAAGAATGACCTTGGGTTTTTCCAACAAGTTACCTTAGTTAATTCGGTAGGTATCATCCATACCAACTGTATTCATTTACGTAACTATCAATTTGTGCCATCAACTGTTGATTTAACACACTCGTTAGGTTATCAACTCTTGAATTATATACATTCCATCTATATAACCCAACTTCGCCTCTATCCATGTTAACCTTAGGTTTGCCCAACAAATCAAAGCTTCCAGTTAGGATCAACCCATTAATATGGAAATCTAATTTCCATAGTTTGAACCTATTCGTATAAAGCAGGCTTGGGTTTGCCCAACAACCTAACTCTAAAAGAACTTTGGTTCTCGTCATATCAATGGAAGATGTAAGTCCTAATATTTCGATTAAGGGATTTGTTCTTTGGTCTCATCAATACTTAGATGATATTGTATATATATTACATATATATATTCATATTATGGACAACTCAACTAAATTGAGCCTTTTTCCATAAACACGCTTAAAATGCATCTAATGCATATATCACATAAAGGAGGTTTAATTGAGGTTGTGACTTGACTATGCATCAAAAGTTCATGATTTGATTCAACTCTTGAATCGAATCGGATACTAGAGTTAGTCTCAGCTAATTTGAATTATGAATATGATTTGATTAGTAATCCTAAAATTCAATTATTTTAATGTCCAAATTAAACACTTTAATTCTAGTATATATGCCTTTTTCTAGTCACACTAGAAATGTTATGCTCTACTTAGATTAATTCTAAATTAATCCCTAGGGTTTTCAAATTTTCTGTACGTTAATTAGTCATCTATAATATCCTTAGGTCATCTTAAATTTATCTAAACAATTTCTGCACAAGCCAAAATTATCTTGACGGCCAAATTCATTAAGATAAATAAGTTAACCTACTAGACACTAAAAAGACCAATTCGATGTTTGAAAAATTTCTAGAACCTTAATTTCAAGCACATGCGCTAAGCATGCTAATACTATCAAAATAATACATTTCTTATCTCATAAAAAACTTTATCAAGGTCTTATAATCGAAACACATACATCATAAGTCATCAATTAAGTCAACTCCATCAGTTTTCAAAAAAACTAACCAATGTTGACTTTGACTTAGTTTATTAATTGAATCAAATTCAATTAATTATAGGAAAATTCCAAAGTCTTATAAACATCCCAAATGTGCCTAATAAAAAATCCTAGAAAATAATTCTTAGGAATTATTTATTAATTAATAGGAATTAGCAAGCACATCACATATCTATGATACTTGTCATATTACTTCTAACACTAGTCATACTTTACATCATGCATGCATAAGATAATTACTTTAACAACAAGTTTCATGTATCTCATACATGTGGCAAAATCTTATCTTGCATGTGAATGCATAAAATTCATTAAAAAATTTATAAAAATTAATATGGAATTTACAAACACGCATGTTCATCAAAATTCCAAAATTTCCCAGAACTTCATACATGCATCAGGATGAAACTAAATTTGTAATAAAATAGTAAATGACATTCAATTGTATCTTCCTTTGAAAGAAACATAATATAAAATCTTATAAACATTTATGTGAAAGAAAACTAGAAAAAATTTCTAGAATTATTACGAAATTTTCAAAATCAGCACATACATTCAGTTTTCCAGAAATTCTCAAAAACCAACATATGAACAGATTGGATATTAATTCAAAATAAAATAGTAAATGACATTCAATTGCAATTTCCTTTTTCAGAAACATGATATAATACCTTATAAACATTTCTATGAAAGAAAATCAGAAATTTTTTTTTGTACAATTTATACAAGTTATTCCAAATCAATATGTATGTCAGTCACAACCTAGCAAACACTTTGCAAATGTTCAATGCATCATCTAATACATGCATAAACCTGGTCTAATACCACTATTGGGTTTGCCATGTATACATGCTTGAGAATGTAGCAGAAGTGTCGAAAACTAAATTCCATCAACATGAAAACCCTAAAAAGCTAGAATCACATATGTATGTTTAAGATTGTTAAGAACATGAAAATTTAAACAATTGTACCTTTAAATTTCTCCTCCTTTCTTGATTCTTCTCCTTGTTTGGGTTGTTACAAACACCAAACCCTTCCTTGATAACCCAAGAACACTCAAAGATGAAGAAGAACAATGTGTAAGGGTGCTAGAACACCAAACTTGTTAAGTTCAAGTAGATGTTCAAATGAGGAGACAGATCAAGATTATCTTACTAGATTTATACAACAATTGCATAAATTACATGAAGATAACTCAAGACCTCTTCTATCTATTTCTATAACTCCTCTAAAGCCCTTTCCCTCTCACTTGAATGTGTAAGAATTAGTAAAAGCTTTTTGTACATAACTGAAGAAGTCATTTATGTATCAACTGTCGAGGCTTCAGTCACAATCGTGGCCTTCTTAAAACCAGCCGTGCACACTATGTTTTCATCGGATATTTTATATGTGTGACCCTTATGATTTCGGTTATTTTAGGCACTTGAATTAACTCTTATTTCAAGCAAATCATGAAGGGTTTTATGATGCCAATTTACTGGAATATAAGTGGATTAACACACGAACTCTTCGATGGTTAATTATCCAACTTACGAACCTTTTCATAAACAATTACCATGCAATTTTTCTTTTCACCATACTATACCCTACTTGGTTCAGAGTATGGGCTATGTATCAGCTCTCACTAGATTGACTACGTCATATCTAGTCTAAGTGATGTTAGTTGTTATCCTGGGATATCATTACTCTATGTTTCATTGAAGACTCTCTTCATGACACATAACTACTCTAGCCAGAGACTCTTGAGTAATGACCCCAACAAGAGGCGTGGGTATCATCTCCTTTTATCAGGAGTGATGAATCATTTATTGGCTACGTAATTACCTTCAAATACTAATAATTATACCCAATCACCACCTTAAGAGCGACATCGTCTTAAGATAATAAGGAATGATGTCAAAGCACAGGTTTAGTATCCAAGATATTTGTACCATTGCTATGATGAGATTAATCATTGACATTTAATAGATCATTCATATGATAATCTTATGGCGGGTCTTCCGTTGTACTTATTACTTTTCGTACGCATCCACATGTTAACTCTATACATCTCATGCTTACAGTTTGTGAGATCCACTGCTTGATCAATTCAAGAAGTATAACATGTGCTAGTCTATCTAGATTAATAATGTCATGTTTTATTAATCCTATGACTAAGGATTATTTAAATACTAACATAATTACACATGATAGGAATCTCATTATCATGATCTTATTATGTTTTCCTTCATGCTATGCTTTGTATTATGGACTTTATTAATTTGATTTGAGATTGACATCGATTCATATATAAACGAACATCAAATTAATAAACATTGTCTTTCACTTTATTTAATCAAAATAAAGTATGTACAAAAGTACCAAAGGTAATTGCCTTTAGAACATTACTCTAATAGTTTTTTTTCTTATATGGCTAAATACGTTGCATCAGTACAAACAACTTTTTAACCTGATTTATACAAGTTTTAAAAGGTTAATCACTAAATTTAAAACTTTTAAAAGTTTGACACTAGATAAAAAAATCCTAAAATTTTAGGCACTGTTAAATTTATTATCTCTTTTTCATAAGAAAGAAATATATTATGGGTTAGTTTTATTACTCTATCTATATCTCATCTTGATGGCACTATAAATAGAAATCATTTAAGAATAATATTTACATAAAATTTAATCTCATAATTATGAATGCATAATAATTTCAGTTTCACAACAATTATTCTATGAATCTTTTTTTTGATATTAAACATTAAAAAGTATAATAATAAATAAATAAAGATAAAGATAACTTTTATTAAATAAATAGTGTTGTACATAAATTTCAAGAAAATCAATTGACTATAAGGATATAAGCTGACATTTCTAACACGAAAACAAAAAAATAAACAAAAAGCTAAAAACAAAAAACAACCTGAAAGTGGTACCATTAGCATAGGCAATGAGCAAATTACAAGTAAGCCAAATTTGGTAATGGGTGGATACCAACCCTAACTAAACGCTTCCAAATTAAGAATTATAAGTGTACTCTCGCCATTAAAGTTGTGATATGTCAACTTCTATCAAGCAACGAGAACATGCATGGCAAGTTAAGTCAAATGTGATTAACAACTCCTCAACGGCAAATCCATTTGTTGAGAGGGAATCTACACTGTGCCATCCAAAACTTATTATAGCGTGTGTTTTCGGTACTTCAATCCCTCGATTGTGTGCAGACTCGTTTAGGCCACCCAATTAACTTACTCATCGGTATCAATCCAGTAATTAATAAAGATACATAATTTCTTAAGGCTAATCTGACATAGGGGCATTCTATAGAATGAACCAATTATTTGTCGATTGCTCTAATCCAAGGTCAATGCGGGTCGAGACACTTTCTCTTGTTTCCAAGCCTTTTAGGTGCTGCACGTCCAATTAAGTACATGTGCAGGCTTTGCACGCAATGTGTTTAATATATTAGCTAGCAGTATAGTACAACCTTCAAAGTCTGGAGACAAATTAAGCAAACTTTTAATTAGTCTCTGTTGACTGAATACGTTGTTTCTTTTAGCACTTATCTTCAGTCAACAGTATTCCCTCACAAAACCCTTTTTAATCAAGTGTAATCCCTTTCGATCAATTCAAATTTTGATGAGTGCAATGGCTTACTTGATACCTAAAATTCAAACAAATGACATTGATAGATTAAATTAAACAAAAGTTCAGCCGAAAATCAAAGATTCCTGTGCACAAGTTCACTGTATTCTATGTTCTATGCCGTGCGTTACGGTCGTCTTTCCGTTCACATAGTTTTTCAAATATGAGAAACCGTCTGCAAAGAAGAAATACGCATCAAAAGGTGTGTATGATTGAATCCAAGTCCACCCATTGGTCTATCTCCAATATAAGGATTGCCATTTTTGTGCCATTATTATGCAATATCCTTCCCAGCATTAGATTCCAATATTAGATTAAATATAAACAGGTTGATGCTTTACATACTTTCTTTCTTTGAATTATTGTCTTCGGTGTTTGGAGGTAGATATGAACTTAAGGCCAAAGTAAGATAAATTTATTAATGGTGATATGTGGTAGATATGAATTATGGTTGAATTAAGATAAATTTATCAATGTTTGGTATGTAATTGGTAGTCCAACCACTTGGATAAACTGGTACTGAGCCTATTGAAGGGTTGACTCTCCTGCATATATTGCCATAACCCCAAAAGGATTCTGTTAGGAGGGTTAGTGAAAAGCTGTTGAAACCATGAAGTAGAGATGTCAACCAAATGTGAATTTTGCATCTGATAAGATACCAAAACAAGAGACAGATCCAGGCTCAGTATATGTGCTCTCAGGTAAGGAACAAAATTAAAAGCAATTTCAAATAATATATACACCTAACATAAAAGGACCTCTAAAGTCCTTCTTCCCTCTTCTTTTCAAATTCGGCTAACGTCCACTAAATTGTTATTATCAAAATATTGCAAGTTACAATCTTGAGAGTTATTGGCATCTAATAAATATTTGAATATAATTTATTATATGGATAGAGGACGAGCTTTGGAACTATTAGTGAGGTTATTATTTTGTGACCAGACGGTCACGAGTTTGAGTCGCGGAAATATTCTCTTTGTAAAATGCAAAAAAAAAAAAAATACTTCGTGCAATTAATAACCCTCCTTTTACTCTCGCAAAGCAAGTAGTCTTGTATTTTCAAGATTTAATTTCACTCAAGCTTAAATTTGAAGATCAACTAAATGAAAGTCTACCACCAGAAGTTCAAAATTGTTTTTTGAAAAATGAAAAAGAATTATAATTATAGTTAAAACTAAACTACACTACAATGAGTTCAAGGCATTAAGCTACTATTATACTACAATATGACCAAAAACTCTCTTAAGTAAGACAATTTAACTATCTGTAAGATAGACAACAAGAAGAAATAACTATAAGCACCACTTATGTTTCATTTTCATGAAAAAGCTCTCACCATGCATCCTTTGTGTACAAGGGTTCTTTTAACTCCCTAATATTTTACACTAAGATTGCCTTATGTGGGGGAAAGCTCCAGGTATTTAGAATTTTGCTCTCTTCCTTGTTAATTCCTTTTTTACAGTTTTGGACTGTACGCAAAAATCTTCGGAGACTTGGACTACAGTTAATAGAGAATCACAATCATGTGCTTGTTCTTTGTTAGCAGAGGTGATATCTCCTTATAGAAGTTCAAAATCTTGGTCTACTTTCTAAAACACCTTTGTTTCCCATGCATATTGCTTTCATTTGCAGTTGTCTGTACTCTACATGTAGTATATATTGACCCGCAGTTTCATCGATAGACCAAGTCATCTGTCAATGTGTCGTGTTCACAAAGTGAAATGGACGATTGCACCAACCAAATGCAAGAGATCTCAAAATTTAAAAACCAAATTTAATTTTAGTAATTGATGATAAATCTTAATGTTGAACGTTTACCATAGGAACAGTCTAAACCCAGAGAAGACCATCACATCTGTTAACATCGTTCGTTATAGTAATTTGAGCCTTTCCTAATGTAAACAGTTTTTAATTCCTTTTATTTTTCCCATCTTCGTTCTTATATATCCCCCAAAGTCAAAATATTAGACGTCATTCACGGTTGTAAATCCAAGGATACGATTTTTAATTCACGTTGAAAAGTATAATGCTCTCTTTTTTTTTTAATTACCCTCTTAGATTTGAATTATAATAACCCAAATTCTTGTTACTGATGTAAGTTTTTGTTCATAAAAATCTAACAGGTCAACGTTAATTTTGATTATACAATAAAGAAGATCATTTTTTATTATGTCACTCTAGCTATTAATATATGATATGTGGTTTTAGCAGAAATGAAAGGTACGAACAAAAATATTTAACTTCCAAAAGCTTATCGTTGCTTGAAAGTGTTAAAATTCTGAGAGAAGGAATCCTAATTAGCAACTAAAGTCGATAATAACGTTTCTTCTGGGCTCTGGGACAATGGTCAACATGTAGAAATGTAAGAACAGCAAGGCACCAAGAACATTTTCAATCTACATACTAATATCGTTGAAATAAGGTCGATTGTGACACGTTAGTCTTTCTTTTTCTACCTCCAGCCAAGGCTATATATGCCTTAAGAGTTCATGATTGGACCACACTCGCCCAGAAGTCTACTATATGTGGTTTACAAATATTACTGTCTAACTTATCGATCAAAGGTCAGCAGTGATATGGTCTAGTTTTTCATTTTTGGATGTATTTAAAACAGATGGGACCTAGTGGAGTTTTTATATATGTTAGTAGTCTAATCCCATGTTTTGCTTTTCTCAATCAAAAGTTAGCCTTATAAGACTAGCAATAATGGAGTTTTCTAATGTCTAAATACAGCTTCCTATACACATATTCACATGGTTCTAAGTGTGCTAATCAGGGAAAACAGACCATACAATTCTTTTCAGAACACTTTTTTTTTTTTGGCTTTTGGTTTCAGATGGGAGGCATTAAGGTAAGGATTTGAATTTAGAGCTTTCTTTTCCTGTCTATTAATAGTAAAGAAAACAAACATATCATACCATGGGCATGTCAATGCAGAACACAGTTTGACAACTCGTTAGGACTAGCAATCAAAAGTTAGCCTTATAAGACTAGCAATAATGGAGTTTTCTAATGTCTAAATACAGCTTCCTATACACATATTCACATGGTTCTAAGTGTGCTAATCAGGGAAAACAGACCATACAATTCTTTTCAGAACACTTTTTTTTTTTTGGCTTTTGGTTTCAGATGGGAGGCATTAAGGTAAGGATTTGAATTTAGAGCTTTCTTTTCCTGTCTATTAATAGTAAAGAAAACAAACATATCATACCATGGGCATGTCAATGCAGAACACAGTTTGACAACTCGTTAGGATGTGATTTTGAACAAAGTTTTCACTCTGGTATTGTAAAAAGATGGAAGAGGTTGCCCCCCTTCATGTGATGTTTTGTCTCCAGTGCTTGAAATTATTAATCTGTACTTTACTAGCGTATCTCGTTAACCACTGTTGACATGTGATAGTTTAGTTTGTAGCAGGCGTTGATCAAAGCTGGCTAGAAATGAAAATGATATGGCCTACCAGGCGTTGATCAAAGCTGGCTAGAAATGAAAATGATATGGCCTACCATCTTTCACAATGGCCGAGTAATTATTTTGTATGAACATTAATATGTCTTCTCTTCTTAATAAAACAAAATGGAAGTTTTAAAGATTGATGTCAATCACTTACTTAAGTGGAGCCTTCATTTATTTTTGGGTTAAATAGTACATATACTTAGAGTTGCTAATATTACAATACATATTTATACAATAGATACCTAAAAAGTAAGAATTGCCTACTCTTCCTTAGGAAAAATAACACGCTTTAGTGAAGAGAACACCACATCTCTATTGTGCCAAAGGCACCGTTACTTGGTTACCTATGACCAAAGACAAATCAACCAAATCACGCTTTACTGGAATATTAAATGTCCTAACCAAACTTAGCTGGAATTGAAACGAAGCCAACCTCGGTCCTGAGTAAGGATAAAAAGAGCACTTATTTAGAACTCGCTTTTATAAAGAATAAAATAGGGTTCATTTTTTAATTTTGGCATTCATAAATAACAAAATAAGGTAAAATATGGTTTTTTTTTTGACTTTCTTAAAGAATAAAATGAAGTATATAAGGTCATTCTTAATCTAGGGTCGATCCTGAGATTTTATAGGTCCGGGATGAAAGAGAAAATATAAGTCCCTGATATTAGTTAAAAATTAAATTTTTAAAATTTTTTTTAATAAATTATATTTTTACATATAATTTTTTTAAAATAAAAGTGAGCCTTAAGTTTTGGCCCACCTCACCCCTGTTCAAGGCCGGGGCTATCTTAACCTTTATAAAGAACTAAGTGAAGCAAAATAAAATTAACTTACTTTTGTGTTTCATAAAAATTCATATTTTAACTTTGTCCGAGGCCTATAAAATGTCATGATTGCCCCAAACGAAGCTTATACTTTTAACTTGAAATGAAAGCACTGCGTCATTAATTGGTCAAAGTGTGAAATTCGTCAAAGAGTTCGTTGCATGGGAACGGACTTCAATTACCTTATGTGGATACCATGAGCTCGAGAGTCGCATATTTCGGTCTCGATTCAACTGACCAACCAAAATTTTATGTTCCTAGTTCTTTTAGCATACAAATGGTAAGATAATTCAAATTTTATGTTGAACCCAACATCATTATCACTTCTTCTTTTTAGTGTTGTTATCAAATTACGGTTAATACTAGTTCAGAAGGAAATTTTGGTTTAGGATTTGAAGAACTATAGCCACTTGTTTAACTTCATTTTCCTCTCACCACTTTACCCTTATAGGTATACAATAATTCAAAGCTTGAAAATTCTATTCCAAACCAGCAGTTCTATTGGCGTATGTGGTTCATGTAAACCGTGCAATTATTATATTTTTATCTTTCATTTCATATCTTTTTTGTTCTTTAAGAAACATGGATCACGTTTTAAAGCATAATTAGGCTGCCTAGTAAAAGAAAATAACGAGCTGTAGTACCAAATTAACAGAAAAAAGAGAAAAGAAAAGAAAGGGAGAGGCCGGGTTCGACTTTATGACATGGCCTATAATTCTGGAAACATAGGAATAGGCCATCGTTGTAACTTGCACATATTGTAAATGGTTTGTGTGTCATTACCTGAGTGGACTTTGGTTTCAGTTTGTGACTAGAGATAGAGACCAGTAAAAAAGAGGGGTAGCCATGGAAGCACACTAATTGCTGACTTGTTTATGAGTGAGAGTTCTTTCCGAGAAGAGTTGGAAGCTGATAATTGAAATTAAGAAGGCCTTTTCCTTTGACCTCTGTTGCCTCTTAATAAATATAGCCTCCTGGTTTCCAAAAACACAAGTCTTCTAAAGGAAAAAAAACCAACTTTCTCGCTTCATTCAAGCCTGTTGGTTTTGCAGACACTGAAAGACGAGAGGGCAGACACAGACAGAGATGGGGCGGGCACCTTGTTGTGACAAGGCTAATGTGAAGAAAGGTCCGTGGTCACCGGAAGAAGATACAAAACTGAAGGAGTATATAGAGGAACATGGGACTGGAGGCAATTGGATCGCTCTCCCACAAAAGGCTGGTAAGCCATTTTAGCTTTTGTATCACTTCTTTTGCTCAAGTATTTTGGGGTGTTGATAGCTGTTTAAGGACAAATGTTTTAAACCTGGGTACTACTTTTGTTACTTCTCTTTGGTTATTGCTTACAATCAATCCTGAATCATTATGTGGCATTGTTACAGGGCTAAAAAGGTGTGGAAAAAGCTGCAGGCTGAGATGGCTGAACTATCTGAGGCCTAACATTAAACATGGAGAGTTCTCTGAAGACGAGGACAGGATAATCTGCAGTCTGTATGCTAACATTGGAAGCAGGTAACCCCTTCCAGGTTCCAATCATCTCGTCAGAATCGTGAATTGTTTGTGTTTCACATATTCTATAATCCCTGTAACGAAATTGATAACGAGTCATATCTTCCTCGTATCATTCATCCAGTTCTTTTCGACATAACTAGATTAAGCTGAACTCTGAAGTGAAGTTCCTTCGTTTCTTTGTCCTTACGAAACCTTCCCAATTTTACTAAGCAGGTGGTCAATCATAGCAGCCCAATTGCCAGGCAGAACAGACAATGATATTAAGAACTATTGGAACACCAAGCTGAAGAGGAAGCTCATGGGCATGATTAATCCTGCATCTCACGCAGGACACCATCACTACCAAGCTAATAGCCTTTCATCTCTTGTTGAAGCTTGGGAATTACCATCAGTAACACAACTGCCATGTTCTTCACCAACCTCTTATAAATGCGGCAACAACACTTATTACCGTCTGGCTGGTTCTTCGACTGAGCCTATTTCGTTTTCATCTAGTCCTTTGAGCAACAACTCCTTTACTTCTGCATCTGTACTTCAGCCCCAAGAAAGTTTTGCGCAACATAATTACCAAGTCAAAGAGAGTCTACTCATGTTTGGAAGTGAAGCTAGTTGCAGTTCCTCTGATGGCAGTTACAATAACCAGATCAACCATGTTACGGAGTCCGAATATGAGAACGTTGGAGGTCGTGGTAGGAGTAACAGTGAACAAACAGGACTTCAGGAGTACTTCTACAATGGAATTGAAGATGAACAGAAATTAATGCTCTCAAATGGTGGTGCTGAAGAATGGAGTCATGAGAAACGAAATGGATTGTGGGGTGATAATCCATCAGACTATGGTTTGGAGGAGATTAAGCAGCTTATTAGCTCTAGCAGTTGTAACAGCTTTTTGTTTGATGAAAATAAGATAGCGGAAAAGATCATGTACTATTGAAATGGCAAGGCATGGGCTTGGCGTCCTTGGTAAGGTCTTTTTGTGCCTCTGATCTTTTGGGGAAATGATGTATGTGTTAGGACAGTCATAACATATCTGCAGAATTTGATACATTAAAATTCAAGCATACAACTTCAAACCTATGTATCATTATTATTGTACTGATTTTCATTGGAACATTCCCACATCTATGTCGACCATGGTTTCATTATTTAGGAAGGTTTCGTTAAAATAATTTCTTTTTTGTTTCTGGTCAAGCATCCGGTAAGATACAAGCGTAAATATTGCTTGATACCTTCGTATTAAGAATTTAAAAAAGACTTGATGATAATCCAAACTTCAGTCTTCTTAAACAAGCATATCTTAATGCATACATAGTTCAGACTACTGTAGCATGGAGATGCAGGCATCAAACAAGAATCAGCATCATTTAAAGATTTGATTAGCTTCTGATTGAACTTAAATAGGGTAAAAAGAGAACAAGTTTAAGTGACAAATCATTTTCTAATCTCCAATATGATGGTTGATGAGAGGTAAGCTGACACATGGGAACCGTGTCTCAATTATTGATAGCCCTGTGATTAGGACTTGTGCGGTGTGGAGGTGCATAAAACCATTGATTAGAAAATGGATTAGAGATGAATAATTCCAAACTTGGGAAGCAGACAGATGCTTAAAATATGAATATAATGCAAGCAAATAGAGAATCCTTATAGGGAACCAGTGCAATAGACTGCAAAAATTTTATGTTTTCAGGATAAAGATGCTTTGGTTGTCACTTATTGGCAGATGGGTTTTTGTTGTATTGTTTATACAGGTAACTTAAACTTTTATGTGTTCTTTCCAAACCAGAGAAGCCAATGTTGAAAGATGGATGCATTGACCTTTTCACCACTTTTGTTTGCTTTCTCAGGTTAAAAGTTAAACTAATGGGATCTGCCAGCTATAGGCATCATTCAAGATTCAAAAGATCAAATTGTCTCGTAGCCACTGGGAAGGGATTTTCTAGGAATGTCTTTTCCAGTGGAGAGTTGAAATTAAAAAAAGAAAAGGTCAATAAAGTTTGGCACGTACTTATCCACTTAGGTTACTAGGACTTGGATTTGTGTACAGATTAAAGGGTCTATTGCTCTATCATGGCTATAGTAGGCCATGCAGCATTCAAGTTTCACATTTTCAGACTGTTTCAAGAATCATCATTAAGATTAAAAGTTATCAACTTTGGAAATATTAACAAAATCACTTCAAATTCAAGCTGTTCAACTTTTACGTAAATGATCAATATATCTTAACGGTGGCTGGAAACCATGTTATCGAGTGGCAAGTATATATAATAGAGGTGCCCAGGAGATGTGTTTGGAAATTGGGGATCAGAAGCAGATTATATATAGCACCAAGATGAAATGTATAATAAACAAACTAAATTACAGCACCTTTTATGGTGGATGAACAGATGGTGGCAACTATGGCTTCTAGGATATGGGCATCTTTTCTTTTATTAACTTCTGTCATCTAATTACTATATAAATCTAACTTAGAGTTTAGAGGATACAAGGATTTAATAATACTTCCGGTTAAACTTCTGGTGATAGTTAGAACTATAGGCAAGGTTGGTGTATATGAGAAAGAGATAGATCACACACAATAAAACAATCATATTTGTCGCATGATCAGTCATGTTTTGCCTTTGATAGTGGCAAAGAGAAGACATCTTACATAAAAATGAAAAGAAGCTGCTCTATACTTTCATGAATTTGATGCCCCTTTAACAACTTAAAGCCAATTTCTTGGGTTCTGAAAGACTTCAATCATGCCTCCCTTTCTTCAACTAAGTGGCAAATGCATGCACTTCAAGCTGCCGCTCTTTGCAGTCTATTATTCATTCTAATTAAGGTTATTTTGAACAGTATAAAAAAAACGAGTAAAAAGATTTAAAATTAAATTATATCAGTAATTTTTTAATGAAATATAATCAAATAATACCCCTGAATTAAATTTGATATAATTTTCGAAATTTTAAAATATTTGAAATAGTAAACAAATAAAATTATACTAAATTATTTCGACTCGAATTAATTTGAGAAAATAAATTTGCATATTTTAAGTTTATAATATGATTTTTTATATTATTAAATCTAATTTCATTAGTTTTAGTATTTAAAATTAAATTTGTTAGAACCATCAATTTGTAGTAACTATATTAAAAATATAGATAAATAGTGGTTTTTTATAAATTAAATTGTAATAGGAAATGATAGATTACGAATTGTCCCCACCATTTTATTATCTCTACTCAACTAATAATAAAAAGATGCTAAAATATCAAATAATCATAATTTTATTATTAAAGAATTGAACCTTATTATATTATTAGTTGTATTATAACAAATGAGTTGTTATCAACCCCCGCAAGTTAATGTTTGAAAGAACATTGTGTTTGTGATGTAATTTTTAAAAGGGAGTGGACTAATTTGTCCGATTGTTGCCATTACAAGAATTCTAACAAATGAGATTAGGTAGTTGTTGTCTTCGAAAGTTGTAGTAATAAAATGGGTATGTTGGTAATCTGTAATGAAGTGTTGATAGTTTGCACCATGGGGTTTTGTGTCTAGTAGTGTAGTAGCATTTATGGCTGATATAGTAGACGGCGTTTATGGCTAGTATAGTAGTTTAGTAAGGTTGAAAAAAAATTCTAAGGCTTTAAAATTGAAGTTTCTCCTTGGAGAAATAAACTAGAGATATGTTTGTTTCGATCTTTGTTTTGGAGCATTGACAAGCGCATTTGCAAGGCGATTAAAAGTAATGGATAGTGGTGAGTTGAAAATTCGATGATTGATGTGGACTAGAGGAGATTGTTGACGGAGCACGGAAATGTGGTACTTTAATCCAAGAGTACAGAAAACGCAGATCTGATCAAAGATCTACAAAGAACTCAAGAAGGCAGACGAAAACATTAAGAGAAATAGAGTATTTCGATTAAAAATAGGCAAAAAGGCTCTTCCACAATACAATAAAGAAGTATTTATATGAGTTATAATGACCTAAAACCTAATAATAAGGATAAAAATGTCATTGCAGTTCTAATAAAAATAAAACACAATAATTAAATAAATAATTATTAAAGCTTAAATCCCTTGGTCAGTCCCCTCCACTTGTAAAGAACTCGACCTCAGTTTATGCTCTGGATAACCTAACTTGCACTCCGGTAAATAGGGATAAATATCTGCAACATTAAAGGTTGGGTTGATGTTACTCATCCACGAAGGTAACTGAATGACATATGCATTGTCATTAATTTTTTTCACGATCTTGAATGGACCATACTTCTTGGCCTTTAATTTGTGGTGATGTTCAGTAATCCACTTTTTGTTTATAAACACCATTACTTCATCTCCTATCTCTAACACTTGATTCTTCCTATATGTGTCCACATTAGCCTTATACTTCGCATTAGCTTTTTCAAGTAGTTCCTTCACCTCGACTTGTATTTCTTGCTTTTCTTTAGCAAACTTGGCTGCACTTGCATGGATGTTAACATTTTTAGGTAACTGAATAAGGTCTAGTGCATGATTTGGTACCTTAGTGTAAACCACAGAAAATGGAGATCGTCCGATAGAGTTATAAATAGCATTGTTGTAGGCAAACTCAGCTTGTGCGATAAGGAAATCCCAATTCTTTGGCTTGTCACAACAAATACATTGCACTAAATTACCCAGAGTCCTATTCACTACTTCATTTTGTCCATCAGTTTGTGGGTGAGCTATGCTACTATATTTCAAAGATGAATCAAACATACCCCACAAATTTCTCCAGAAGTAACTCAGAAACTTAGTGTCTCTATCTGAGGTAATTGATTTTGGAATCTCATGGAGCCTCGCCACCTCTTAGAAGAACAATTTAGCGATAACTGTCGCATCTATTGTCTTCTTACATGGTAAATAGTACGCCATCTTAGAGAATCTGTTGACCACCACGAAAATAGAATCCATGCCCCTTTGCATTCTTGGTAAACCCAGTACAAAGTCTATAGAAAGGTCTTTCCAAATATTGTCAGGCACAGGTAATGGCATGTATAAACCTGCGTTTGATGCATGACCTTTATAAGTTTGGCAAATCTGGCACCTAGAAAGAATAGAAACAATGTCTCTCCTCAATTTAGGCCAAAATACCTTTTATGTACCTCTTCAAGTGTCTTGTCTCTGCCCAAGTGTCCAGGTAACCCTCCTCCGTGTAAGTCTCTAATTACTTTCTCCTTCATTGATGTCCGCAGGAGGCATTGTTGGTTACCTCTCATAAGGAATCCATCATGAATGTAGTAGTCTTTATACGGCTTCTCTCCTTTAAAAGTTTGCCATATTCCTTCGAAGTCTTCATCATCAACATATAAGTCTTTTAAGTATTCGAAACCTTCAATGTCAACTGTTAGCGTTCTGATCATAGCTACTCGTCGACTCAACGCGTCTGGCATTACATTATTTCTTCTAGTTTTATGGACAAGTTTATAGGGGAACTTGTCAATATAATCAAACCATCTAGCATGCATCTTGGTCCTCAACTGCTTCTGACTTCCTAAATACTTCAATGCTTGGTGATCGATATAAAGAATAAACTCCTTTCCAATTAAGTATTGCTCCCATGTCTTCAAAGCCCTCACAATAGCGTAGAACTCCTTATCATAGGTAGCCTATTTTTGCCTTGCTTCGCTTAGTTTCTCGTTGAAGTATGGCGCATGCCTTTTCTCTTGGGATAATACTGCCCCGATATCTATCCCACTCGTATCACGCTCCACTTCAAATAACTTTTCAAAGTCTGGTAGGGCCAGGACCGATGCTGTACACAGTTTCTCCTTGACAAGGGCGAAGCTTTGTTCTTCCTCTTTTTCCCATCTAAACTTCCCTTTCTTCAAACAGTCCATAATAGGAGCTACAATGCTGCTGAAATTCTTAATAAATCTTCTATAGAACGTCACCAACTATGAAAACTCCTCACATCTCTAACGGTTCTCGGTGTAAGCCAATTTCTAATGGCCTTTACTTTATCTTCATCCACTTGAATGCCATCTTTTCCCACAACATATCCGAGGAATAGCAAACTCTCCAACATAAATACACATTTCTTCAAGTTGGCATATAATTTATTTTCTCTTAAGGCCTCAAATACATGCCTTAAATGTCCTACATATTCTTCAATAGATCTACTGTAGATAAGAGTATCATTAAAATAAACAACCACAAACTTACCGATGAAAGGTCGCAACACTTAATTCATAAGATGCATAAAAGTGCTAGGTGCGTTGGATAATCCGAAAGGCATGATCAACCACTCATATAAGCCATCCCTTGTCTTAAAGTTTGTTTTTCACTCATCTCTCGGACTTATTCTTATTTAGTGGTATCCATTCCGAAGATCAATTTTAGAGAAAATAATGGCTCCATTCAGTTGATCCAACATATCATCAAGTCTCAGAATGGGAAATTTATAGCAAATGGTAATTTTTTTGATCGCTCTACTGTCAACACCCATCTTCCAACTCTCATCCTTCTTCAGCGTAAGTAATGCTGACACTGCACATGGACTCATAATCTCCCGAATATGGCCTTTACTTATCAACTCCTCTACTTTCTCCCAGAGAATCTCATTCTCTTTTAGGCTTATCCTATAATGAGGCAGATTAGGCAAGCTGGCTCCTGGAACCAAGTCAATATGGTGCTGGATATCATGCATAAGCGATAATCCCTCTGGTAAGTCCTCTAGATTCACATTTGCAAACTCCTACAGTATAGATTGCAGTTCTTGAGGTACCACAGGCTCGGGCTTGCTTTCTACTAGCTCTTCCCCTTTAACTAATAACAAATGCACCTCTTTTGTTTCAATCATCTCACTAATAAATTTGCCTCGATTATTTTTTATCTGTAACAAAGGCTTCTGGATCTTTCAGTGAGACTTCACGCCACTGATAGGTACTAAAATATACTTTGTGCCATCTTTTACAAAATGGTATGTATTTTTCCCTCCTGAATGCATCGCATCTACATCAAACTGCCATGGTCTTCCCAACAGAATCTGACATGCATCCATCTCTACTACGTCACAATAGTGCTCATCCTGATACTTTTCAATAGAGAAAGTCACTTCACATCGTTCTTTAAGCATAATCTATCTAACCTGCTTGATCCACCCAATACTATAAGGATCTAGATGTGGCTCGGTAGTCAACTTTAACTTCTTCACAGTAGTTGCACTTATAATATTTTCCTGACTCCCTCCATCATTGATCAACTCACATAAATTCCCTAGCACTAAACACCTCGTACAGAAGAGCTTATGTCTTTGCAAATTACCATGTTCTTTGTGAGATATCATCAATCTTCTGACAACACACATATACGTCTCCTCCTCCTCTTCTTCCTAATGTTCCCAACTATCACTTTCGAGTCCGCACACTTCCTTTTCATCTTCTTCTTCTTTTTGTTTCATCATGTTTATTGCTTTCCTTTTTGGACACTTATTAGATTTGTGTCCTGGCTCGCTGCACCTGTAACACTTTGATGGGACTGGTTTAGTATACGGATTGATAGGTTTGGAAGTTGTTGGAGCTACTTTATTTGAGTTTCCACCATTAATGCTTCCCTTACCAACACTACTCCTCGTAGGGTTTGCAGTAACCATCTCCTTTCCTTTATCGCCTACACTCTTCTCACCTGGATAGCGCTTAGACTCTTGTTGCTTCTCATTTAGTATAGATTCAGCTTTCATAGCTAAATTTCTCGCATCTTGCACTGTAAGCACCATCTGGATTCCCATCTTCTCCCTTATATTCGATCTCAACCCTCTCAAGTAACATGAGGCATGTTGAGGTTGAGATTCAGACAACTGGTTGCGGGTTGCCAACCTCAAAAACTCTGTTGTATATTCATGGACATTACGACCACCTTAATGACACTGTTGATACGCGTCAAAACTATACTACTCATAATTTGGTGATAAGAATCTCCCTCTAAGCAATTACTTCATCCTCCTCCACGAAGAAATCGGATTCTGCCCTTTTCTCCTTCTTGACTCCCCCAACTGCTCCCACCATACGGAAGCTCCCCCCTTTAGACGGTAGGCCACCAACTTCACTTTCCTATCCTCTAGAATCTCCATATAATCGAAGAATCTCTCTACCTCCGCTAACCAATCAAGAAAGCCTTCAATATCTAGATCTCCGTTAAAAGATGGGATATCTACCTTTAGTTTATATTCATAATCTCCTCTCCGTCTTGGATGGATGACTTCTTCCTCATCACTGGAACTATTTTCCTTATTCTATGGCACGAGATTTTGAATCTGAGGATGCCTCACAGGGTCACCTTCCCTAAAAACTGGTTCCTCAATTCTTCTTGTATTGTCTCCTCGTAACAACGCTTGCAACTGGTCCTGAATCAACTCCAGCTGCTGTTCCATATTGCGAATTGATTCCCATACTTTGGGTAACTCACAAACGTCGTTGTTGGTGTTGGCCATTGTCAGACGAACAAACCTTAGGTTTTTAAGGCTCTGATACCACCTGAGGCAGTGCAAAAACATAGTACTCTAATCTAAGAGTACAGAAAACACATATATAATTCAAGATCTACAAAGAACTCAAAAAGGCAGAAGAAAACCTTAAGAGAAATAGAGTATTTCGATTGAAAATAGGCAAAAGGTTCTTCCGCAATACAATAAAGAAGTATTTATATGAGTTATAATGACCTAAAACCTAATAATAAGGATAAGAACGTCATTGTAGTTATAATAAAAATAAAACACAATAATTAAATAAATAATTATTAAAGCTTAAAGCTTTAAGTCAATTGTCGTATATTGAAAATCCATAAGATGGGGGCTAGCGAATGTGGCTTGCCATGATGGCATGTTCGGAGAAGTTAGAGAAAACATATGGTGGCTCCATCTCCATGTGTGCAGGCACATGGGAAGTAGCTTCGAGCTCTAGCATGGTCCAGATGGATACTATACTTTGAGATACTAAGAAGCCGGTGTCGCTGGCATTTGTGACTATGAAAAACATGCATGAAGCTCTATGAGTGGGGTGGCTATAAAAAAATTGAGACAAAAGTATATGGTATTGATTTTCTAAGATAAGTTATTTTATAATCTTTATTATATTTATACATAGTTTGAGATAAGATGAATCAATTTAACTTTGATGCAATCTAAACTACATGAAGCATGATTTAATATAAACTAAGATGATCATATGATGTGTATCTAAACTAAAATGATAAGATAATATATGATGCTTATCTAAAATAAGATGATATTACAACATATGAGTTGTTATAACTTCTCCAAAGAATTTTCATTATAAAAATACAAAGATAAAAGTAATTTTTAAATAAGAAAAGGATAAAATTTCCCTTATCTTAAATAAATTAGTTTATTAAAATTTTATTTTTAAAATTACTTTTTGATACAATCAAATGCAAAGTTTAAAGATGTCATATTCTAAAAGCTTAATTTATGTGATCGAATAATTCTCTTCTTTGGTATTTTTAAATTTTAATTTATATTTTTATGTTAAAATCTTTGGTCAATGAGAATGTTAAAAATATCCAAAATCTATGAGTAGTTTAATAATAAAAGTTTCATAAAAAGATTAGCACACCTTACCATGAGACAAGAGGAGATTAGGTAAGTTTTGGTAGGAGTTGGGAACTAGTCTATGGGAAAAAAGAAAGCTAAGAAGAAGAAACACAAAGGGATCATATCCCCGGAGTGTCTTTTTTAATGACAATCCTAGTATGGAACACTAGGGGTCTTACTTATCCTCTCAAACAACAGATGGTGAAGGAAGTAGTGGCTGAAAATAAACCTTTTTTGGTAGGGCTTCTAGAAACAAAAATAAAGGTTGGGCCTATCCCAAAGGTGAAGGCTCTGTTGGGATCCAAATGGGAATGCCTCTCTAATCATAATCTGCACTACAATGGCAGAATTATGTGTTGGTATGATACTAATAAGGTAGAGGTTGAAGTTATGAAAATTGGAGAACAATTGATTCATCTACATTGCCGGGTAATAGGGCAGGTGGAATTAGAGGCCACAATTGTGTATGCTTCAAATTTTGCGTTTCAAAGGACTGTGTTTTGGGAAGACTTAACTGAGTTATATGGGAGTATGCAAGCACCTTGGTTGGTATTAGGGGACTTCAACTGTTGTCTCAGTTCTGATGAAGTAGAAGGAGGGGCCATCTTTCATTCAGGTTCTTGTACCGAACTCACTCAATTGCTTCATAACACTAAATTAGTGAATCTTTGTGGGATGGGAAGAGTGTTCACTTGGGAGAATAATCAAAAAGGGCAGAATTTCATGAGGAAAAAACTTGATAAAGCATTAGTGAATCATCTTTGGCTTAGTTCTCACCTAATGGCTTCAGTAATGTTCGGAGAACCTTTATTTTCTAACCATATATCTATTTTAGTTTAACATATTTGTGGCAGATTCAAGGTAGGGGCTTCGTTCTGATTATTCAATGGATTAATACAAATGGAAGGTTTATAGACATGCTTTAGCATGTTTGGAATACAAATATTACTGGTCATAAAGAGTTTCAGCTCATGCAAAAATTGAGGTTAGAAAAGAAGGCAATCAAAGAGTTTAGCAAAGATAGAAAAAAAGATGTTGAAGCACTGGGTAAGTCTTTGAAGGAGACTAAAAAACTTTGTTATACAGATCCATACAACGATAACTTGAGAATACAAGAAGAGAATTACATGAAGCAGTTTCAGGAGGCGCTTCAACTACAAAAGGACATAATACGGCAAAAAGCTAGACAAATTTGGCTCACTAAAGGGGACATCAATACCAGATTTTTTCAAGCTTCAGTACTAGATAAGAGGAACAGAATTACAATCATAGAGTTGAGGGATGAAGCGGGCCACAAGATTAATACTCAACCAAAGTTAGTAGCACACATCCGTGAATTTTACATAAAGTTAATAAGGAGACCGGAGAATTAGCGGACTGAGTTTGGGGTTAAGAGTGTGATGAGTTATTGCCCTAATCCTGAAATTCTCAAGATGCTCAATGCTCCTTTCACGGCACAACAAGTGAAGGAAGTAGTCTTTCGGTTACACAGCTCTAAAGCACCAGGACCCAATAGGCTTTCGGCGGGATTTTTTCAACCAACCTGGGACATTACAGGAACACTTGTCACAGAGGCAGTACTTGAATTTTTTACTTCCGGTTCGATGTTGTAAGAGATTAATCACACATTTGTTTGTCTTATCCTTAAGACGAATAGACCAGAGATGATTTTGGATTACAGCCTTATTTCGTGCTGCTCGACGGCATACAAGATTAAAAAGCGTATTGGCTAATATGGTTTCAAACACACAAGGAGCTTTTCTTCTATGTAGAAACATCGAGGATAATATTATGCTATTACAAGAATTGTTAGGGGAGTATCACACTGGGAAAAAGCTTAAGAGCTGTGCATTGAAGATTGAATTATTCAAAGCATATGAAACAGTTAGATGGGACTTTTTGAGCGAATATCTAAAAGCTATCGGCATACCTATGAGATTTAGGATGTGGCTACAATAATGCATCCAAACGACCTCGATGAGTGTATTAATCAATGGTATTTCTACACAGCCTTTCATTAATACTAGAGGGATTAGGCAAGGGGACCTTCTTTCTCCTTACCTATTCACTCTAGCGATGGAGGGGTTATCTCGCTTAATCACGAAGTTGGTGGATTGTAATGGTATATTCCGTATCATTATACATGTAGGGAGATAAAGTTGACCCATTTACTGTATATGGATGACGTGATTCTTTTGTGTAAGGTTAAACCATAGGTTATTTCGATATTAATGAATGGGATGGCTACTTTTTTGGAGTAGTCAGGGATGGAAATGAATATACAAAAGAGTGGGGTATTCGTGTCGTCCGATGTGAAGAATCCAGAGTGGATAGCCGAGTTGGTGGGTTGCTTTCTTCAGGATACTCCATTTCGGTACTTGGGGGTTCTTATTACTTCGGGTAAGCCCAAATTTTCTGATTTGCTGGAGAAATTGAAAACTAGAATTTGTACTTCGCAAAACCGCTTTTTATCACTTGCTGCGAGAGTCACTCTCATTATGTCGGTGTTGAATAGCATACATATACATTAGGTGGCTCATGTCGTACTTCCGAAGAAGCTGATAAAGGAAATGGAGAGGATATTCAAATCCTTTTTATGGATTGGGAAACATGAAACTAGTAAGGGAGCTAAGGTTAAATGGAGCGAGATCACTACACTGAAAAAAGAAGGGGGATTTGGAATCATATTGATCACGCAAATGCAAAGGGTGTTATTAATGAAGAGAATCTGGAGACTATTTGTTGACAAAGAAGCCCTGTAGGTGAAGTAGTTGCAAAGCTATCATCTTTGTGGACAAAGTTTCTGGCAACTTCAACCACGAAGAGAGCATTCTTGAATTTTTAAAAGTATATTGCAATTAAGGGAGAAGGTATATCCTCTTATAAAGGATAGGTAGGGAATGATGAAGAGGTCAAGTTTTGGTATGATAATTGGTCCACGTTCAGCCCTTTATAGGACCGTGTTGATTTGCTTCCACTTCGTAATAGGAATCCAATGGAGGCAACAGTGGGATGGCTTATTTGGGGAAGGGAAAGAACGGCAAACGTTAGATTTTGCCATGTGCTTGATTACTATATTGCTGGAACAACAGTGTGTAGTAGAGTAGATATGGTCACATGGACTGCACATTCCAGTAAAAATTTCACCAACAAATCAGCCCACAATCTAGAGAGGGCGTCTTTGGCATCAGTGCTATGGAAATAGGTATTAAGTCCAAAATCTTCCATTTTTTGTGGTTAACTATCAAGAATAGGTTAAGCAAAAAAGATAGATGGTTCGGTAGCTATGACCCACTTTGTGTGTTATGTAAACAAGTTAATGAAAGCAGAGATCATTTATTTTTTGAGTGCCCATATACGAAAGCAGTGTGGAGTAGAATTCTGCATTTGCTAATGATTCCGAGATTCTCCTTTCAATGGAATGAAGTGATACTTGACATCATGTAATTGGCCAAGGCAGGACAACAAGATAGCCTTATTATTAAGATATCGTTTCAGATGATGATTTATTACATTTGGAGGGAGAGAAATAGGAGGATTTATAAGCATGAAGAGCAATCACAGTACGAGCTTGCAGAATCAATAGTCAATTTGATTAGAGAAATAATGGTGGCGAAATGGAAGCAAGACAGCATCAGCCCGAAACTCAAAATCAGATGGAGGATTTAATAGGTGTAGTCAAAGTACTCGATGAGTTGGTTTTCATTTCTTTTGTTATTCTTGTAAAGAATTGTATACAAGTTTTTACTACTATAGCAATATAATACAATTTAAATTTTCAAAAAAAAAAGATGTTTCTTTTTAAAAATTTAATATTTAGAAATGACAATGAAGTTAGGTTAAGTTTAAAATTTTAAAAATATTAATAGATTGAAACCCAACTTTAGATTGATTGAATTAAAAGAAAATCGGTTCGATTCTGATTCTGATTCTCTTGATTCCATACATTGATCAAATTCTCGTTCCTTGTACACGAACATTTTTTCACGTTCTGTATACTTCTTTATAGTTCAAATAGGCATCTTTAAAAAAGATTGACTAGCTATACTCGAATTTTACAAAAAATAATACTAGTATTGCATGCAGAGTTCGAGTGAAAGAAGTGCCCTATAGCAATTTGCAAAAGAAAACAATGCATGTCTTCCTTTAACAAAGCTGAGTAGTGAGTCTTGACCGATACCCTCTGTTTTTTTTTAGTAGTGAGTCTTGACCAATGCTCTTTATCCTTGTCAAACATCAAGCCTAATAAAAACATTTCAATGCAAATGTCCCCCGATTCCTTATGGAACTACACTATTCCAAGTGTCCCAATCCTGCACTTGATTTGATGTTTAGTGTCTTGGTCTCTTGGCAATTCCTTTTCTCTGTATTTTCTGAAAGGTGCTGGGGACATTTAGCAATAGGTGAATGACTTTGGAGAAGTTGGATACAGTATAAGAAGAAGAAGGCTAAATTCTCAGCGTGTGATAGAAAAAATTTTCCGTCCGTGTTTTATGGTAAAAACAAGAGGGGGTGCTGCGTCTAAGGTACCCCGCCATTATCATTGGCGGGGTTATTGACGTGTGAACCACCTTGCCATAACACATGGCGGGGTGGTCCACCTGTGTCAACCCCGCCATCGTAGGGTTATTGACGTGTGAACCACCCCGCCATAACGCATGGCGGGGTGGTCCACCTGTGTCAACCCCACCATCTGTGATGGTGGGGTGACGCCCCGCTGTCACGCCACAGAGGGGGCGGTGATGAGTCTAGCCCGCCATTTACAATGGCGAGATGGACTCATTTTTTATAAAAAAATTTTAGGCTTTAAAGTTTTTTAAGGTTTAATTTTGGTTAGGGTTGTTTTTTTAGCTAAATTCTGGATTTGGTATAAAATATTTTTTCAATTTTTGATGTGTGGTAAAAAAAGAGAGGGTGTATATTTTTTTTTGTTTATGTTGTTTTCATTTACTATTAACTAAATATATAGTATTTAATTATTTAATATATTAATTATTCATAAAAACTATGAATTATTTAATT
>JANZXR010000004.1:30792393-30845375 GCA_027575705.1 Erythroxylum echinodendron | reverse complement strand
AACATTTAATAATATAACTTGTATTACAAATTAATATTATTTAACGATTTCAATTTTTATTTGATAGGGATATAAATGGAAGCACAAGTCAAAATTACATTACATTCTATGAAATACTGATGCATACCAAACACTATAATAAGAATTTACCCAACTTTCCTATTAGAATTCTTATAGGTATCTAAAATGTAAATATCTTTACTTTCTATAGATTTATTTTTCCAGGAATCAGATTCCAAATTCACTTTACTTTCCCGCCAACCAAACGGAGCGTAAGAGAAATCTGGAGTTGATTGACAAAATATATGATTAGAAGGATCCTTTCGAATTTTGTAGAATAAATAAAGTGAATTCATAAAGAAAGTTTTTATAAGAAAGGAAGCATTTATCTTATGATTTTATTTCCTCTTAGGAATTATATCGTTACCTTCAAAAGGAAATAAATCAAATTTAAATTTTGAAAAATTATATGGTCATTATCAAAATCATTAATAAGCCTAACAGTTAGTATGATATAATCTGATAGTGATAAGATACGATAAGATTGTGATCTTAACTAGTAGAGTTTTATTATTAGAATTCTAACTTAGTCCTCTAGAGATACTTATAAATAGCGCATTTGAGTCTTGCTTTTTTTAACAGTGAGTGTGGGAGACACGTAGAAACTGAGAGAATATTTATTTGTATATTTTTAGGAAAGTAATAAAGGTTAGTTTTTTAGCCTATCTCTTTCTTATTCGTATTGTTGCCCTGATTTTTTAATTCTTTCATAATTTTCTTGTAAAGTGTGAGAGTGAAATACTGCAATTATGAGGTGTTTGAGAACGAGTAGGTTAATCAACGATCACGAGACAAAGTTAAGCCTTGTTTTAACAAAGCTAAGTGAGATTGTCACGTGAAAGGTTAGGCGCATTTTGATATCAGAACTCAAAAAATACATACTAGTGAGATATTTGTCGTTAGTGTCTGCATCTTCCACGTGGAGTTGTCTTTCTATTTGCCTTTATTCCATGTCAGGATTGTGCGCGTCCCTTCTGTACCCATTGTCCCGCTACACGCAGTACAAGAAGAGAGGATCAACCACAACCCACTGATAGATTGCAAAGCTTTGTACAGTTGATACGACTCTTCTCTAACAAATTTAGAGGCTCAACCACTCGAGATGTTTTGATAAGGCTGATGCTTTGGCTACTTGTCTGGCCTGGATTGGCATAAAAGTCTTTTGTGATTACTGATTTGATACCTTATGCTGAAATCCATGAATATGACTTTTAGCAGGACTCATTTTTTCAGTTAGCACTTAATCTCTTATTATGTCACGAAGATTTTGGTATGGAGCTATGATTAATCAATGATAATCACATTCAAAAAGTCCATGGCTTTGTTACACGAGGCTGTAAGCATAGAGATAACTATCGCCATCACGAATCAGAATCAGCAGCATTTTCGTTGTTGGCATGGCGAACATATTGTATTAACAGCTCCATGTTGAAGTAGGAAGATCCACCTTCTTCAATGGCCCTCTTAGCCATGTCTCCGAATGCTTTTGCTCTTCTTATTCTTTCCTCTGCCTCTTCACCTTTCTCCATTACTTGGAGTATGGCATTACTGACCTGTTCTCTGCGCATCACCAACCCAGATTTCTCTTCCATTCCCCATGTCACTGCAGCCTCAATGCCAACACTAACGCCTGTACAAAGCACTTCCACTACCAGCTTCTCGTTCAGGAATTGCTCTGCAAACAATGGGCATGTTACCATTGGCACGCCAGCAGAAACTCCTTCGAGTGTTGAGTTCCATCCGCAGTGTGTCAAGAAACCTCCTATGGAAGGATGAGACAAGATCAAAACTTGCGGAGCCCAACCTCGGATCAGAAATCCTCTGTCTTTGGTCCTTTGTTCGAAGCCTTCCTCCACAATCCAGTTGTGCAATCCCTCTGATTTTTGACCCCCTCTGATCACCCAAATGAAAGGTTGTTTTGAAGCTTCCAATCCCAAGCCAAGTTCCACAAGTTGTGAGGTTGTGAGACCACAAATGCTACCAAGACAAGCGTATATTACCGATCCGGGTTCCCACATGTCAAGCCATTTCAAGCACTGAATTTCGTCTGCAGAAGCCTTTTCACCTCTCTCAACTTTTTCTGACGTTAATTTGTTGCAAGCTGAAACCGGACCGACACACCAAACTTTATCACCTTTGACTTTTTTATATTCCTTCACATACTCGGTTTCCAGCTCTTCGAAAGTATTAACAACGATCCCGTCTGAGATTACTTCAATTGCTCTAATATTGTCTCTGACATCCGTCAATTCCAAGGACCCAGGACCAGGATTAAGGCTTTCGGGCAGCTTGGCTCTTGTCAATTCTATAAGATGAGGCATGTCGGGGACCAGAAAAGGCTCAAACTTGGAGGGCCTCAGATGCACTTTGGACACTTCAAGCTTCTGCGTGCAAGCGAAAGCAAAACAGCCCATTGCATCAAAAAAGATCCTAGGAATGCCAAACTTGAGAGCCGTGTCAACTGTCCAGGGAAGGTTCTTGCCTGAGATTATGCAGTTTGGCCTTGGTCGCAGCGAATCGAACACTTCTTCAAACTGCTGTTGCAACATACCTGCAGCATTGAAGAAGTTCCTTATTAAGTTACGTGATGGAAGTTTGTCCATGTTCTCACATCCCTCTGGCAAGCCATATTCAGTAGCTGGAAATTGGAGTTGAAGCAGTTGTATCTTAAGACCAGACTTATTGGCACGTCCTATTGTTGAGCTAATTTTGATGGCATTCAGAGGCGTTGTTACTATGGTAACAATCGTTCCATGGTCTGCCAAAAGCTTGGCCATGTCTGTCATTGGTATAAGGTGGCCTGGAGACATCAAAGGTATCAAAACAAAGTGAAGTTGATTAGGCTGCGAAGCCATGGTTACTGGATTGGAGTAAGGAGTGGGGTTATGACCTTGGAGTTGGAGATTTGAGTTTCAAAGAGTTGGTAAGTATTAAAGAAAATTATCTGGTAAGTTTCAGGCTGTGTCTCTTGTTTGATTCCTGATCGTAACCATATATAATAATGAGCATCAGCCATGCATGTGACAGAAGGGGCCGGACGGTTTAAGGTGATTAAGGTTTTTATTTTAATTTTCTATTTTATTTTTACCCACCACCAAACATTTTCATGTTATGCCCATCATGACGTTCAGATAGTGCGAAAAACTCATATCTCACCACCACAAAGCTCTGGAAACTTGTCTATTGCCTCTATAGCATGTCCAGCGGCTAAAAATCACCCAACACCATCAATCGTCAAGTTGCATCCTGCCATTGGCTTTGGTTTATCATGTAATACGTAGAACAGAACTTATTACGTATCTAGGATCGATTATGAAAGGATCAAAAGCGAAAGAATGCGAAATACGTAAACTCTCTTAACGTAGTTTAGGCCTTTCTGTAGTTTTCTTAATACGTAAACTCTCTTAATAAGTCAGAGATTCCTTATGCTTACGATTGACACGAGCAACTGCAAGAGACCTTAACCTATGTATATAACTTCCATATCGGGCTTTCTTATCATAAGGTCGATACGAACCAGATCCACATTAAAAGAGATTTATTTTCTACCCGGACTTCGACTTATTGATTTAGATCATTTATTAGGCTACTTTATTTTCTTTATCTGGATCAAATTATGTAACTTACTGATAATTTATTTAAAAATCAAATTACAATTAATAACTGTCCACTATATGGGAAATTGACAAAATTGTCCTTAGGGGCAAAAATGTCTTACAATCTCCCCCTTGGACAATTATTAATTGTAGTTTTGACTCAACTTTAAAAACAGTTTAAAAACTTGGTTAAGTTACGTTATAATATTAGTCGACTAAGTTTCAAAACAAAACATTTGATCCAAAGATAATGAAAGTCAAACATTCTGTCCTGTAAGGCTTTCAATACCGAAAAGTATCAGATACATGTGTCATGTGTGACACAGATCCAATACAATCACAAATATCTAATTCCTCACTAACTTGAATGAGAAAATGGAGTGTGACAAATTAGAATGATACCTTTATGATCTAATATGTATCATCTTCGTCTATAGGTCTCGATTTCTCCAACTTTATGTTAAGCCGCAATGCTAGACTGCATCAGAAAAATCCTACTTTCTCTCATCGAATGCTAAACAGCATTTAAGAGAACTTGTTTCCTCTTACTATATGCTATACAACGTTAGATAAAACTTTTATGCTCTCTAACTGAGTGCTAAACTGCATTAGAGAACCTTTATAGGATTAAAAACTTATATCCCCTATGTCATGTCAAACTTTAAGGATATATCCATATAAAACTGTATGTGTCTAATGATAAAGGCTCAAGGTCAATCTTTATATATGCCCAATGACCTTTAAAATGCTTAAGATCAATACAAATCTTAAGGCTTCCATACGTATTATGACAATATATGATAACATGTATTACTGAGGATAAACGATGATCATCTTTATTAATGAACCATCTTATCTTCATAATACATCAAAAAGTACAAACGTACATGGAGCAAACATAACGATCTTTTAACTAATAGTGTCTAAGAACTTCAAAACACCCATATTGTATACTTGTATTTCAAACAAGTGGGCAAAGTTCTTTAGTTAAATAATCGACTCATAGTTCCTTAGTTCTTAAATGCTCCAAACCTTAATGTCATCTTTTTGTGTCAACTACATTGTCAAATTTTTGATCTAAAAAATGCGAAGACCCTGTGATATTCAATGTTGTTATTAAACAACACAGAAACTTGATTATCATATTACAACTGAATGAGTTTAGCCACTGAATCAACCACAGTCAACTTAGGAATCAAATTTCTGAGCTAAACTGTATGTGAAGTAGCCCTATAGCATACACTATGCATGCATGGTCGAGGAATTCACCTTTGTCTACTTGACACACTTCCACGACATTATACTATCTACTAGCTTAAGCCATAACCTTAAGTGAACTTTCGATCATCCAGACGCATAGCTTAATTTGAATCTAAATTTCCTACGAGGTTTAGTCTGTTGACTTTTCTATATGTCAACATATAATCCTTGATTTCCTTTAATTATCTCAACACTCGCTTGACTGCATTTTAATGGTCTACATATGGGTTAACCAGACACTGACTAAACAATCAAATAGTAAATGCAATGTCCTGCCTGGTACATAGCCGAGCATACATGAGGCTACCAACCATACTAGAATACGGAACATTCCTCATAACCTCTATCTTTACTTTATTCTTTGGTCATTGTGCCAAAGATTATCTCTCACTATGATATATAGGTGTCACGACAGGTTTATTATTAACCGTATTAAACCTTTGTAATATATTCTTAATGTATGCATTCTATGAGAGGTATGATGAATGTTAAGATATGTCCCCCTGATCTCATAGTACAAACATCTTTTTAACCTTATTTTTCATGAAGCTGAAAGAGTTCACAACCTCATCAACTATAAGGTTTCACTTTTAGGAAGTTTGATGTAAATCATATGTTGATCTGCATAATATGGAAACCATGTTAGTTCCATCTAGATCCTAAAATCCTTCAGGTTATACCATATAGACCACTTTATAAAGGTCTTTATTTAAGAAAGTGGTTTTGACAACCATCTGATGTAATTCTTTATCATCATGCGCTACAGTTATCTTAATCACTTAAATGTATCATACTAGGATACAAGAGAAAATTAATATTTCTCCTTGAGTGAACCCTCAGGCGATTGAGCTAGTCCATAAACCGTTAAACTTTATCCTGAAATCCTTTAGGTCTTAAACTTTATTTACAACTAGCGGTTTCACAGTTCTTCTACAAATCAACTAGCTCCCAGACCTTACCATGTTTCATGGTTTGCATCTCATCAGTCATTACAACCCACCACAATTTCACTATGGGTACAGAAACGACTTCTATAAAAGTAACTGGATTCGTAACATATCTAATATCATAGTTCTGTTCATCTAATAGACTATATAGTCAGATGGGATAACAGGCCATCTCACTTTGGTGAATTTTCATAACTACATTAGATCTTGTACCCCTAGGAACCTCTGTATGTACAGGTATGGGTTCTTGTTCCTATATAAGCACGGTATAATGACCTAGATCCACCGGATCTAACTATATGAGTAATGGATACATAATAAATGTAGATCCATCATGTTATCATCCTAAGGGTCAAAGGGCCCACCATCATTTCAGACATCATATTCTAAAGACTTAGCTATTATTGATTCCACTATTTTGTTCCCTCTTTCTCTACAGTAAATTATGTAGCCTCTAGAGTAGTTAGGATATGTTACTAAATAGCAATAAATGGAATGAGTACATAATTTTTCTTTATAAGGATTATACTACCTCAGTAGGAAAACCCAATACATAAATGTGTGTAAGACTGGGTTTTCACACTTCTAGATAATCAGGTAGATCAGTCTTGTTTTGCATTGACTTTTTTTAAGTCCTTTAGGGTGCTTTTATGCCTTTCGACAATAACACATTTTGCTCAAGACTACTTGGTATAATGAATCAAGTCACTATCCCAACCGATTCCATATATCTGGCAAACGGACTTTTTCAAGTCCTGAGACACCGTGTTTGCTATGATATTCTCCTCCACGGTCACATCTGACATTCTGAATGGATTTTCCCAATTGGTTCTCAACCTTCAGTCTTTAAACAAGAACACTTAACTGTAATGGCAATAATCATCAACAAGTGTCAGAATACTTTTGGAATTGCACTATGCAACTGTATAAGGTCTTCTGATATCCTTATGTATCAGCCTCAACAAGTCAGAAACATGAGTTGACTTTAATATATTTATTAGTCAGCTTACCCCTATAATAGTCAACACATATTTCCAGATCATCATAATTTAGAATTGAGAGAATGCTTTCCTTTATCATCAACCTCTCAACTCTAGCTATGGAAATGTGGCTTAAACTTTTATGCCACACTAAGTATGACTTTTTATTCATCAGGGTCCTTCATTTCATGACTTGTTTAGCAAGATATGAAGAAGCATATATCTTATTTGGGGTAAGACACATTCTATACAAACCATATGATAAGAAAGTTGTACAATTATTTTTTGCGTTAAATATAACTGTACAACAGAAGCATTAAATACAAAACGTCAACCTTCTTTGTCCAAAATTAATCTAAAGCTCATATATAAAATGCGTCGTGTAAGAAACCAAAATGAATCTTGCAACAAGATTCTGTACATACATTCCCCATAGATATTACTTCCACTTCTTCATTGTTGTCAACCATCAATTCCTTCTTTCCTTTATTTGGCTTTATCCTAGATGTGAACCCTTGCATCGTGAAAGCACCTTGCTCTGATACTCCAGTATATAGTCACCAAATACTTAATGCAACCATCGTATATCAAATTCATAAATTGACAAGCCAAAGAGTTATCTGATTGTCACAGTCTTTCCTTCTAAGCCTTATATAGTTGGTTTCTTTATGTCCCTATGACCTTCACCAGCACTGGTATTGTGGAGAAGATTTAATCTTTCTATCTTTTGATCTTAACGTGCTTTATCTTTGCCTTATATTTAGTTGCATCGAGGGCTATAAGAGTAACAAACTTGAGTTTCTCCTCCTCATCAACACAATGGACAATCAAAGCATCTAAGTCCTATTCCTCATCCCGTGAATAATATGTCATCACTAGATTACTTAACTCTAAAGAGAGTGTATTTAGAGTCTGATTAATAATAAAGATGTAAGGAAGAGGAATGTGCAGCATCTTTAGTTTACTGTGAAGATGTATCATTCTTGATATGTACTCCTTACTCCCTTTTCTCCCGTATACCTTATGGAGAATATTTCTTTATTCAAGGCACTTGTTCAACACTAGATGAGACTGTGTATCTTTAGGAGACATTTTCAAGAAATTACTGTGCTATGTCTGTGTCCAAAAGTTCACTAAGCATATGGTTGGGTATTGATCTCTTAATGGTCATAAGACATAATCTATCATACGGATCCTGATATTCATAGGCTGCTTTATGAGCTTTCAAGCTCATGGATATTGGTGGAGATGACCTATCCTTCCTTATGGTCATATCAACCTCAACTTTTTCCATAGCATTCAATACATCCTCTGTCTACTTCTTGTATTGAACCGATCAGAGTTTCAATGGTGACATTGATTTTATTGACCAAAAAGGTGATTTTATAGTAACTTTGATTAAATCAGCATAAATGTAAGATAACAGCGATAATGAAACTCATTAAACAGTATCTTTCTTGAAAATTTTGTTGCACACATTATGAAACACCTGTGAGCTAAATGCATAATATATGCAACTAGACTTCCACACATAAAAGTGATCAGAGTACAAACCATTAACTCTCATGACACTACCTCCTGTGGGCGAATAGATCATTCAAGCAATGACTTTTCTCTATCTAATGCCTTTATGCACATCTCAAAATCTCATGTAAGGCCAACATCTGTGGGCAGAATAACTAAACATGAGACCAGAGACAATCGCTAACGTGTAAGCAGAACAATTCAAAATACTGACTCGAAAGGCCACTGTGGTGACTACATCCTCATCAGTACTCAAAAAGTCCACAAATACAAGGGATACATCTTTATGTTATCCTCACATTCTTCATGGGTATATGGTATGTGACAATGTAACTTTAATAAATGCAAAAACCTGAATGCATAGTCTCATTGTCACACACTCGTGCTGAAGACATTATCTGAAAACGTCATTTGAGATTTTTGTAAAAGAAAAATCTCAGTAGAGTAACTATCATGCATTACTAGACATCAAATCGACTACCAGAGATATAAGAATCTTATATATCTCTCTTACGGCAAGTTCGTCGCACAAAAATTCACTCAAAAAATGGTTTCAGAATGTCTCAATTCCTTTCTCGATTAACCATCATGCGATCCCAAACCCTGAATATAAGACTCGAGATACAAAAATTTGAAGTATCTCCCTCACATGATGTTCGAAGCATGAAAATTCACTTGAAATCAAATTCAGAATACTATTATTCCCTTTTCTAGAGTTAAACTTTAATTTATTACTAATGTAATAAATCCATAAAAATGGAAATTTTCACTTTATAAATTTCTTGGACCCATAAACAGGCCCAAAACACCCCGGGAAATCCTTATGGGAAATCTGATTTTTTTTTTAATTTTACTATAGTTGTTCGTATGGCTGACATCAGTATGACATTAGCCGAATATGCCAACGCAACGCCAGTGCGCGTGGGCGCTGACGTGTGCCAAATGCGTCTGGTGCATGCATGTCACGCACCGCCCATGGGCAGACGCACTGTTACTGTGGACCTGTGCGATGCACACGCCCACACATGTCTTCCATCCACCCGTGTCACTTGTTCGGTCCGAATGGGTGCGTGTGGTGCATTCGCCTGCATACCCACGCCCATGGGAGCGCGGGCCTCGTCCAATGCTTGTGTCACGCTTCATGTGGTGAGACATGGAGATGCGTGATTGGTGCGTGCCGTACTGCCTTATCCTGTGCCAGAGATGATTTTTAGCATCCCAGAATGCCATTTTGGGTCCGTTTGGCCCATTTTCGACCCTTTTTTCATAGCTAGCCTTATGTATACCAGTTCTACATAATTATATATGTAAAAAACCGAAAAACGAAGCAAAAATAGAGGAAAGCTATATGAGATGAAAAAATGAAAAACCTTCGTTTCCGACAATCCGATCACATAACCGCTCTGATACCACATGTAATACGTAAAACAGACCTTATTACATATCTAGGATTGATCATGAAAGGATAAAAACGAAGGAATGAGGAATACCTGATTTTGATTCCATCTTTGATTCCGAAGCCGATTTCAGACACCAAATAAGCTCAAATCTCTCGGGACCTTTTCGGAAAGTATTCACATGCACGTGATTTAGGCCTTTTTACAGTTTTCTCAATACATAAGCTCTCTTAACGGGTCAGAGATTCCTTATGCTTACGATTGACAGGAGCAACTGCAGTAGACCTTAACCTATATATATAGCTTCTATATCGAGCTTCCTCATTACAAGACTGATATGAACCAGGTCCACACTAAAAGCAATCCATTTTTCACCCAGACTTCGACCAATTGGTTTAGATCATTTATTAAGTCACTTTATTATCTTTATCTAGATTAAATTACGTAACCTAACCGATAATTTATTTAAAAACTATATTACAATTAATAACTGTCCACTGAATGAAAAATTGACAAAATTGTCCTTAGGAGCAAATACGTCTTACACATCATTTGTTTAGTCAATCTTGCAACTGTGACTTTGACTACTCCGCTTTCATTTCATATAATCAGGTTCCTCTTATTACACCACCTTGGAAAGACTAATTGATATAAGAACGTTGTTATACAGTACCCTGATTATCAAACTTAATGAAAAATGCATACCGTTTATGTTTTTACCAGTCTTTGACACTCGAAAGTTGGATTGCACCGGTTCATAGTTGACAACGTAGGAAAAAAGAAATGCTTTCCCTCTGTGGAAACACCCAGTAGTCAAGACTACAATCAACACCTAAAAAGATGTCTTCGTGCCAGAATCAGTAGGTTGCTTGGAGTCAGGTCATGCAACAAGTTAAAGGAGCCGCCTTAGGGATAAACTCTAGTGCTGATATTCCTAGTTTTCTCCTTCTAGACCATTCATGGCTCTTTTTATCCCTCGGGAACACACTTCAGTCAAAAACCTTTATTCGTCCCACTTCATAGTGTAGTATTGCTTCATGGATGACGATGCCTACATGCTAACAAAATTGTGTAGGGACAAGGATAGGAGATGCTTGTATATATATAAAAATACATCTCCATAGCTGCAGTAACTATTCTTGTGATTTGAACAACAGAAAATTGCTCTGTTCTTATTGCGCAATAGAGTAGGTGACAACCTGTCTTTTGTCTGATTAGAAAAATTGAGCAAGGAACAATAAACAAATAACCAAAACCGACAAAGGAAAAAACCAAGCAAAAGCTGGATTGCCATTCTGAAGCAGTGGAAGTCAACTTAAATGTCTGCATCTTAAGGTTACCTTCCTATTTCAAATCACAAATTGATTTCTTTAAGATATAGCTCTGAAGAACAGAAACTTCGTGAAATGTTAATGAAAGACAGCATTCCCTCTTGTGGTTAAATTTGGAAAAGGGTTGCTATCAAAATAATGGAACTTCCACGCCCACCATCATCCTCTATTCAACCATACAGGGAAGGTAGCGCATTACTTGACAGAACTGTACATTCCAAAAAGTGGTAAATTACAAGCATATGATTAACTAGCATCATTACGCATGTACATGTACAGAAAGCTGTACATACCCCTTGACAGTTCTTGTTACTTACAAGACTTACATGTCGTACTTCACTAATCTAAAATAATCTATACACTTTCTGGATTACAGATTTCATAAGCAATTGACTTCCAGTCATGATCGGTACATTCAGTTCCGTCCTTTTTTTTTTTCCCTCATCTTCCTGGTGTTGGTTCCGGGACTAGGAATCATGGCCTCTGCTACTTGATTCAGCTCTATCAAGTCTAACCATTCTCTCCAGGAAAGAGAATTAGTTGATTTGAGTAACAGGGCAAGGGCAGAACAGAAGAGCTTGTTGCTCCAACTAACACATTTATTGATGGAATCATATTCCCCAGCACCAGGATAGATAGCTGTCATATACCTATTCTTGAGGAAACACCAAACTGACACGAAATTGTAGCGGAGTGCCAAAATGCATTGATCATCTGAGAGTGACAACACGTTGCTAATAAAATAAATAGCAGTTTCCTGTATTACAGGCCACGGTGCATCAGAAGCCTCAAATATAAAAAATGTAAAGAATACCAAGGTGGGATAAGCGTCTATCAACTGATGAGATACCTTGTCTCTATACTAGAAAACAACAACAATTGCTACTAAATCGGTCGTATGAACTGACTATCTTAATGAAAAACAAAAAATAACAAGGCTCTTGATTAGAGAGAAATCAAAATTAGAAAATATGGGACGGAAAACTTACCAGAAGAAAGAATTGAGCTCTCTGAGCTGGAAGAATACGTAAATTGAAGATGGGAATCGAAGAGATTTCGGAAGAGAAGATTTAAAGAATATGTTTTAACCTCGACCGAAATAGCTCAAAGGGACAAACAAGCTAATGATACTTTATTTTATTTCTTTATCTAACAATAACTTAAATATTCTGGTAAGATGTTATTTGATTATATTAATTGAAATTATCTTTTTTGTTTTGACTATATTTTGGTGCTTAAGATTTGTTTTGTTTTAGGATGTAACGAATGAAGATTGCATCAAATTGATACATTATTAGTCAAAATCATAATTTTTAAAAAAAGCGGACAGATTATTGTAAGAATAAGGAGAGATCATTCCTAATGACAAATTTACCTCAAAAGTTCACATTCAATTAGGCAACTTATTTATATCTCTATTATGTAGGAATTTGGATTTGTTTTAGATAGGAATGCAAGATAGAAGGAGACTAAGTTTTCAGTATAAAAAGAAGAAGAAAAAGCACATCTAACACCTCTCCATATCTTCTATTTTGTTTTTAAGTAGTTTTCTCTTAATTTTCATCTTTTTTTTCTATTTTTAGTGTTGAAATAAAAGTCATGTATGGCTAAATCTAAATATTTTGATTCAAGAAAATTCAAAACCCTAGTCGTAACTTTATGAGGTTTTGTTATAAACTTAGATTTTTATTTTAATTCAAGAATTCCATGTTTTGTATTCTTATATTTTATAAATAATTAATATTGATTAATCTGACAAATTAATTTTATTATATAACTATCCATGAATTCAGTGATATGTAATTGTCATAAAAGATTGATACAAATACCAAATAAATTATTTATAAAGTTGCATATTTAACTTATGAGGAAAAAACTAAATTGACTAGTTGTAGCTATCCCAATTAATTAATTTAGGGTTTAGTCTTTTTCACTGAACTTATTTTTATCATTTAATTGATATAGAATGCTATTATACCAAATATATTGATGATAAGTTTTAGTTTGAATGTTGGCTTTGAAACCAATTAACTTAGAAAATTTTGATACGTATTATGACTATCCTAATATGTTTCAGACTAACTTTTTGAATTGTGAAAATTATTCTTTTTAGATCAATAATCAATGTTACAATTGGATAAGATATTTACCTTGCATCAGAGGTAAGTATCGTTAAATTTCTCACATTTTATTTCAATTCTTTGCTAATTTAGTTTATTAATTAATTAATCATAAAGCCCCACCTTATTTTGTTAATTGAAATTTAAAAACTAGTTTTTAGTTCTTATGGGATTCGACCTAGTTCCACAACTACTATAAGAGTCTAGAGAATTGGAATTAATTTTAAGGGCTTTAACAACCTAATCAAAATTTTGAAATCATTATCAGGGAACTATTTTAGACCATAATGCGTCTTTTACGGAAAGAGACTAAGCAAGGAAATGGCCATTTACCTCTAGAAGTGAAAGTTAAGATTGATCCAATAATTAGTGAGGATTCTAATTTCCAAAATGTTCAAGAAAAGATGACAAATCCTAATAGTAGAACTGTTAGAGAGTTAATGACACCAAATTTGAATCAACAACCCTTATGCATGTGATTTCTAGACATTAAAGTAGATTTTGAATTGAAATTTGTTTGATTCACTTACTCCTTATTTTTCATGGTCTTGAAGGTAAATATCCATATAAACATTTGAAAGAATTTCATGTTGTCTGCTCTGAAATGAAGTCATAATGGTTGAAAGAGAATAAATTAATTTTAGAGCCTTTATGTTCTCATTGAATGATAAGGCAAAGGATTGTTTATATTTTCTTCCCTCTAACTTATTGACAACACAGAATGAGATGAAAATGTTGTTAATAGAAAACTTCTTTCCTAAATCATGAGCAGTCAATATCAAAAAGGAGATATGCTGGATATGACAATTCACTAGAGAAACATTGTATGAATATTACGAGAGGAATTATATGAATATTAGGATAGGTTTAACGAGTTATGTCACACCATTAGATTCCTGAGCATCTCTTGATTCAGTTCTGTTATGAAGAACTATTACCAATGAGTAGGAGTATAGTAGATGCAGCTAGTAGAGGAGCTTTGGTAAATAAAACACTAAAAGCAGTTAGGTAAATGATATCAAATATGGTTAAAAATTCTCAACAGTTTGAGACAAGGATGGATCGAGCTATTAAGCACGTGAATAAGGAAAGTAATATGAACCTTGAGGATAAAATTTTGGATTTAATTGCTTTAGTTCTTCATATGGCTATAGGTCAATTGTAATCAGCACGAGTGTGCAAAATATCCTTATTCTCTGGATATCTTAGGAGGAGACTCTCTTCAAGAAGCTAACGCAATAGGGAGATTTTCAAGTTAACCTTAATGAAAATATGACCTTATTCTAATCATTATAATTCAAGATAGCGTGATCATCCGAACTTTAGCTATGGAAATCAAGGAGGGAAATAAAGATATCAATCTCACAATTTCAATAGAAAACCTTAAACTCCTACATATGCTCAATCTCAATCTTCAAATTCATGTATATCTTTGGAAGAAATTGTTAAGGTACTTACTACTAATATTCAACAATTTCAATAGGAAACAAAAGCAAGCCTTTAGAACTTAGGAAATTAGATCACTCAATTAACCACCTCAGTTTAGTAAATTAAAAGCGCAAGCACGAGGAAAATTACCTTCATAAAAGGTGGTAAATCTAAAGGAGAATGAGAGTACAATGGTGTTGAGAAGTGGTAAAAAAATTTAGAGTTAGAAAAGCATGACAAATAGAAATATGAACATCCAAATCAACAATCAATAAAGGTAAAAGATGATTTATCTTCACCAACATCAACTAATGCATATGTACGTACTTTTCCTTACAAGTTAGCTAAATCAAAAAAGAAGAATATGAAAAAGAGATCTTAAAGACCTTCAAAAAGGTATAAATCATTATATCATTTCTAGAAACCATCAAGCAAATTTGAAATATAAAAGGAGGTTAAAGGATAAAAAGAGAATAATTTTGAGTGAGCACGTATCAGTTGTTACAAATAGCAAATTATTAAAAATGCAAAGATCCATATATGTTTACACTTTCGTATGTCATTGGTGATAAGAAAATTGAGTGTGTCATGCTAGATTTAAGCGCATATATTAATGTCATGTCATACTCAATTTACTAAGCTTTAAATGTAAATTGTTTATAAGAAACTAATATGATTATTCATCTAGCTGATGATTCTTATATGTGTCCTATCGATGTTATAGAAGATGTTTTAGTCCAAGTTAACGGTTTGATATTTTCAATGGACTTTTACATATTGAAAATGGATGGAGAGGATGTTAAAAATTCAGCTTCTATTTGGGAAGGCTATTTCTGAAGAAGGTTAAGAAAAAAATTGATGTAGATGAGGGAATTCTTTTCGTTGAGTTTGATAAAGAAATAAAGAAGTTTAATATTTTTGAGGAAATAAAGAACCTTAACAATTTTCACTCTATTTATCATATGGATTTGTAGATTCAAATGTGTAGAATATTGTTAAAGAAGAAAGTTTCGATAATGAGTTGGAGTTTAATTTCAAACTGGAAGTGAACGTGCAAGTTGATAAAACTTATGAAATTGTAGAATCATTATCAATGATGCTAATGAACTTGAAAACTTTAAATGCCGAAGTTACTAGAACTCACAAGAAAATATTGCCTTCTATTTTGCAAGCTCTAAAGATAGAATTAAAGACCTTACCTGATCATCTCAAGTATGTCTATTAGGTGAAGGAGAGTCATTACCTGCAATCATCTAAATTAGGATGACTATAGGATAAAAGGAAGGGCTAGTAACACTTCTAAAAGACTAAAACAATTTTCATTTATAAGATTATTTTGGAAGAGAATTCTAAGCCAATAAGGGAACTCAAATAATATTCAATCCAACAATGAAAGATGTGATAATGAAAGAATTCTGAAACTTTTGGATACAGGTATAATCTAGTCAATCTCGGATAGTGAATGGGTAAGTCTAGTAAATGTTTTGACAAAAAAATTGGGGTGATGGTGATACAAAACTAGAATGATTAGTTGGTACTAATAAGGGTATATAATGGGTGATGAATGTTTATAGATTTTAGGAAGCTTAACTTAGTAATTAGAAATAACCATTTTCCATTACCCTTCTGTAGATCAAATGTCAAAAAGGCTTGTGGGTAAATTATGTTTTTCGCTTTTAGATAGTTTTTAAGGTTTCTACCAAATAGCAATTGCTCAAGAAGATCAAGAAAATACTACCTTTACATGCCCTTTTGGAATGTATGCCTTCAGCTGAATGTCTATTGATCTTTTTAATGATACAGGTATATTTCAAAGATACATGATGAGTATTTTTTCCAAGTATATTGAGAACTACATTGAAGTACTTATGGATGATTTTATTGTTTACAGGGATTCATTTGAAGATTACTTAAATCATTTGTTTAAGGTTCTCAAAAGAAGCATTTAAATGAATTTGGTGTTGAATTATGAAATTTTTCATTTTATTATTGATCAAGGCATCATTTTGGTACGCGTGATTTCATCCAGGGGTACAAAAGTTGATAAAGAAAAAGTGGATTTAATTATGAACTTACCTTACCTTACAATATTATGGAAGTTCGATCTTTTCTCAAGTTTATTAAAGATTTTTCTAAGATAGTAATATCATTATCAAAGTTGCAATAAAAAGACGTTCCATTTGAATTTGAAAAGAATTATAAGGAAGCTTTTAACAAACTCAAGGCATTATTGACAAGTATACCTATTATTCAACCACCAAATTGGGATCTACTATTCGAGATCATGTACGATGCTAGAAATTATGTAGTGGGAGCTATTTTAGGCTAAAGGATTTGGAAACAAAGTAATGTTATTTATTATACTTTAATAGTATTAGGTGTTGCACAGTGCAATTATTCTACAACTGAGAAGGAGCTTTTAGTAATTATTTTTTCTTTATTTAAATTTAGATCTTATTTTCTTGGCTCTAAAGTTACTATGTATTTTGACCATACAACATTGAAATACCTTTTGGAGAAGAAGGAGTCCAAATCGAGCTTGATACAATGTATTTTGCTACTTCAAGAGTTTGATTTGATAATAAGGGATCAAAAAGAAGCAAACAATTCAATGGTAGACCATCTGAGTTGTTTAGTAAGAGATGAAGATATTTTACCTATTTTTGAATACTTTCCTAATGAGCAATTCTTCCAAATGAAAGTTATGGTTCAATGGCAGATCTTGTTAATTATTTAGTTGTTGGAACTTTACATAATTACCTTAGTAAGTCTAAGAATGAAAAGATAAGGAATGAGGCAAAATATTATATTTGGGATGAACCATACTTATGAATATTCTAATTTGATCAAATTATTAGGCGCTGTGATCCAGAGCATGAACACCATTCTGTCTTAGCTTTCTATCAAAATTATGTATATGATGGTCATTTTAGCCCTAAACGAATTGCTAGAAAATTTTTAGATACTGGATTATATTGAGAGACTTGTTGTGTTTTGTAAAAGTTGTGAAAAATGCAAAAATATATGTACATTATCTTATAAAAATGAAATGCCTCAAACTCCAATTCTTATAGTTGAGATATTTCATGTATGAGGTATTAATCTTATGGACCCTTTTCCTTCATCTCATGGTTTTTTTTATATACTTTTGACTGTTGATTATGTTTCGAAGTAGGTGGTAGAAAAAGGCACTAAGACTGATGATTCTACAGCTATTGTAGGTTTTATAAAGTACATTTGGTGTTTCATGAACCATTAGTAATGATGAAATAAGCCATTTTGGTAACAAAATAGTGGTAGCTTTGTTTAAAAAGTATGGCATATGTTACTGAGTAGCCACCATATACCATCCACAAATGAATGAAAAAATAAAAGCATTGAATAGAAAAGTAAATTTTATTTTGTAAAAGAAGATAAATATAAGATGAAAGGATTGGAGTTTACATCTAGATGATGCTCTTTGGGTATACCGTACAACCTAAAAAACATCCATAAGAATGTCTCCTTATCGACTAGTTTTTGGTAAAGCTTGTCATTTACCGATGGAGATTAAACATAAAATTTATTGGGCAATGCAAGATTACGACATTATTTGGCAAAATCTAGGGAGACAAGAAAATTGCAATTACAAGAGCTAAAGGAACTAAGGTTGGATGCTTACGAGAATTTGAGAATAAACAAAGAGAAAAAAAAATTTGTTCCATGATAATATAATTTTGAGGAACCAATTTAAGGTGGGACAGAAAGTATTATTATATAATTCTTAATCAGCACTTATGCCAGTTAACTTACATTCTAGATGACTTGGCCCTTTTGTTATCACTAATATATTTCCTCATAGTGCAATAGAAACAAAAAAGTTTAGATATTGGGAAGCTTTTTTAGGTGAACAGACATAGATTGAAACCATTTTATATGGAGATGACAGTTTTAAATGTGGTGGATATTAATTTGGTAATTCCCCAATACGTAGAAGTTTAAGAAGAAAAAAACCCTATCGAGCATAACAACGTCAAACAATTGCTCTATTTAGCAGGCAACCTAAAACATGATAATTTTTATTAGTTTTGTTTTAATTATATATAATTTTCATTTATTTGTCTTTGAAGTGAGATCACACCTTATGAGATTTAGCTTTATGGAATGGAACTCCTAAAATTCTAGAATATTAACATTCATAAGGCATGATCACACCTTATAGTCTGTTTAGTTTTAAAGATAATTGTAAATTTTTAATAAGTAAAAATTAAATAAATGATAATAAAAATAAATATTAATATTAATATTAAAAATAAATATTAATGTCTTTAAAAGTTTATTTTAAAGAAGCAAAAAAAGTAAAACCCTAATTTCTTTTGTTTAACACACAGTAATGCTAACCTTATTAACACAATGCACTCCAGCTATAGATACACCACACCTAGCCAACTTCGCACTAGCTCCAACTCACCAATGTTGTCATAATGTGCATAGCCTTTTGAACACAGCGCACCACTCAGAACTAAGTCATTATAGCCCTATACCTAGCATTGTAGTCACCCAGTTATAACACTTAGCACCACAATGTCCCAGCAGTAGACCCACCAATGCAAACACCATCAACTACAGTACTAAAAGCAACCTAGCTCTCCACAGTGTCATAATAAAGTCTCATTTCTTTTCTAGTTTTATTTGAATCATTTTTTATTACATAATTTTAATTTGATTTATTCTTAGGTTGTTTTAGTTATTTTTAGAATTATTTTTCATGTTTATAATTGTCTTAATTATGAGACGTTGAAAAGATACTAATCAGTCGACAAAAAAAGGGAAGTCTAAGGTGAATTCAACTACACAAAACTCAATTTGACATTAGTCCTACCACAAGTACCCATAAGAAGCATGCTTATATAGCTAAAAATATATCTATCTTCCTACCATCTGAGTTTGACCTTTGTGGATATCTCACTTTCAACTTTAAAGAAAGAAAGTAATGGTACACTGTGCTCAAACTTGGCATATTAATCCAGGTAAGTAAGTGCATTATCATTCCTTAGAAGAATTGCAAATCAAAGAAAATTTTGATAATTTGCTTATTGACATGATTTGGAGATATTTTGTGTTGACTTATTGTTTGGTATTTACTGAATTAACTAGGAAGTTTTATAATACCTTCATATTTGATAAACCATATAATTTTGCTTTATGTTGTCCCAATGTGGAACCATATAGATGTATTGAATTTAAATAGAGCATCACTGAATTTAATTTGGCCTTAGGGTTGATAGGTGAGGAATATGCTAATTCGACTCAGTACAAAGAATTTGTAGTAGACTACAGTGATTTTAATTCTTCTAGAGTGTGGAAATCACTGTCTTTTAACCTATTGGTTTATCTTCTAAGTAAATCTAAGGGTAGTGATCTTAATGAGCTTGAATGGATTGATATACAATGCTTCTTTTCTTTAAATTATTTTGAAAGAGATGGTCATGAAGTATACTTACACTAAAGCTAAGTTGTTTTTCATTTGGTATACAGTACACAGAGTACATGTTAATTTAGGTGTTTAGTTGGCTACGTAGTTTCACACTATTATCTCTTCCAATAAGAATTTATGTCTAATTTCCCTTACTCATCTGGCTAATAATCTCAAATTTTTTATATGACTAACACTAATATGCATATGGCCTATGAGATGGAACCGTTAAACAGGGTTTGTTTAAGTAGGATGAGGTTACTCAAGCAACAAAATAGAGTATTTTGTTTTATACCATGTGACCCCCTTATAAAGGTTCATCATCAACACAATAAGAGGATCGTCTCTTTTTCTTCTGATTCCACCAATCCAACATGAGCATCATTTTTAGCTAGAGAGGTTAGAATGTAAAATTTATAAATTAAAGAAGAATTTGGACGCTCTGCTTCAATTCTTGGGGTTGATACGTTTATGTCCACTGACACCATAATACATCTCATTTTAAATGATCATAACTAAGGAGAGTCATCTACTATGTACTTTATTTTTGTTAATTATTTTGTGGTATGTGAGCATATTGTAAATATATTAGGATAATATATGATTTAGGTTTGGGGGAGCGAGGGTATATATTATGATGAACTTTGTGAATTGTGGTTGAACTCATAAATAATATGATTCATATATTGATTATTCCTCATGATAGCCTCATAATCTTCTAATTACTGTTTAGAAATAATCCCTTAGGATACATCTTTGGTTAAGAATTAACATATGAGAGAGATAAGCATGATTTTCATTAAATTACTTTAAGTATTGCCTTGGTTTTACTGAATGAGAGTATACAAGACTTGATATATTTTGACACCTATGTGAGTTTTGAGCCTTAGAGCATTTATCATATTTGTACTCATACATTTCTTTTTGTTATGTATTATCAACCATAGCTTATTTATGCTAGAACTTGCTTTTGAATACATGATGAGACTATATTTTTTATGAATTTGAGCATAAAGATGAGGACACTTAAGATAATCATTTTTTGGCTTAGACAAGCCTATCTTAATTTTGACCACAGAAAACCAATTTAAGTCTTACCATTTCTTTTCTTAAATGCTAACCTTGTTACAAACCACTTTTACCCTTCTTCTTATTGATGTCTTTAATAATTTTAAGCTCCTAAGTTGAAAGAATTCTATCAAACTTATTTGCATAGGATTTTGACTATTTCTATGAAAAGTAAATTAGCTAATTCAAATTGCATTGTTTTGATTTTTCATTCTTTTTTATATATAGAATAACGGAGAACTATAAAAATAAATAAATCTCCGCTTTGATGTTCATATTAAAAAAATGAAAAAAGGAAAAAGTAAAAAAAGATGAGGTAATTGAAAAGGATGCTATTTAAACTAAGTGAATTTTGGACTAAATTGAGTTAAAACTTATGTGAATAAATTTGTATGACTTTCTTCAATTTATTTGACCTACAAACTTCCTTTTGTCATACCTTATCTAAGCCATTACAACACTTATCAAGTCCTTTTGAATATACATTAGTTTCATTTTTATTAGTGGTAGAGATATGATTCATGAGCAAGCTTACAGAAATAACTCTTTATGCTTTAATTTGAGAGCTTAATAAACCATAAACACTTTAAGTATAAAGAGTGAAATCCATGGGGTGTCAAGTCTTATTTCATTTGATTTTGATGGAATTGATGAGATGCCATTTTTTAATTCTAAAAATGTGTCTTATGAGTAATATCCTAAAACTTTAATGTGTATTAACTTTTAGGATATTTTTAGATAACATGAAAGAAGATGAGAAGTTGTTATAAGGATGATTAATATATTAAACTGATATATGCTTGAGGATAAGTAAGAGTCCAGTGTGGGAGAAGTTGATAAGATGTTATTTGTTTATATTACTTGGAATTATCTCTTTTGTTTTGACTACATTTTGGTGGTTGAATAGGAAAATTAATATTTGTTTTAGGACGTGAAAAGTAGAGATTGAATCAAATTGAAGCATTATTAGTCAAATCACAAGATTTGAAAACGTGGACAGATTATTATAGTGGATAAAGCAAGATCATACCTAATGTCAGATTTATCTCAAGAAATTTAATTAGGAAACTTATTTCCATCCCTATTATATAGGGATTTATATTTGTTTTAGATAGAAATCTTTGCAAGATAGAAGGAGGTTAGGTTTCATTCTATTTCGTTTGTTAGTAGTTTTCTCTCAATCTTTCATCATTTCTTCTATTTTTGATGTTGAAACAAAAACTATATGTGGCTAAATTCACATATTTTGATTCAAGGGGATTTAAAACTACAATTGTAACCTTGTAAGTTTTTTTTTCTATACTTAGATTTTTGTTTTAATTCAAGCGCTCCTTGTTTTGTGTTCTTATATTTCACGAATAATTAATATTGAGTTATTTAACAAAATAACTTAATGTTGATAATTCTATAGCTATCTATGAATTCAACAATCTGTAATTGTCATGAAGGATTAGTATAAGTTGCAAATATGTTATTTATGAAGTTGCGTATTTAACTTATGAGAAACAAAAAAGCTAAATTCAATAGTTATGACTATCTCAATTATTTAATTTAAGGCTTAGACTTTTTCAAGATATTGAGGAATATCCATAAATGCAAAGATATTGGGGAATATCCAGAAACGCAGTTAGATAATCAATCTGATTCTATCTCTGTTTGTTTTATTTGAAGAAAAGAAGGATCCCAAAGAATCGATCTTTCTTTTAGTTTTAGTTGTTGAATCTCTTTTTGATTGATCAATGTGTGATATTCGAATCCTCTTTCTTAATGTAATCAAAATGATCTTTGGATTGATCAAAGATGTTTTTGCTAGTATTGATCCAGATTTAGATGCTCAAGTAGTTTATTGCTATTATTCAATTAATATGGAATGTTATCATACAAAATCAATTGATGATAAGATTTTTTTTAATGTTGAGAACTAATTAATTTTAAGAAAATTTGACACTTATTATGACTATCTTAACATATTTTGAACTAACTACTTGAATTGTAAAAATTATTCTTTTTAAACGAATAATCAATATTTTCAATTGAGTGAGAAATTTATCTTGAATTGAAGTTAAATAACATTAAATTTATTACTTTTTATTGCAATTCTTTGTTAATTTAATTTATTAGTTAATTATTCATAAAATACCACTTTTTTGCCAATTAAAATTAAAAAATAATTTTTAGTTCTATTGAGATCCAACCTAATTCTACGACTATTACAAAAGTTTAGAAAATAAAATATAATTTTGAATGCTTGCGTAGCTCAAGATTTCTCCCATCTGCATTTGGAATAACATATAACCTAAGTATACCTTCTGCCTCATTAACCATTACGATTTACAGGCATTAAGACCATAGATAATCGTTGATCCTGTATATTCTCTTTCACTTCCTCTTTGAGCTCTAGTAGGGAGCAGAACAGGTAAATCTCGGAGATCATGGACATATTTTAGATGGGGGAGTTTGGTACAGTTCCCAGGGTTGGTTTCTCTTGGAGGCTTGTATGATGTTTTTTCGAACATCAACAGGATTTTGTGTTTTCTGAAGCAGCTGCTTTCCACTTGGAGGCCTCCTGTTCGTGTCTTCGCCGACTGGGACACCCCTAAGATTCTTTTCTACTGAATGTGGATAGGCACGAAAGATTTATTCCCATTTAAGCCCAAGTATTTCCTTCTTGTTTCTCAATTTTCAGGTCATGAATTTGAAGGCATGCATACGTTAAACTATCTGGCCAGAAGGATCTTCCAATTTCTTTTTCTTGACAAGCGATAATTGTTGAGTTGATGCGTTGTCTTGTTAAAGCACAAATCAACTCTAGGTTTGAGAAAGCTGTGATTATACTACTATGTGTATATGTACACGGAACAAACAAATCAAAGATCAATCGTTCATGGAAGTAACTAATTAGCACTGAACTCAAAATGGGGAGCCTATAGGAGCTACAAGACCAAGGTGCCGCATTATCTTGAACCGGCGAACCTGAGTGACAGAATTCAGTGGAAAAGCATCTTCCTGCATAAGAAATGAATAAAAAACAACAACATCAGAGGTATGTTTACGTTCCGTAGGTGGTCTATCACTAGAGAAAGCCAAACTAAGTCATGACTCACATCAAAACAGATTTCATGCCTTCCTTCCCTATCCACCTTTCCTCTTTTAGGGAGATAACCTTTTGTTATACGTGAAAATGCCCATTTACCTGTTTTGGACAAGAAACAGAAATCATCATAACAAGGTAGATAGCTGTTTAACGCATATCACCTCTGCAAAATATAATCACACTAATCACTGACTGTAAATTCAAACTTGATATCAAGAAACCAGAAACATTCCTTCTTTACATCATTCTCTCAAGGAAAAATATCATTCCTCCATTGATCTAATCTTGTCCACTGCAATAACTTAGCTCTTAGTGGTAATAAGCACATCTATTTCTAGCTCCATGCATTAAACTAATCATCAAAACATCCACGTAGAAGTTTTTTCACAAGAAATGCGAGTACTTCTTTTATGGCAACAATGAGCATCGTGCTATTTGTCTAACATAAATATGTTCCCAATTCCAGAACAATGTCGTTTTATTGCTTTTCTTAGCATTGTGGAGTAAGCAAGTATATCAATGGAGAAACACATACTAGATGAGTTATTTGCTTCATAATGATGTTTGGGTCCAATAGGGCGTCCGAGCAAATCTCTTCGCACACTTAAATCTTCCTTCCTTTCTAATGCCTAATTAAAACCAACAAGCCATACAAATTGAATACAAAGTTAGTTTAATTTCAATAATTAAGCATCCAATAAAATAGTGCACTCCGATGCATACTTCTTTTTCCACAAGCTCACGGCTACTTTCTGAAAAGTGCTGGGAATAGTTAACGGATCAGATTAAGCATAGACTTCAAACTTGGAATCAAACGGTAAAACTCTCCCACACCAAATCCTCATATACCTTTCATATAGTTCTAGACAGTCTACTTGTACTAATCTAAAATCAATCAGATTGTTGATTTTGCAAGCAGCAACCTATGGCCAGGCATCGAAAACATTGTTCTATGCAGGGCCCTATCCCTGCCTCATTTTTCCTAACAAGAAAAAATTGTAAAAGTTTCCAAAAGTGATGACACTGGATAGCAAATTGTTTCTTTTTGCAATATGGCTGGTTGGAAACAAAAATTATAGAATACTGGGAGTCTGGGATCCTCTAAATCTGTGATAAGCACAGAAAACCAATCGTACGGGAATTCCCAGGGAGTTAACGGTAATGGGAGTTGTCAAGGGAGCTAAGGAAACAACCAATTCTCACATCTTCATGTTTCAAGCCATCCCTGACCAGATCATCCCAGGCACTGAAAAACACGTACCAATGTGGGTAAGGCTTCTGGAAAGATAATGAAAGCCTCAAGTTTCCCACATTTCTCAGCTGTATGACAATAGAAAATTGAGAAGTGCACCTAAGGCAATGACTCCTATGGATTGAACAGATCATCACAAAACAAACTTTATACAATTAAAATTACAACCAAAATTGGCTGCAAGAGCATACACCAACACAAGTGACTTGGCTTTTTGACTTCTATATAGAGGATTTTTCTCCAATCGTGTGAAATTGTCAAACATTGTTTACAAACTTATGATTACATCAAGGACCACAAACTTATGTCCAAAACATACACGAAATGAATATGGGCCAAATTTACGAGTGGACAAGATCCAAAATCAATCAGTACAACAGAAAGAGTGTGCCAAAAGCTCTTAAATTTCACTCAAATTAAATCAGAAGCATATAGAAGTAATGAATGGGTAGCATCACAACAATTTAACAACTTACTCCATCAGGCAACTGCAGTTGGCAAGCTGATTCGGCACATACAATATTTTTTGGAGTACAAGAAATATTATTGCTTTCTTTGATTTGTAATTTCGTTGGGATAGATTCCGGTGTCATGGCAGTAACCACTTTCTTTTTACTGACAAACAAAATCAAAGACACAATAGTCACACCGGGATCAAACAGCTACACTGAGTTTGTGATGAATTCGACAGGATATACCTATTGCAAAAAGGATCAGCTATAACTATTTGATGAACTGATTTGACTTGGTCTCTGTAAAAATCTGATAGTGGCCTTAATCTTTCATCAGTGGATTTAGAGCATTGAACCAAAGGGTGCTTGAATGATTTTTCACTCTTACTACTCTTATGAAAACCATTGATTGTCACACAGGACAAGCTTTGTCTAAAGGAACCTGTGGATCAGATACTTAAAGACGACATTAATAGTTTGACCAACAATAGAATTTCCAACACAAAATATCAAGAATCTATCCAAGAACCTAAAGGTCACAATAAGTTACATTGTGAGAAATATCATGTCAACGCATGTAAGAGTAAAATAAAGAACAACCTAAGAGGTCTTATTCCAACCTACTCATCTTTTTCATGTTTCCCCACAACAGATATGTAAACAATGAATTAAGATAATACCCTTCACATCCTTGAGCAAAACCTTCAGCCCAATGCTAACTCAGTAGTTGTATATAAGCAAAAAGAAAATTTCAATAGAAAAGTACATTAAATTGGCCAATAAATTATGTTCTATTAAGAAACACAATTCAGGGACGGATAGAATTTCGGTTCAAATCAATCAATCAGAAAATTCAATAGGCAAAGCTTCTATCTTCATCATATAAAATATAAATTTACATGAATTTAAAGAAGTATCTGAACTTGAATGTACATTCATGAATTTTTGACTTCTTCAATATAAAAAGTATAGTAAAACGACTTAATTGATCCTGAGGTTTCTACGAGAGTTATAAATATCCATGAAGACAAAGCTTGTGGCAATGGCATTGGCAAACAATCAACCCATTATCAACATGCTCGTTTATTGAGAGCCAAAAACGAAGTTAATAAAAAAGGGAATCTATCAAGCACCCAAATCTCTATAGTGCAGTCATCTGTAAGCTTGAAGTTGGGATTTAACATAGAACTTGGATTTGGGAACAAAATACAGAGTTGCTAAGAACTATACAAAAGAGAGAACAAAAACTGGGTATACTTCATTTCCCTTCTATATACCTATGCAGTATACTGATACAGCAACTAAACAAACTAGTAGCACGCACTTGTATTCGCACAAAAACAGGGAGATACAGAGACAGAGAGGTACCTAAATTGGACTGACAAGAGGCATAGGTTGTGGAGGAAGACAACAAGAAAGACAAACTGAGTCGTTTTGTTGAGCGGCTCTTGTGCTGCTTCGCGCAATTTCGTTTGCTGTTAATTGAGCATATCTCCACTTTCTCTCTGCTTTTACTCTCAACTTTTCTACTTTTAGCCATGTTTTTGGAATTGAAAAGCAGAAGATAGTGTGCCCTAATAGGGGAAAGAAGAAAACGAACGAAGGATATGAGAAGATGACATGCAATCGAGCAAAAGCAACGTTCAACAATTGGCAGGTAAGCAAAAAGGGACCCCCTTTGGCAAGCTCCGGACCTCTGTCCTCTTAGTCCAACAGTCTGCGTAGCTAAAGCCTATTGGATGCTACAGCCTCGTAATTCACTTATCCTGTCATTCACCCATTCGTTCGTGCAGATGTAAGCGAAAAGTAGGTCCTATGGTCTTTATCTCGCAAAATTTGTGCTAATGAAAGATTGTCTTTGCAAGCTACATGGACTGTGAAAAGCAGATGTGTTGCCTATGTGTCCTTGCACTGGTGTTTTTTTTTAAGTGATTTCAGCAAAACAAATTTAATATTGGAGTTGATGCGATACCCTGCTAACTCCTCCCAAGAAATTCTTAAAATCAGTTGTTTAATATAAAACATGTCTTGGTTGAACTCTTACGAGCTTCTTTTGCTAGCTGGGAAGACAAGATATGATGAAACGTGAGCTTGGCATAAATAACTTCAATTAGCAGTAGCCGAGTGAAGGACCGTCATCTCCAGTCTAGACGTGGGCTTTACGAAGAACTGCTTGAAATATGGTGTGTCGCCCACCAGCCCCTAATCCATCCAACTACTTATAAAAACAAAAATGTTTATTTAATAAGTAAAATGGTCATATAATCATCGCCGGAATTGGCGATGCAGGCAAATTACCGTGTACCCATCGAATTTCCTCTTGAAGCATGAACAGATCATGCTTAAAAGATGACTTTGCAGTCCGAGCCCATTTTTCTCAAATCATGTTTAGGGACTATGCAATTATTGACCCAACTAGTCATGCTCCAAGAAAATGAAGACGACCGGACAGATTTTGGTTCTTTTCTTTTTTGTTTTCCCTTTCCCAGAAACTACTTTCACTTTTTAAATTCCACTCCTTGAAATAATCTTAGCTGGTTTCCTAGACCTTGCCAAGTCAATAGAAGATTTTAGGCACAATAACTCTAGATCAAGTCAATAGATGGTCGTATCGTATCATGCTATAAAGACGTAGGGTCTAATCAAAAGGATGCAACCCCTGTTGTATTACCAACTTATCACATCATATGGTCATTGAAGGGAGATGGATAGATTCAAACGAATTATGGATTTTAATTTTAACAAAATGATTGAATATAATGTGGGTCAAATTATGCTTCATAATTGTACAATTCCATTGAGCAAACCACATTTATTATATAAGCAACCATGTAGATGAAGCCACGCACTAATGAATCATCAACATAGAAACGACGTAACTCTTCAGCACAAAAGGAACATAAACCAGTAAAAAGCCATAATGGCTTGGAGTAATTATTCATTAAATTATGGATTGATCCAAGCCATGAAATCTGTAAACACGGCTAGATCTAGAATTGAGGTAATCAAGGGCAGAAGGTGATAAGGTATTGAGGACCGGTTGGGCAAGTGAAAGTACTGCTCTTATCATCATAAGCATAACTATAAGCCTGAGGGCACTGGTCCTTGAAAATCTTTGAGTAATCAGTCGGCGGACACTTATCCGGAGTACCGTAATCGCCGGTGCAACAGTAATTGGGCTTATTAAGTGCCAGACATGCACTCTTGCAAGCAATAACAGTACTTCCGCCAGGCCCTCTTACTGCTAGTTCCGGCGGACAAACTTTATTCACATCATTCTGGCAACTTGTGATCTTGCAGTCGGGAGAACCGCCTTGTGGGGTTATGGAGAGTGGCAGGTTATAGCCGTCGACGAGGCTGAGGTCATAGAAATCTTTTCCTTGGTCACCGTTGAGAGTGAACTCTGCCAACGACGCCGGTGGGATTGCGCCTGCACCGTTGCACTGGATTTGGCCCGAGCCACAGTCTGCAGTGGCACAGGTAAACTTTCCGGCAGCATCAGTGGCGCAGTTGGTTCGTGCCCAGAACCTGCCGCTCCAATCACCTGGAACGTCGATGGATGATGATGAGCCGGATGACAACTCAAATCCGGTTTTAGGCAACTGAGGGCGGCCTTGTCTGGTTAGAGTTCCAGGCCAGACAGTGTACGGACACTTGTTTGTAAAAGTAAAGGTTCCTGCAAGAGCTCCTGCATGTAAGAAAGATACCATTAAAAAACGTAAGTAGTGTATTCGAATACAATGAGTCATGACACGGCACATGCACATTCTATTCGATAAATGATATATTTAATATGTCACGCCTCATTTCATTTTATATGAATTTTCAGAGACAGCTCGGGTGTTTATATATAAAGCTTCAGACTATGTCAAATAGAACAGTTAAATCTATGTAAAATAGAACAATTAAACTCCAGAATCGTGTACTATAGAAAATATACGTTAAACCTCAAATTGGCATAGTTTTATGCATATATGTGCAGATATGATTAGGGCAAAAGATTATTGTACCAGAGAAGAAGGAAGAAGCCAAGGCAAGACCAAAAATTGCTAGAGTCTCCATTGTCAAATAGAGTGCTTTAGGATTCAATGTGTAACACAATCTGTAGTGCGATCAGGGCCTTATATAGGGTCGAAGTATTGATCCTTCCTGTTAATTGAAGAAAAATACTTATAGAGCCTCCTAATACATGCATGCAAATAAACGGGACATTAATGGCTATGGCCACCGAAAATGAAAAATATCAAAAGTTTTGGTGTTTACATTAAATCTTTTAATTACTCGATTCTAATTTCTTTCATTAAATTTTATTCATATATTTACGTAGAGTTTATATAAATGTGTGGATGAAATTTAATAGAACATGATAAGAACCCTAACAGAAGATCTATCTTATCCTTTCATATTACATGTTTATCTAGAACTCATGAGTTTTAGACTTTAGGTGTATTATACTTTTCTTAAACCAAACGAAACGTCCAGTTAATGATTTTCAACCGTTTGATCTTGAAGTTAGAATTCATATTGCTATGAATTGTTCAAATGCAAGTTTAATTTAGAGATAGGAAAAAAAGGGTAAAAGAAATACATCTCTTATAGTGTAAGAAAAATTTAAAAATAATTTAGATTTTTAAATTCTCAAAATATTCTTTTTTAATTTTAATTTTTTAGAAAAATTCATTCTCTTAAATTCCCATTAAAAATAACGACGAAATATACGTGAGGTATATTTATACCAATGAAATGATGCTTATATATATGACAATTCATCTTAGTTTTTAAACTAAAATCGAATTAATTAAAAATGATTTATTATAATCATCTAAAATTATTAATTTAGGTCAAATTTAATTAGTTATGTCAATTCTAAAAGTTGAGTTGAGTTAACATATTAGTAATGTTTGATTAGTTAATGTAAGATATTTATATTGTATGTTTTTTGTTGCTATTATTTTAGATAGAGTTTAAAAGAATGATTCCTAAAAAATTGCAAAATAGAAAGATTTTTTTGAAATTCTAAATATTAAAAAATTAATAATAGTAGAAATATTTTTTTATCCAAAAAATATAAAAACAGAAATTAACAATATAGTATGTATATAATAAAAGTTGAATATGTCAAATCTTTTTTAGTCGTGCCCCCTTTATTTGACTATTTTTTAATAGCGTAGAAACTAAAAACTCCAGTCAATACGAAGAAATGCTTGAAATATGGTGAGCAATAATAACAGGCGCACTAGACGGGCAGATGCGGTACGTATTAGTATTTCATACGCAATTTATTCGGCTATTTACAATTAGAAAAAGAATTATTTGGCCATCAATTGATAATATTTGAAGTGTTAAAATTTTTAAAAAATTTCAATTTAATATTAGAACTTCTAAATTTTTAATTAATTATTAATTATATTAATATTACGCTGATATAATTAACAAATTATTTTTATCAATATTTATGTAAAACGTTATTAGACAATTAAACAATTCCTTAATCCATATCTTATAATTCATACTCGTAACTAATACTATTAACCTTTCTTATTTTAAAATTCAGCAATCATAGGCACCAAATTCGTATGGGCAACGTCTTCTGCTATTTTCAAGCACGTTATCCGCTGAAAGGTCTTTGCCCGAGATGATTTTGAATAGTGCTCGGGGTTATCAATGCAAGAAATGAACAAAACGGATGCCATTTGTAGTGGAAGAAAAAACAATCACTCTTTGCCTTTTCCATTCCTATTAATTTTCAACGAGTGGGCACCTATAATCTAGACTTATTAAAGAAGCAGAAAATTTGAAAGTTAATAAACATATTCATCAAAAGAAGGAAAAACTAAATGGTCAATAAATCTATTTTAAGATGTTTATAAAAAGTTTTTTGAGAATTTACGTCGCAGAACTGCTTGAAATATGATATGTAATAATAGCAAGCCCAGTAGCCCCTAATCCATCCAACTAATTATAAAAATAAAAAAATTATTTAATAAGTAAAATGGTCATATAATCATCGTCGGAATTTGCTATACAGGTAAATTACCGTGTAGCCTTCCCAGGAACACAACATGCTTCAAAGATGACTTTGCAGTCCGAGCACATTTTTCTTAATCGTGTTTGAAGGACTATGGAATTATTGATCCATCGAGTCATACTCCAAGAAAATTAAGATCTTTTGGCTCATAGTGTTAAAAGTTCTCTGTGACGAAGCTAGAAATTTAAGATAGGAGGGCCTAAATAAAATATAAATTTCATAAAAATTTTCATATCAAAACTAAATAAAAAAATAAAGTTTTATTAAGAATATAAAATAATTAAAATTACGACGATCTTTGCCTATTTTTTATTGATTAAAATCTTTTCATAACAAGGTCATTGTTAATATTTGTAAATACATCTCTTTCAATGTAACACATTAAACAATCATTCAATAGGTCATTTTCTTCTCTGCAATTTTTTGCGGCCTACCTTTTGAATCATCTGGAACTGTTATAGGTAATCTGTGTTTCTTCAGGTTTTGGCTAGGTTTTGGTCTCGGTAGAACTTATCATCTCTTTGTGCTACGATTATGATTCATGAGTGAGTACAGTAATAGGAAGAGTCGTGGTGTTTTCTTGTCTGGACTGTTTACGATGCAAGGCGTTGGGATATTCATACAATTTTTCACTTTCACAAATCATGTTCTGACGGTGCAACACATGTTCAAGACTCAAGAGAGGGTCTTCTTCAATGATCAAAGATTTTGATATATATATATATATCAAGACTCGAGAGAGGGTCTTCTTCAATTATCAAAGATTTTGATATTATATATATATATATATATATTAAAAATAAATTTTTTTAATTTTTTTTAAATCTTGGGGGGGCCAATGGTGTAACTCCGTCCATGATAAGGATCATTAAAGCGACGAACCACTTTCCTATTATTCTTAATTTTACCTTAGATTTAACCCATCAAGAACAAATAAGTCTGTTAGTATGACGTGGAAATATGTCAAGTAAAAAATAAAAATAGACGAGTACTTTTTAGAGTTCTTGAAGGTAGATAATACATCTGAATCGGGACTTTTCAATGAATTGTTGAATGCATTTAAGTCTCTTAATCTTAATATCCATAATGTGAAAGGTCAAGGTTATAATAATGGTTCTAATAAGAAGGGAAAACACAAAGAGTTCAAAAGAGATTATTTGAAATAAATCTGCGAGCATTATATTTGCCATGTAAGTGTCATAATATTAATCTTACTTTTAGCAACATGGCACATTATTGTGTTAACGTTATTTCATTTTTTGGAGTTGTGCAATGCATATATGCATTATTTTCAAGTTTTTCTTAAAAGTGGAAGGTTTTACTTTACAATGTTTTAGACATCAATGTCACATGAAGGTTGAATAATTTAGCTATTTTATGTATCGAGAAGGATATATTGGACAATATTGATCTTGATGTTATTATTAATAATTTTGCATCTAGAAATGTGTTAAGAAATTATTTTTCATGATCATCTGTATATTTGTTAGTATAATTCTTTTTGTATTTTGCAATATTGTTGTTCGGTTTACGCTATTGTTATTTTGTTATTGTTATCAATATTTTTAGTGATTTTATTACTACTAACATTTGCAAGATGTTATTAACTGTTATTATGATAATTTAATATTTTATTGAGTATGTAGACTTATGACTTGAGTCATTTATATATAAATATTAAAATTTAGTAATAAAAATATGCTTTTAAAATTTACATATTTTTATATTCTTGCTTTATTGGGATCCTTCATTTTACTTTATTCCGAGCCTTTAAAACATTGAGAACGACCTGTTTAAGAAAGGCATGATATTTGGCTCATTTGTTTCTTTAAACTGTTGATCCTTCAGTTTCTAATGTGATTAGCATGCAGTCTGTGGCACGGTCAAGACTATAGTCTTATTAGTCTATATATGGTCTCTCGTAGGCATTATTCTAGGCTATGCCTTTTTTCGCACTTAATCTATATAGGATATAGGTTGGCACTTAGGCGTGGTCCAGGTTGTATTACTCTAAGAATTATGACTTTCTCAACGTTTTTGCTTAAAATAGTCTCTAATTCTTAAATAATGTCGTCCCAAAGTCAATTTATTACAATTACCTGAACATAAACAAAAAACTAAGTAAATAAAGCAATTGAACATCAAAGCCAAACAAAAAATATTTAAGAAAATATATAACTTTTTCATTCAAATCAATCATATAAATATTCTATATTACAAAAATATATCATTAGGTAAATAGCTTATGATATGCTTAAATACGACATAATTGAAAATTACGTTAGTCGTTTTTCTTCACCTACTATATTGGTGGAAAAAAAAAGATAACTTTTGGAGAACGTTTGTAGATTATAAAGGCTTGAATACAAATAACAAATAAAGATAAATTTCTCATTTCTCTTATTAAAAAATTATTGGATGAATTCTCGTTTTTAAAGCTTAAATTGTGATCGAGTTATCATCAATTAGAATACAAAAGAAGACACTCTAATAATATCATTTGGGGCTTATTAAAGTTACTATGAATTTCTAATTATACCTTTTGAATTAATGAATGCTTATGAATTTTTAATTATGTTTTTTTTACTTAAATAACTTTCCAAAGTTTAATGAATGTTATTTTGAAATCTTATTTGAGGAAGTGGGTATTAATATTTTCTAATGATGTCTTCGTATACAATAGATCCTTTGAAAATCACAAGAAACACTTATGAAGTATTCTTAAAGCTTTGAGGGGACATTCCTTATTTTCCAGGAATAGTAAGGTACATTTGGAGCCAATAAAGTTAAATGTTTGGGATGTGTTATCACGAAAAAAGGGGTAGATGGAAGCTATTGAATAATTTGTTGCAATTAAGGAATTTGTAGGGTTTGTAGGGTTAACTAAGTATTATAAATGATTTATTGAAGGGCTTGGGATAATCAACAAATCTTAGCTGCAAAAAATCACACAATCAACACAAAAGACAGCCCCAAAATCACGTAAACACCACCAAAAAAAGTAGCTACCAAAATTGCCCTCAATAGTCTTTCAAGAACAGGAAGAACACAGCGACCTACCAATAATTACGTAACTGATTTTACTCACGCAAGAGCAAAAGAAAAAACGCAGAAGCAATGGTTCCACACAGTCATAGATTATGTAGCCAAATCGCGTAAAAACTACGAGAAAAACCATAGCTGCCAAGGCTGCCAATCAACCACGAAAACTAGAGAAAAAATGCAGCTAGAAAAATTTCTCACGGTCATAGATAACCCAGCCACACAAGTCACGTAATTTTTTTGACAGGAAAATTAGCAACAGATAGATATCTCTTTACAATTAGCTGTCGAAAATCATCAAGAGTAACCCTAAAATCCCAACTGCTAAAAGTCACAAGAAACATATATTTTTCATGCTAAAAAACAACAACACTTCAGCCCATATCACCCCCAAACCATAGCCACAATTCAGCTGTCAAATTTTCAGAAAATTGCTTTCTTAAATAAACATTATCCCAAAATAGGATATTTATTAAATCCCATATTGATTAAGATTTTAACCTTATTAAACTTATCTTGGAAGAGTCACACATAGACATGTCAATAGGCCGAGCCAGGTCAGACCGAGATGGCTCGTGAGCCGATGGGCTAACGGGCCCGTGCCTGGGTTATGGCCCACCCGCCATCTCTAGTCCTATATAAACTCAACTAAGTTCAATTATCAAATAATGTCCAAAATTAAATATTAAGATATCATAACCTATATCTTAACAGTAATGGCTATTAAACATTATTCTTATTATATTATAAAGCGATATTTTATGGTCCAAAAATGATTATTGGAGTCTAAAGTATCTTTAATACATGATGGATCCTTAATTACGTACCTCGGATCAAACGTGAAAAGGCAAAAAAACGGAGAAATGCGGAAATACCTGATTTTCTGTTTTAAAACTTTAAACGAGCTTTTCGACATTGAAACCAACCCGAATCCACTGTCGTCTTCACAGGAATTGCTCTTTGGGATGCGAGCTAGGTCTTTCTACCTTTTTCTCAAAACACAAGCTCTCTTAACGGGTCAGAGATTCTTTATGCTCGTGTTTGATATTAGCAATTGTAGGAGACCATAACTTATATATATAGCTTCCATATCAGACTTCCCCATCACAAGGCCTATTTGGACTAGGTCCATACTAATCTGGATTCATTTTCGATCCAGATTTAGATCATTTATTGGGTCACTTTATTATTTTTATCTGGATCAAATTACGTAACTTAATCGATAATTCATTTAAAAACTAAATTACAATTAATAACTATCTACTGAATGGGAAATTGACAAAATTGCCCTTAGAGGCAAAAGTGTCTAACAGTCTCCTCCTTGGACAATGATTAATTGCAGTTTTGACTCAACTTTAAAAACAGTTTAAAAAATCGGTTAAGCTATGCTACTGTATCAGTCGATTGAGTTAAAAAAAATATTTAATCCAAAGGTAATGAAAGTGTAACATTATATCCTGTAAGGCTTTCGGTATCGGAAAAGATCAGACACATGTGTCATGTGTGACACAGGTCCAATACATTATCGTAATCAGATTAATTATCGTAATCAGATTAATTCTTCTGATTAAATATCATAATCATCTTAGCACTAGTGCCATTACAATCCAGACTCCTACACAATAACGAGTTGCTCTCTCAAACTCGAATTCCCCTCTCTACTCTTACCTAACCATTTATGTTTCTCTATTGGCCTTGAATTTTCTACCCAATATTTCATTGGAGTAGGCGTCCTATACTCTAAAGTTCCTTTTCTGCTAACATTCTATAGTGTCCTAACCTTTGCTTTACTAATCAAAAGTGAAAAGGCCTCTCCTTATAAATATACTGATAATCTATGACTATAAATGATCAATATATTTATTACAATAGACGTTTAAATGAAATTACCTTGTTTACTTATTAAGTCTAGTGTTGATGGTCTTTAAGTGATAAGTCACCTTTTATCCACAAATTTGAATCTTCTAGGCCTTGAGAAAGAATGAAACTTTGGTGCTGGTGTTTACGTTAGGCCAAAATTTATAAATTTTGAATGCAAAGGTGGAGGGAATCTCTTTGAAACAAATGAAAAGGAAATTAAATAATTTGTAGTAGTTGTAGTAGTACTAGTCGTAATAGTGGTTGATGTTAAAGGAGAAGGAGAGAGGCACTTAGAAGGGACTTGTTTTACCTTTGGGTCTTCTGGTAAGAATATGCATGATGTCATTGTTGTCTTGGTCTTTTTCAAAATGCAAAATTCGAGGTTTTAAGGTTTGATTTAGACTTTTCTTCGTTGTGGAAGTAGTAAAAACTGTTTATGGAATGGTAGCCACCATCATTTGCTAGAAGATGTGAAACTGTTTGTGGAATGGAAGTAGTAAAAACTGTTTGTGTATTAGCACAATCGTGACAGAACCTTTCACTCATAAGAGTGCACGATATAAGGAAAACGACTGGTGACAAATATATATTTCGTTGCCAAATGTTAAAAGATTGCTACTATTACAGAATAGCGTCACAAAATGTAAAACATTTTGCTAACAAATTAAGAAATCATCGCCAATACTATGTACCTTTTGTGACGATCAGAACTTTCGTCGCCAATGACTCCTATTTCGCTACCAATTATACAAAATATCGCAAAAACCCAAGCATTTTCCTTCTTAATTATTTCTTTTGATTAACATATATGAGTTTTTCCTATTACCAATAACAAAATGAAAATTGTCTTTTACACTTACATATGGAGTTCTTATTCTTGATTTGCTTATTTTTTGGGAATTACTAATATATATTTTTAATTTGGTGGATAAAAAAATAAAATAGGGAAATAAATTTAATTTTAAATTCAAATTATGTTTTAATTGTAATAGGAAAATAAATTTATTAAAAATTATTTATGAACCCACGGGCTTTGGCGACGAGCTATGTATTAGTCGCTACATCTTACCAAATACAATAGATCGTAGCAAATTAATTAATAATACTTCCAAAAACTAAACTAAACAATAAATGACATCGCTTACCTAAACAAGAAAAATGACATCGTTTTGTATTAGGTTTTCAAAGACAAAAATATAAAAGGCTACTCCATCTCGTTTAAGCCGTCGACTTTTTCTCCAAATCCTCTCTTCTGTTTCTTCATTTGTATTGTGGTCATCACTTTCGAAGAATCATCTTATACTGAATCAGTATTATTATTTTCTTCTATTTTCATTAACGAAGTTGTCTAACTTATACCTTTAGGTATTTATTGTGAGTTCTTATTTATGCATTTGATGTATAAGCTGTGTTTATGATTGTGTTTTAAATATGATTTACTGTCTATCTTTGTTATTTGTTTATGTCTCTCTACCTTTGTTATTTGTTATGGTTATGTTTTATTTATTATATCTTTGATGCATTTTATGGATAATACTATATTTATGTAAATCAAGAACATAGTCATGTTTATTTTACTTTAAATTATCAATTTTGCTTATGATACAAGATACACGATAGATTTTTGAAATTTTAGTAAGGGTAACTTTCATATCATTAGTCACATTGAAGATGTACAAGCGATAAATTGGACTACATTTACTTATCATTGAAATTGGAGTTGAACAATCATCATTTAATTCCAAATCAACATTTGCAGATTAATCAAGGAATGTCGACATAAAGACCAGTTTCGAATGGCCCTAATTCATTCTGTTGGGAGGAATGTGACAAACTTGTCCTTACTGAAACAATAAACAATGCAGAACAAATCTCCACTTCATACATTAATCATCGTTTGACTTCCATGGCTGATCTTCTGCTTCAAGGCGTTTAGTATTATCCGAACAATGTCACTTTCCTTATTATGTATATCTCATTTCCTTTTATGAAGCTATTATATATATTCACATTTGATGGTATATACTACATGCTGTTTTAAGCTTCCTTGAGTCTCAAAGATGACGTTTATACCCATGGAGGTAGAAGCGATGTCACAACAATCCGTACAAGATTAGGGAAATTGGTTGTTTTAGAAAATTCATCAATTCTACAGACTTTGTCTGCTTATTGTCAGATTAATAAATAGTTAAACGAACCAAGATTGGAGTGATTGTGTTTTAGGTAAACCATTTTGTACTGGCAGTTCATCTAGTGAACTTGTCTTCCATACTAAATCTAGTGACTCATTCACTGTATTCTTTACAAGTTTAGCTATAGCAGAAAAGCTGTTGCAAAAGGGTGTGAAAAACCCTACACCTGAAAGAAGCACTATTACTGTTACAATTGGTGCCTTCGAACGTACAAGGACCCTTCTCTGGAATCCAAACATTGGGGACTCATTTACCTTTATTGACTCTCATGTCACTTGGAATCTAAATAAATAATTATATCATTGTCATTTATTGATGCAATCAACGAGACTCAGCTTTAAAGTTGATTTATTGTTATCCGTAAGAATTTCTCAAACAACCTCTCTACTAGTTAGGGGTCAAGCTGCGTATTATTGAATGTGGACTATTGTTATTCTGTTCTATGACTGTATGAATAGTTAAACTTCTAATTGAAAGTTCATACTACTCCATATATCATATTATTATATTGATAAAATTATTTAAATTTTTAATAACTAATTTTTGCAATGTTAGTAAATATTAATGATTAATTATTACTACTATTTAACACTTAAAATTATGTTGTGTTTTTTTTCAATAATACGTTGTAAACATTTAAAACAAATCTCCAATAAAACTTATCTTAACTATGATAGATTATAAAAATGTTAGTTTTAAATTTTTGAAAAATGTCAATCATTTGTGACGATTTTCAGAAATTGTCACTAAATGTGGACAATTTGGTGACAATTTCTAAAAATCGTCACCAAATTTGTATCTATTTGTGACAATTTACAAATTTCGTGCCAAATATAAACCTTTTAATGACGCTTAAAAATATCATCGCCAAATGAAAACTTTTAGCGATGATATCAAAATCGTAGCAAAAAACCAAACGTCTTTTTACTAACGATTTCACATAATCGTCACCCATTATGACTCTTTGGTGACGATTTCTAGGATTAGTCACTTAATGTTTGACAAACTATGGTGACAATTTATAGAAAGCATCACCATAAGTATATTTAGCGATGAATATATGAAATCGTCACTCATTGTGCATCATTTTGTGACTATTCTTCTTGATCGTCACTAAATGTTTTGCATTTTATGACGATTTCTGTTATTTGTTGCAAAATGTTTTCCCTTTTGTCACACTTTTCTATTTGGTCACTAAATTCTTACTTTTCATGACAATTCTTACTATTTGGCATTGATTTTTTTAACGTCACCAAAGAAAACATCGTTAAATGTACTGTTTGTTGTAGTGAAACGAGGTCTTAGTTTATAATTAGAAAGAGAAGGTAACTTGCATTTAGGTGCCTCTTCATTATTAGAAGTGTTCCCTTTATCATTAGTAGGAAACTTCTCATCTGCAACGATGTTTATCTCTTTGTCTTGCTTTGACAGTGTAAGAAGAATATTTATTGGCATCTAACTCTTCACCAATCCTCAAAATAATTACACTTACATTATCTTTTAGATTCATAATTTTTTAAGAGGATAATTTCCTTAAGCTTTGTGCCTTTAATTGAGCAACTGTGGTTACCATTTGGCCTATTTGATTCTTTAGACTTTGAATATTAGCTCCAGCTTATTGTTCGAATTATTTTGTATCCTATGAAAATTAAAAAAGTATTGGTAGTAAGATACTTAAGAATATCTTCCAAACTCATACTAAAATTAGAAGTTTGGCCCTTTTGTTGCTTAAAAATTATAGTTGCTTATATTATTGGAAGTTTAAGTAGTTTGTATCATAGGTTGATTAATTACTTGTAGATTCTTATAGTTAAAATACAATCATACCTGTATCTTATGTTATATGTGTACCAATATAGATATATGATTATTCAAAAAACCCACCTATTGCATTTACTTGGTCAATAGGCTTCTTTTGAAGAGCTAGGCATATATGACTTGGATGCTCTGTTAATGAACAAATTCTACCAGTCTTCACCATTTTCACATTACCTATAATTAGCGTCAGAAATATACAGACGGAATAAACACCATAGCTATTTACCTACAGAATACAAAAGACCATCGGTACATACGCCATCAAAGTTTAGATATAACGACGGAAACAATTGTTGTTGGCAAAAGTGGAGGGAAGGAATTTCACGCAAAATCTCCGATGAAATATAGCGACAACGTAACCATTCCCATAGGTAAAAATTGTGGGAATGCTTCCCGCAATTAAATAGCTTTGGATATTTACCGACGGAAACTATTTCGTTGGTGAGTTTGAATTAGCTCTGTTACTTACCGACGGAATATCGTCCGTCGTTAAATTGGTATCAAGTTTACGGACGGACAATGTGTTCCATCGCAAAATTAAACAGCAAGACGTCACGGTTAAATATTTGATGAATTTAAATACAAACGAAATTTTGTTTCCGTTGGTAATTGTCGACTGGTTAATAATTGGTTTAAAACCAAACGACGTCGTTTGGCTCTTCGTCGTTAACCCGACGAATACCCCCTATTTTCTTCTTGTTCTCTCCTCTGTCACTGTCGTCTGGTTTTGGGTAATTATCCTTGCTTCCACCGTCATTTCTGAGCGTTTTCTAGCCCATCGTGCGTCATTTTTTGGTAAGCTCTCTATTGGGTGTATTCTTTCTCCAAAAAATGCAACTTTTATATGTAAACTGTGGGTATTTTGGGTAAACGGTTTTTGTGTGATTATTGTTGTTGTATCTCGTTTTTTTGTGTCATTGTTGGTTGATTTGTTGTTTACATGTATTATTATTGGTAAATAATGGAAAAATGCATTTGTTTTGTGATTAGTTAGAGATTATACATATTGCCTATAAGGTATTCGATAAAATGCCCCTTATAATTATTGTAATGTTTTGTTGTAATTGTTGTAATAGAAATTTGTTATAATGCTTAATTTGAAGTGTGAATTTGAGAATTTGAGATTGAAGTGTGACTTTGAGATTGAAGATTTGAGATTGAAGTGTGAACTTGAGATTGAGGAGAAGGGATTTAAGATTGAAATGTGAATTTGAGATTGAGGAGAAGGGATTTGAGATTGAAGTTTGTATTTGAAGTGTGAATTTGAGATTGAAGAGAAGGATTTGAGATTGAAGTGTGTATTTGAGATTGAAGAGAAGAGATTGTGTAATTGAAGTGTGTATAGGAATTGTGTATTTGAAGATTATTTAAATTGTGTATTTGAAGTGTCTATTTGAGATTGTATATTTGAAGTGTATATTTAATATAAAGTTTGTATTAAGTTTATTATTATTATTATTTTACTTATTAATCTTCTACTTATTATTAATTTTAGAAGTATTAAATTTATTAATTTTTATCAATTATGTTTATTATTATTTGTAATATTAAATAATTTAATGTTATTAAATATATTGTTATTATAACTTTTCTACATATTATTATTCATATTATAATTAATTTTATGATTATTATTATTGTCATTAATTATTAATAATTATTATTAATAATAAGTATTAATATTATTAGTTTGATTAATCTTATTAAATTGATAAATATTATTAGTTTAATATTAATGATCTACTTATCAATAATTTTATTATTATTAAATTTATTATTTGTATCATTTATTATTATTATTATTAGTATTAATGTTCTACTTAGCATTAATTTTTTTATTATTACATTTTATTATTTGTATCAATTATATTTATTATAATAATAATAATAATAATACACATTATTATTATTAAATTTATTATTCTTATTCAATTTATTATTGATTTTTTATTATAATTATTATAATAATGATTCTTATATGATTTATTATTATTATTATTGTTGTTTTTATTATTATTAAATTTGTTATTCTTGTTTCATTTATTATTATTATTGTTATTGTTACTTTCTACTTATAATTTTATTAGTTGTATCATTTATTGTTATTATTATTATTATTATTATTATTATTATTATTATTATTATTATTATTATTATTATTATTATTATTATTAATTTTTAGTAATATTAATTATTGTTATATTTAATATAATGCAGTTGTTTACTATACGTATTGCTTTAATAATATGATTATGATACTTTTGTGCCTCTGCTTTGAGTTAGTACAACAATTATTGAGTGTTCTGTCCTTTTTCTTATATTAGTTTATGATGTTGTATTACCACAAGTGTATTAGATTAAATGTTTCATATTATTTTTCGCAGACCTTGTATTGTATTGAAGAGCGACACTGATCTTTCTTCTTCGTAGTTTGAAGTTTTCCATCCATCAGGTTAGTCATGCAACTAATTAATATTTACCATATGTATTGCTTTAATAATACGATTACTAAATATTTACCATATGTATTGCTTTAATAAATATTGATTTCAGGTTGAAATATGACACCAAAGAGAAGACAGAATATTTCGGAAGTAAGATTCAGACCACGATTTGGAGATATTTACTGTATAGATAAAGGATCTCGTGGTGTAGCAGCTACAGATGAAACACCTCCATCTCTTCCACTCCCTCCACCTACTACACTGGCAAATGAGACTATACCATCCACCACTCCTTCATCATTTACTACCCCTACATCTTCTACCACTCCTCCATCCGCATTAGGGGGAAATAATGCTGATGAAGGAAACGGCTGCCAGCCTAGAACTGAGGGACCCGATAGACGAAAATACATCACAATTGTCAATAATATGTAAGTGAAAATATATGAATCATTATATGTTATAATTAAGTTATAGGTTTAAATTTTAAAAATTGTATAAATTTATTTGTTTTTACATTAGGTTTTGTTCCATCTGGACCCTGTTCAAAAAATATCACATCGAAATTCAAGGAAAAGATTGAACCTGAGGGCTATGTAAGGAAGAATATCTCTCAGGCGACAAAGGAATTTTACTTTCATAAGTTTGAGATACGACATAAATTATTATTTCCTTTTTTAATTAACATTTTTATACATTAATTTGATAAATATTATTACATCAAAAGTATTTATCGAATATTTTTTCCTTTTATTACAGAAAGTCTTTTTTTAGGATTCTCAATTTGACAAGATTATCTATAAAGTATGAAAGTCGAGAGCGCGTACATATTATAGCGATTTTGTCGGTGCGATACGCAGGGCAGCTGTACTACCTCGTTACATTTCTGAAGAAATATAGAGTCGTTAGCTACAATATTGGACATCACCTGAGGCTATGTCCGTTTCACAGCATAATTCGGCCAACAGACATGGAGGACCCGAGGGAGAGAGTCTTCCCGTACATACGGGAGGATCTATTACACACCAGGAGCATGCACAGAGACTTGTAAGTATCTACAATTTACAGTTATATCTCATCTCTTTTTTTTTGCTGTATTTTATTTTAATTTGCTGTGTCAAAATTTGGAATGAAAATATATGTTTCTGGTGCCATATATGGTTGTGTTTTTTAGTTTTGTTCTTTGTTCAACAGTGAGTAGATTTCATAAAAATAAAGGAAACTCTACTGAAATTTTTATAAATTCTAATTTACTTGTATTTCTATTGAATTTTATGAGTGAATTTGGAATGAAAATATGTGTTTCTTATTGAGAATGATAATGTTATACTGGTGCCATATATGGCTATAGTTTTAGTTTTATTCTTTGTTCAACAGGGGGTAGATTTCAAAAAAATAAAGGAATCTCTGCCGAAATTTTTATAAAATCTATTTCACTTATAATTAACATTATATTCTTATGCAGAAAAAGTCTATGGGCATGAGGTTTACACCCCGTCAGCTATTTCTGCACACTCACACTAAGAAGTATGACGGTGTGACATTCGTCAACAATCGTTATAGAGAACTCAATGTATGTGAAATTTATGATTTAATATTAATAATGCTTAATAATTATCACATACTAGTTATAAACATTACTTTTTGATAGAACCAAATACAATAAGGTATTGAACGACGATCTCAACAATTTGAAGCTGTTGATAACACTGAAACTTATCTTGAAGCAGTGGGTGGTAGAGATCGTCGTGGGAGGATATTCAGTTTAAGTTCATTTGCGAACACTTGTTATTCGCAATCCTCCACGTTCAGTATAGCAGCATCTGCTAAGCAGTCCACCACTAGTCAAGTGGAAGCACTTGAGAGTACAGTGCAGACATTGTTGACTCAGTTGCAACAAACATTGGAATAGTTGCAACAGTTGATGGCACAGCAACAACAATCGATGCAGTTCATCTTTCAGCTCTGTCAAGAGGTGGATGAGTTAAAGCGTAGGGGCCAACCAGAGCATCCACTATCTCCAGATCAATAGTGTACTTTTGGTCATTTAGTTTGTATTACAAATACTTATTATTTACAATGTAATGTTTTTATTATTAATTAAGATATTTTAACTTTTAATCATTAATAAAAATTTCTATTGCCGCAAATTAAATGTATACTATAAATTTATAATTATTAAAATTACGCATTAACCATAATTTAAATATAATGACAATATATATTATATATTTTAAAAAATTAAGTAATTCGTCTGTCGAAAAATTCCGTCAGTGATATTTATTACCGACGGAATGATCGTATTTTCCGTCGCAAAAAAGCATTTTCCTTGTAGTGATAGAAGTATTTGATCATTACTTATTTACTGATTTAAAGATGGGAGTTGGTTGCTTGTAACTTCTTGAAACATTCTCAATACTTATGTAAAAACCCTCTATGATATGTTGCCTTACACCATAAATCTCCTTCTAAATATTGGCTACTAAAGTCGATCCTCTATCATATCTTGTAATAAAAATATGAAGGCTTCTAACTAGATTTGTTCTTTCATTAACCCCGTGAATTTCATACTTATGTATACCACATGAAATTTCAATAAGTGCTTATGAGATCTTTTCCAAAGATAGTTCAAATTAAAATATAAAGAAGAAAATATAAAAAACGTTATTTTAAGTTCACATCCGCTATTGAAATTTTATATTATTTATGAATATAATCATAATTCAATTTACACTTTGAATTTTCATCGCAGAAACTACTTTTCTATCTCTCCTTATTTATGGTTAATTAGAAAGAATGTGATTCAATTAACCCTAATTACTAAACAACCTAAGTCAAACACTGAAGATTTAGCTTAATTGTCGCTTTAAGAATTAGAAAGATTGATGAAACAAAACAACATAACCATAAGCAATTACATTTATTTTAGTTGATCATCCTTCCATGGGATCTGAGAATTATGAATACAAAAACCTATTAAATCCTAGTTGCTTCACATATTAGAGGGATTAAAGAATTAAAAATTTAATATCTAATCTAAAATAACTTTCTAGTATGCATCCTGGTAATTAAGTGATATAATCATGAAAGATAAATATAGAAGAAAATTTAATTATCAAAATATAAATAAAAAAGAAACAAATTAGATATCATGATTTAATAATTTTAAAGTGTTAGCTTCCTTCAACTAAATAAAAGAATTTATCAACGCAAAGGCCAGAGATAAGAAAAGATAATAGGAGAGAGATAGAGGAAGAGGGGAGATTGCATATCTCTAAAATCAAACAAAACATAATACAAAATTTAACTCCTAAAATTAGGATTTTTAGACTCTTTAAATAGGGGGCATGGTCAGTTTCTATACAGAACACAATCTAGAATGCGGTCGTATATCACACTATTTCTCTATTATCACTTTTAAGAGGAGAATATAGACATTAACATGTCGTTGTTCTAAGTCGTGTATCACATTGTATATCTTCCTCATAATCGTATGGGCTCTAACTTGATCATGTAAGAGGCTATCTTTTGCATCACCATTCCAATATAGAAATTGCCATAGCATATATATAGTCGTGTACCAGGTTGTATTCGATCAAAATCAGTTAAAAATCAAAGTACAAAAGTTTAAAGCTCTTTCTAAACTTTTAATAGCATTTTAAGTCATTACATTCAGGGTTTGAATGAGAAAATACTCCTAATTTAAGGAACCATATTAAAATTATGTATGAATACTCAAATATTTTTATTTTACCCTTAACACACTACAACAAAGGAGGAAAAAGGCTACTTTTTTTATTACGATTTTAAAATCTTAGCTAAATTTCGATATTTGGTGATGATTTTCAAAATCATCACTAAAAGAAAACCTTTTCACGACAATTTTGAAAACGTCACCAAATATCTACATTTAGCTACGAATTTAAAAAATCGTCATTAAAAGTTAATCTTTTGGCTACGATTTTAAAAATTGTCGCTAAATACATTTTTAATCGCTAAAAGTAAGCTTACTTAATAAATTGTCAAAAAAAGTAAACTTTTGGTGAAGATTTTAATAATCGTCATCAAATGAGGACCATTTGGCAACAAAATTTAGAATCTTCGCTAAAAGTGGACTCTTTAGCGACGTTTTTCTCGCTAAAAGTTGATCCTTTAGTGAGGATTTTTAAAAATCGTCACCAATGTATGTCAAAATGTGCCAAATAAGGAGGGAATGAAAATGAGACTGACCTTTAAAATGAAAAGCTCTAAAAGCCTAAAGCACCCATCTCTCATTTGGTCTTTCTTTCTTCTTCCTCCATGAAAACGCCACACTCATGTCTCATCCTCTACTTTCTTCTCATTTGCTTTGTGGCCTATTTGGAGTTTCTTGACAATAACCCTTCTGTTTACAAGGGGCTATTTTGGAGGAGCACTAGCACCTCCCCCTATGATCGATCTCACTTTGTGATTCGGAACCTTATTGCCAACTCCAGCTTCTCCAGAGTCCAAATCTGCCACAAATGTCACCTTCCAGCTTTCCAACCCATGAAAACGAGATTCTCGTCTTCCAAAACCCCATCTTCATCTGTGATAATGATGGCAAAGAGAGAAAAAAAGTTGAAGGAAATCAGGTCTAAGACCATAGAGGAAATCAACGAAGAGGTTATTGATCTTAAAGGCAAGCTTTTTATGCTTCGACGTCATAAATCGACACGTAACGAGTTCAAGTCCAGCGAGTTTCGTCATATGCGCAAAAGGGTTTGTGCTTCTTGATTCCCTTTTCAAACCTTTTTGGTGTTTACGGATTTTGTATCTGTTGCAGTTGGTAAACTGTTAAATTCAAACTCTGAGTTTGCCTTTTATACTCATATGGCGAGATACTTGTTGTGCAACAATTTTGTTTGCTTTACTGGTATCACATTGTGCTTTTAGTGAATCTTGATTAGCTTGGAGTTGTTAATCATGGTGTGTGGTATGTGACATAAACAAATTGCAAGCTTGGTCCATGTACCTGGAGATGGGAACTTTCTGGTTTATGCTTTGGACAGTGAAGCAGAAGTATGCTATCTGTAAAATTAGGTGGAGAGTTTACCTAAAAGTTGAAAGAAAATAGAGGCGGAAGTGATTAGGTGCTTCTTCTCATGCCATAATGATAATATAAGCTAAAGAGGGTTTTGGTTTTGAACAAGTTTTAGAGTTTCTAGTGGAAGCTCTATGCTCTAGTTGTGTGATATCAAGATTAATGTTCTCATAACGATGGCTTTTATTTTTCTTCTATTGTTTTTCCCATTTTTCACTTTTCCAGTTGCTGAATGCTAGAAAGGAGGAATCTTAACGTTTGTTGATACTAGTTATGCCCTAGAAGTTGTAATTTTATTTTTTTTAGTAACTATTCTTAGTTACTATCATCCTGAGTGCTGCCTTGCTAATATTCTCACAAACGATGCTAGTTCTCAAGACCATTTAGTAGGGATTGCGTAAGCAAGAAAGTCTGTATAAGCTCAAATGATGTTGACCATTTAGTAGGGATTGCGTGAGCAAGAAAGTTTGTATAAACTCAAATGATGTTGATTGCTTGTTTACTGTAGGCCAAAAGGTTAATCCCAAGTTGTCTTGGAACCTTGTGAAATATTGTGCATCACTGTGGGTGTAACATTAGGCATTGTGATTTCTTTCTCTTGAAGGTTGGTGTTAGTAGAAGGGAGGACCCGAATGCTAATATTTGAGAAATTTAATTTTTGCTTTATATGCTTCATGGGTTACATGTTTAACATTTTTGGGGCAAAACTATGAATACTTTATATTGCTTCATCAATGAAAGGGAAAAGTGGATTGAATAGGAATAGGGACCTTTTAGGGGTTAAAATGACGATTATTATTCAGAAGTTTTATTTGTATTGATCTTTGTGAATTGGATATAAACATATCTTGTAGTAAGTCAATTACTACATTTGACTAGTGCTAGTGAAAGTAGATGAATGCGCTGCTTTGATGTTTGTTCTATAATTGTTGATGATAGATATTAAGCTATGTGCATAATCAACCAGATGCTATGATAATTCATCCTTTATATACCATTTTCGACTTCTTTAATTGTGGTTAAAAATAAAAAATTACAGATTGCTCGCTTGCTTACTGTTAAGCGGGAAAGAGAAATTAAGGAGGGGGGTAAATAAGAGGTTGTCAAGAAAGCTCGACAGGCAATGGAAGAAAAATATAGTCGTCAAACCACCTCCATCTTTGAAAAAGTTGCAAGAGGAGGAAGCTCTCCACGTGAGCAAAGACTTGCTTTTTTGTATCTGGCAAATGATATTCTGCAGAATAGTCGCTGAAAAGGTTCAAAATTTGTTGTGAAATTCTGGAAGGTTCTTCTAGATGCACGTTGTGATGTCACTGATACGTTTGGAAAGCCAACTAAAGCCCTCATTCTTGAAGAAGCAGAGAGTAACGTGCTTTGATCTTATTATTCAAGATCCAAAGAGTAGCATTTCTTATTTCTTGATAGGGTCATGAGACTAAAGAGTAATTGACCTATGTAAACTGGTCTTTGTATTTATTATTTTGTCTATAGAATTGTTAAGACCATAATTAAAATCTCGTATATGATGAATATTCTTTTTGTTGAGATACTTTAATGGTATTTTACTTTTCTTACACAATGCTTCAAATTATCAATTATTTTTGTATAATAAATTAATAATAAAAAGTCTAAATATTATATATAATAATATAAATTAAAAATGCCACAAATAATTTTCATTAACATGGTATAATATTTTGTTAAAACGTATATTAAAATGTTGACTATATTTTACAAAACATAGTTAAAAAATATTTAGCTACTTTTTAAAAAAATGTAGCCAAAAAATTTTAACTACATTTTTAAATACGTAGCTAAAAACTTTTGGCAACGTTTCCGAATTATTAGCTACGAAACATAAGCATAGTGAAAAAGTATTAGCGCCAATTTCTTAAAACATTGTTAATAATTTTTAGCTACAAAAATAAAGCGTAGGCAAAAAACTATTAGCGACAATGAGAGGAAAATGTCGCCTATAATTTTTGGCTACGAGGATTCGACAACATTTTTGGTGACGAAAATAAATCGTCGCTAATTATTATTAGCAACGATTTTGAGACTTTTAGTAACGAATTTTTTGGTAGCTACATGTGGTTTCTGTTGTAGTGACATCTCCATTTGCATAAGTGGTAAAAATGATTTAAACTTTTGTTACTTATTATAGAATTAACTATATCAAATCCCATTATTTCACTATTGTTTATAAAGCGCATATTTATAAATTATTTTAGATATTTTCTACATTTAAATGTATTTTTTTGTTTACAAAGGAAAACACTCAAAACTTAATCAAACAAGTCTATCGCATGACTCTTCGATACACAGCTCCTTGCTTGTCCCTATGAATAAAATCCAGAACTAGCAACAGGGACTCTTTTAGAATACGTATGCCTGGGCTGGCTAAAATTGCGAGGAAAGCCAGGTTATTCGTGCACTTTTAAGTAATTCAATTAAAATAAAATTGATGGGTATTATGGTTTATACTTAATTACAATGTGAGTCATAATTAAACTTAACAAATAATTAATAAAATATCATGAAAGAAATTTATTTGGGTAACTATTAAATTAGAAATACCTTTTATAAGATTAAAATCACAATATTTTCTCAGCAATAAAGTTATAATGCTTAATACATCTTTGGGGAGTGTATGGATTAGGTTTGGGCTCATTTAAGAAGTCCCGTCAATTTTCCATAAACCTGGCTTCTTTGGGCTCACATAAAAGGTCCAATAACTCAAGAATGATAAGTTTAATTAAAACAAAATTCAGCCATACGAAGAATTAGAATCATAATAAAATGCTAATGAAACTACCTAGTAGAGGTTGAGTTAAACTTTACTAAAGGTAGTTAGAATCCAACCAAATTTCAATGAATAGTTGCTTATTAAAAGTAAATACTAGTTTTGTAAACTAAGATCAGTCCACCGTACCTATTACAAATTTAATTTATATCACTACTCAATCCAAATTATTCATTGGATATGATAAGTCTATCATTACACTAGTTGTTACTTATCAAAATCATTTCAAACTTGTCAATACGTCCTTCAATTTAAAAGCCAATGTGCCCCCATTACACGTGGTCTAAGCATCTAGGTCTCAACCATGAGATTAAATGACCACCAAACCATGTCAAAGCGCTCAAAGTCAAGTAATAGTTATTGCAAAATTTACAGTTTTCGCTTACCTCACAACATCATTTTCTTCTAACCACTTTTTAATGAATGTGTATGTACCATTCTAACATTTGTACATCTCCTTGACATTTATATCTTATAGAAGGCAAAAACACTGGCGTGATCGATCATCATTACGTAAGACTGATGCCTAACCTAATTTTAGTTAATTTGATCAGAAATTGCATAATTAAAGGGTTGATAGCTCTGTGTATAAAGACCAATTCCATACTCTGAGTCACCAAGAGATATTATAAGGTAAACCTTGGACCAAATATAAAACAAACATATATTTTAGTCATACTTGGTTCTGATAGCAACTAATCATTAATTGGTAATTCCGTACATATTTTTCCGATGATGTTATTCCAGAGTTGAACATGGATATTATATTACGTTTGGGATTATACAGAAGCCTCCAAACATATATATTATATTACAAGTTGGATTATACCGAAGCCTATAAACATAGATATTATATTATATGTTGGACCGTGTCGAAGCCTCCAAACGTATACTGTTCTACGTGTTGGATTATATCGAAGCCTCCAAACATAGATATTATGTTATTTGTTGGATTCTATAGAGTTTAAACAAAGCCAAGGGCCAAACCTGGATCCTATGATCATCGAAGCCGAAGTCAAGAAAAGGAAAGGTAAGAATGCATACACCTGACATGTGACATAATGGAGTGACAGAGTTCAATAATAGTCCATCAAGTTTGGTGATGAATTGCAGCCACATCTAGCAATTTAATATAGGTATAGTAACGCATTTTCATCTCTAACAACTACTTAAAATATATGGCTAGGCAATACTTACTTTTTAATTATGATATCTAGGGATGTCTTTATGTAAGCTTAAGAAGATTTACTATTAAATTGACCTAAAGAAGTTGGAAACAATCTTTCGGAAAAGAAAATAATAAAAAACACGATTGGTAGAAACTAAACAACACACAACTTGATAAGGAAAGAATAATTAAAATCTTCGATCACCAAGTAATTATTTTGATTGGTTGGCTAGTTACAGTCATTGCTTCGCTCGCGTACGGGCAATTAAACCATCTAATTGATTAATTAGGTCACCGAATAGCAATAATAAACAGGAAAATTCCAAAAATAAAGTAATCCATTTTGGCGGCTAACCACAATATAAGTGCAAGATGATGTAATCATTGTAACGTGAGTTTCGCCTATAACAGCCCAGACCATCCGCTTGTAGATATTGTCCGCTTTGAGCCTCGGCCTTTCGGGCTTCGAGCTCTCACGGTTTTGCTTTTCCAGCGTGTAAGCCTCTTTAGGGCATTACTCCCGTAGGACTTCCCAGGAGGTCACTCATCCTGGTACTGCTCTTGCCCTAGCACATTTAACTTCGGAGTTCTGATGGGATCC
>JANZXR010000004.1:30782072-30792293 GCA_027575705.1 Erythroxylum echinodendron | reverse complement strand
CCACTCACACACTATATAAATCACAATCTCACCCTTATGTCATATTCTACCCTAAGGGGTTTTAAGACATGTTCTACTTTAAGGGGTAGAATGGGTTAATTGTATGATATTATATGTATGATGTGAACTATAGTTTAATGAGCCAACATATAATCATTAGGATACTACCATGTGCCTCAAATGCAATTAGCAAATTAACCATCCCATTATGGTAATTAAATATACATTAGACAATTCGATTGTGGTTAGACATATGGAATTAACGTTATAATTATATTAGTCCATAAATATTTCTAATACCGCCAACATTGTGATCCTTCGTAATTTTTGTTTTTCTATCAATACATTATTATGGAAAAGAGAAAAGGGGTACGAGACTGTATTGAGAGGGACAATCAAGACCCCGTAATATATATATAGTTACAACAAATGGTTTTTGAAACTAAACTAGTGAAATATTATTTTAATCAGTTATCTTATATGTCTTTCCAACAGTCAATTAAGGCAAAACGTGCACTAGCACTACAACCTCTTCATTTTCCGCTACAATCACTATCATCATTTAATAAGGCTTCAACGCCATTTGTTGATGTTACCATTGAATGATAAGGAAATGGGGCCACAACTCTATTTGTTGGTGTTACGATCGAATAATGGAGATGATGGTAGTATTCATTGTCGTATAAGTACTTCTCGTGGTATATTTTAGGCAATTTAAACATTTGTGAAGGAGTATAGACTAAAACCTAATCCTAGGACTCAACCTTAAAGCTACTGGGCATTAGTTGTTGAAGTCATTATGTATTCTGAAGATGGTATTAAGATGCAACAAAAGGAATCTTCTAGCTTGGTGTCAAATGCATGCTTAGTACGAAAATAGGGTCTCTTTACAAGATTCAAATGGACAACTTTTTCCTCTAAATAATAATTGCATTAATTGTTCATAATTTGTCCCACTTTATCAAGCCTCATTCAAAGATTTATGCCTTTCATATATGTTCTTGATTTATGCCTTTCATATATGTTCTTTGTCCTCGATTAAAAAAAACAAGTTCTTTGTCCTATTTATTAATCCGTTCTATTGTCATTTTAGGTAGGTGGCAAGGCATGAAGATAAATACGTATAAATTAAACAACGAAACACAATTCACCATTTTCCAAAAAACATATTGAGGCAAAATAGAAACAAAAACCCTTACAATCAATGTAGTACACAAAACCCAGATACTGAAAACATAGCAGAAAAGCAGAGCAAAAAAACAAGGCTTTTTGAAAACAGAACGGAAAATAGTACTTAGCACAGACTTATTTGGATGGACGAACAACCGGAGATGACCGCAACAAACTAGAGACAACCACAGACGATGCTTCTTTAATGAAAAAAGCAGATGAAATTCAACAGTAAACAACGAAAAGAAAGAGTTTTGTTTTCATGTTAATAATAAATTAAAAAAGACGTCGTTTCTTGTAAAACAAACGACTTTGTTTTCGATTAATTCGAAATAAATATGGAAAACATTTGGCGATGATTCAGAAAAAAGTCACCAAATGAAGACCACTGGCGACGAATTCAGAGAAACGTCACCAAAGGGTTAACCTTTGGCAATAATTTCTCAAAACCGTCACCAGCAAGGATTAACCATTGGCAACGTTTTTGTTAATCGTCTCCAAATCTAGGGCTTTGGCAACAATTTTTGTTAATCGTCGGCAAATATTTTCATAAAAATATTTATATATTTAACAAAAGTTATGTAATATAGAAATTCAATTAAGTACTATAGAATTTATATATAGTAAATAGAGTTTTGTGAGATCACATTAAATTATCAAATCATATAATTTAAAAGAGAAGAGTAAAAAGTATAACTCTATGTAATATTAATTAATTTTGTGATTAAAGTTTTATAAATTTTTTAAATGACATTATTGTTAACTAAGTTTATATTTAGACTTAGAATAATTGTCAACAATATTTAATTTGATTATTATGAATATGATATTAATTTTGTTTAGTAATTTTCACTTACTATATTGCAATTATTTTTTAATTATATTGTAATTATATATGGTAATTAATATAAAGATATATGAATATATAGAAAATAATTGTAACTAATTTAATGATTTATGCATGTATAAAACAACCTCTAGAGAGAAAACACCTCTTCTATAACAAACACAGTCAAACGAAGCTACTTCAACCTCTCCTACAACAAGTATGGTCAAAACGACAACGTAACCCACAACTACTAACAAAGCAAAAAAAGTAACAAGGTTGCTGTAAGCACCAGATAAAGTAATTTATCTATGGTGGCGTTTTATAAATAAGGTAAATAAATCCTCCCTAATCGAAAGAGTCTCCAGATGCTTCCTAATTAAGGTTGAACCATCGAAGGCGATCTTTTTCTCTGAGCTAGTCAAGTTGCCAGGTATGGGTTCCTTTGTCTTACTTCTCACCTTTTCTTCTTCTTTTTTATCTTTGATCGTAGTTCTCCAATAACTAGTCATTAGCTTCCTCTTAAGGGAGTCATGGATCACACCCATCCTAAGTGAAAGCTAACCTCGAGGTATGAAATTACTTGATTCTTTTGTACTAACTTAATGTCTTCTGGCTTAATTTAGATATCCAGCTCATAGTTAGAGATCACAGGGTCTTGTTTTGGAGAGACAACTTTGATTCACAGTCAACTCTTCAGGTAAGTCTATTCATCTACTTGGATTTCTTGCATACGTTTTTTTGTGTGATTTCTGCATCTTATTGATTGCCTATGGTTACCCCTACTATTTTTGTACTTCCTTCCATTTTGAATTCCATGATAGTAGCTCTCTCCATAACTAATGAGGGTGTCGGGGGTTCTAACTCCTACATAGTTGGCCTCTTTTTATCAGAATAGTAGCTTTACAAGACAACACACTTAATTATGCATCCCCTAAACATAATACATACACAATTAACGTTCTCAGCCTTATCATATAAAGTTGTATCAGTTAATAGATCACAAAATTAACATTGCTAGAATGTTGGAACAAATTTGTGGGTTGTAACTTATGTTTAGAATAGACAATGTATAAAAGTACTGATATTGTGCGTAATACAAACTTTCTTTTCTTATGTCAATAGGTTATAAACTTAACTTTAACCAGTTATATTGATTTATTGATGTCCATTAATAATCTTATTAGTGTTTCAAATGTAAAAAGAACATTCAAATAAGAAGTCTTCCATTCTTAAAGATGTCGGATCACTTATTAATCTATGATATGTTCTCTGGGTTTTATTTATCTTTAACAGTGAGTGTCAAACATAGAAATGCTTGCGCAGGGGATTTTTGGATGGTTAAAAAAATAAGTTCCGAGGATCTTTGCTTCTTCTGTGAATATTTTGTTTATTGCATATAACTTCATATAATTTTTTGTTTTCGTATTATATTGTACACTTTACTTCTATATTGATTATATCTATAACTTGTTTTTGTTTCTATTGACATTTTAGAATAAAATTGTTAACATAAATTCATCACAAAATGTCGACAGAGCAATTAGTTTTCGATGGTAGAAATAAGCTCCGATAGAAAGAATGTGGCAGAATTCTCCCTGATAAAGAACAAATCGATGCACAACAAATCTCCTTATCAAAGTCTAATCACCGCTTGCTTTCAATGTTCGATCTTCTTCTTTAAGGTTTTTAGTATCATCTGAATTAGCTCTCTTTCTTTGTTATTTATATCTCATTTTATATTAGGAAGTTATTAGATTAACGTCTGATTGTATGTACTACGTGTTGTGTAAATCTTCCTCGAATTTTCAAGAAAACATAGATGAAAATAGAGATAGTGGCGATGTCCTGATGGTACGTACAAAATTAGGAAAATTAGTTGTTTTGGAACAGTCACCGATTGCAAAAACTATGTATGTTTATTGTTATGATGATAGAGTCTCTCAATCGAGTATGCATGTGTTCTAATTTATGTTCCTTATACCGTTTGATATAGCTTTTAATGTTCTATATTGTTTGTTCCTTAGGTGCAACACATAGTACGTGCAGTTCATCTAATTCAGTGATCCATACTATATTTAGGAAATCATTCACTGTATCTTCGATTAGTTTAGTTAATGGCAAGAAGCTGTTAGAAAAAGGTGCCAATAAATCAACTCTTGGGAGAAGATCTTTGACTATTTCAATTGATGTTTTCAAACGTGTAAGGAGCCTTCTTAGTAATTCAGACATAAAAACCTCCTTTACCTTATCTATCGAATCTCATGTCACTTGGAATCCATAATTGTTCAACTTCTAATTAAAATCTTGCATTACTTACAGTATATCATTATATGATATTACTTATCATGTATCAATATTTATTGTTTTTCTGTAAAAATCATATATCATTATACTACAAACTATTTGAAAATTTTGTAATAGTATATAAAATTGTCAAATCATACAATTTAAAAGAGAAAATTATAAATTATAAATCAATGTAATATTAATTAATTTTGAGTTTATAGTTTTATAAATTATTGAAATGATTCGATATTTTTGTTAGCTAAATTTATTTTTACACTTAGAATCATTTTCTATAATATTAAATTTGAATTTTCTCAATATGATGTTCAGTTAAAAAATTTCAAGCCAAAGTGAATTTATAATTATAAGTAAAAAAGTTATTTTGTTATTTAAGCTTTTGGCGATGATTTCTAAAGTCGTCGTCAAAGGCTAAACAGCCGCAAAAGGATGAGGAATCCTTATTTGTATCTTAGTACCATAAAGTTTTCTATCGTAGGTTATGTCCTTGATAAGTTCCAACATTATTATATCATTTTTTATCAATTCCTCCAATTTTTCTTAGTCCTTCTTTTTTTCCTCTTACTATCTCTAAGTATGATCATCTTGTTTTTTTCACTGGAACATTTGGATGCCTTTTTTAACCTATCCAAATCATCTAAGTCTTGTCGCTGTCATAAGGTAAAATTTTGTATCCCTTAAATTATTTATCCCATATTAAAACACGTCGGTTTAAATATTTTAAGAATGTACCGCACAGTTCAAAAGAAATTAGATCCAAAATTTTAAAATATTGTTTTCAAGATTAAATATATATATAACGGTAATATAAATTTTCAAAATTATAATTAACACATTGAAGGATTTAATTTTAAAATTATATAGAAGTTTTTAGGGTGGAAATGTCTTACGAACCTAAGGGCGACCCAAAATCCAAAGTACTTGAGCCTATTACCCAATCTTATATTAGCTCGTTGACGATCCAAAATTAATCTCTCCTTTTTCTCCTCTAATCTTTCCCATCATTGAAATTATGCCAAGATCAGAAAACATCAAAAAATTCACCAGGAAGATAAATTCAACTGGCCATAAAAACTAGCTATATAGGAACATAACAGCAAATAATGAATAATTAAAAGAATGAAGATAATCATCAATTGGAGGGATAAGATAACGAAATTGTGACTCTATTAACTAGAGGTAAGGTTATACATATTGAATTTTTATAAACTTCGTGTTTATGTGGAATTTTTTACTAAGTGGTTGTTTTAATATACTTATTTACCCATCATGGCATGCAATATAATAACTGTAACTTATTGTGGAAATTTTTATTTCTATTTTGGTCTAGTGATGTAAAAACACCACTTCAAGTATTTTAGTGCTTTTGATTCATCCGATTGGTTTTGTTATTAGCAAGCTAATTGAAATATCACATTACTGGTACGTCACCATAAAAAAGATAATAGTGTATTGTTGCATGACATTCAATCCAATAAACAATTTCTTAGTATATACATATATAGGCCTTGAACTTGCAACAATATTCTTTTTGAAAATTTAGTTATAGTTAAACTAAATCGTCGTTACAACGAGATCAAGACTATAAGCTTACAATCATATTGTAATATGACTCAAGAACAAAAATTCCTTAAGAAAAATAGTACGACTATCTGCATAATAGATAACAACAAAAAATAATTATAGACAGCAGTACTGAAGCTTTATTTTCATGGAACAACTCATTCATCATTTCTGATATTTGAGATTTTCCTTTCTCTTTATAGTAGATTTTTTTTTTACAAATTTGAATTGCACATAAAAATTGCCAGGGATGTCTGAGATATGGGCAAAAAACTTGCAACAATATTGACTACTGTAAAATGGTGAATTAACTTATAGCTTACCGTTATATATAGTTGGTAAAATACAATGCACGCAAATGCAAGCCTCTCCGCTCTTATAGCTCTATGATTACTTTTATCTAAAAGAGACCTATTAATTGGATCAGTTTCATATTAAACCAAATGAAACCTCTATATGTGTTTCGAGATCAAAGGATCACTGTGGTTCGGATACACAATTGGTTTGTGATAATGTTCCAACTATGGATGCTTCCTTTCATCATTGGTAGTCTGATGAAACAAAATGGAGGACAGGATGGTTTCAGTCCTATCGGTCTCACTGTCAAGTCTTAATCCAGGCACTGCCACAAGATCTCACCATAAGCTCCTCAGGTTCTTGAATTAGATTTATTACGATTTGAGTAAAGTTACTAACTCTTCTTAATTTCAATTTAATCACTTCTGCTACTAAACCACTTAAACATCACCAATAATTCTACGGTTCAATGAAAATGTCTAAAAGTTCAGTAATTTACATTTTTCTGGTATATATCGAATATAAAAATACAGATTACTTAAGATATTAGGTTCAACTTATAAGCTAATTATTCCCGCTCTAACTAACATTATCATATCAATATAAAAGTAAATATTGCCAAAACTCCATAGTTTCCGTATAGAGTGAGTACCTGCATATATCTATAGCTATATCCTAGCTACAGCTTTATTTGTTCTGCATGAAGTCTATTCTTGTTCGCAGTTCTCAGTCACATTGTGAGTGCGTATGCGTCATTAATATCTTACGTGTTATTTCTCTTTTTTCCCTACCAGATCGTCCTCGTTCACAACTTTAGAATGTAGCGAATATAAGATCCCAAGGAGCAGCTAGATCACATCCAGAGCAATAAATAATAATGGAAACCATACTCATGCATGCTATTGAAGTTGAGCCAACTAGTGCACCATAGCAGTTGGCTGGTTGCTTTTTTCAAACTGTTTATTTAGTACAAGTCTTTAGATAAATTGCTTGCCTAGGAAGTGTTTTAGATTGAGTTGAAACACAGTCATCTTGCACTGAAACATAAACTGCTTGTCTTATCAAACTTTAAGAAAACTTGAGTGAAGCTCTCAAAGGAAAAGGGTACTTTTCAAGTTTAATATGATTAGTTGTTATCCCACAAAGCATGCTTTCCATTTATTTGAAGTTTCTCTAGATTCTCTACTGCTATTGCTAACAACAATAACTCTCGAGATAAAGCATCTGTTTCTGATTCACCGCCAAGTGTAAAACATTATCAAAGATACCTGAAACCATGTTGGATAATACAAGCATCAACCTAATTTTTAATTTTTTAAAAGCTAACGATAACATTTTCATCAATTTGCTTTTGTTGACACTCAACATCACTAATTAAGTTGACCTAACTGTTACATTCCTCAAGTATAATGAGGAACTTTAGATAGTCATTAAAATAATTGGTGTAGCAGAGATAAGATGTTTCGTTAAATTTATAGGAATCCGTACATCTTTTATTAAATATTCAGATTATTGTATCTCACGTTAACAGGCAAAATGCAACTTTTAACCACATATAGGCATGGTCATGAGCATTAATAATATTTTGCTGGCTCTCATGCAATGCATATTTTTCTTTTAAAAATTCTTGCATCTCATCAACCTTTTTATACCAGTAAATTTTGAGTTTTATATGCTAAATTATGTTGAAATATAAGTGAGACTTTGTCCCACGTTAAAAGAATATATGGCCTTGAGCATGCATATAAGCCTAATAAATTACTCCTCCTAGTACCAATTGGTTTTAGGATGGAACCTCATTTAGGCTTGTATGTGCTCAGTTTATTTAGGTCAAATTATATAAAAATTGAACATGGTATCAGAGTACGTTGCTCTTGGGTTACTCGTCACCACCTCGTCACGATAGACTATGACATTTATTGGGCCATAAATTAACCCACACGTGGACTTTGTCCCATATTAAAAAAATATATGGCCTTGAGCATGCATATAAGCCTAATGAGATACTCCTCCCAGTACCGATTGATTTTAAGATGAAACCTCATTTAGGCTTGTATGTGCTCAGTTTATTTAGGTCCAATTATATAAAAATTTAACAAATTATATCAAATAAATTAAAATATAATACATTAAATACATTTTATTTTAATTTTATAAAATTAAATATCACGATTTATAATATATGTATGTGTATGTGCGTACACGCGCGTGTGTGCATGCTAATTAATGAGAAAACTTAATTGTACACAACTTTTGTTTCTCTAAAAATTTTAACAGTTGAAATCATGATTTGAAAACTTGTACAAGTATTACTAATTATTTAATGTTCTATAAATATATTTTTTTAAAAAATATTTGACAGGGAATTATATTTTATAAGTTTTTAAAGTTTAAAATTTGAAAAATCATAGAAAATGAAAAGCATATCTAAATGTTACTAAATTTTGTAACGTGTACTCACATGCCTTGCATTCTTTGAACGTTGATTCTTAATCTTAATTATAATGATCCAGACACCAGGAACAAGTAGAACTCTCCTGCAAACTCGTTAAGCGCTAATAAATCATGCCTCAATGCATTGTTTTTATTTTAAAATCTATCAGACCAAGAGAATACTTGAGTATTATAACTCATCTATTCAAGTTGGTATATAAGTTTTTACGTGAAGTAAATGGCTTGAACACTTTGTAAACAGCCTTACGTATACGCACAGCTTGGTACTCCCGAGTGGCCGCTTTTTAAGTTTTAGGATTATCTGACTATGTGTTTTTGTTTTTTGAGAAATAACAAAAGGAATCCTAAGAAAAGTTTTAGGATTATTTTTGGACATTAATACAATTGAACGATTATTAAATAGTTTTTTTTAAAGAAAGGTTCAATCCAGAATTAGACATGGTCCACTCTGGACCTGTTATTATTTTCCCTCATTTTGTTCTTTACGAGGACCCACTCAGAAGACTTATAATAAGCAAAAAAGAGACAAGATCTTCTGTCCAATTTATGGTGTCTTATTCTGTTCCATGAATCTCAACCATTCATTTATGCGAGTTTCACATTTATTTATATGGGACCCACACGAGATCCGCATAAATGAATGACTGAGATTCAAGGGACAGAATAAGACACCATAAAATTAGACAGAGGATCCAGTCTCAGCAAAAAGAGGCAAAATATAAGCCTCTTTTTGTACTTTACCTGGGCTCATAAAACTTTAAGAACGACCATATCTTGAATAAGATTTGACCAAGTGAATTTTTGAATACAACTTAAGTTGTGTATTTCTGGCAAGTCATCAATTGAGTGTTTTAGATAATTAATAAGATGTAAATCTTTAACAAATAGCAATTTAAAATCTTAAGAATTTAAAGATAAGTGAAAGTTGCTATGGTAAAAATTTGTAGATCAACTTTTAGAGTTAACAGAAATGAGACTTTGAGATCAGGATAAATGAAAAATTAGGATGTAGAAAACAAGTAATAAATTGAAACAATTTCAAGTTTCAATGAGAGGTGTTTATCATTGTATGACAAAGAAATTAATTTCATGATAGATTATTGCATAAAAAACTTTACAACAAATTGTCTTAATTATATGAAATTATTATTTAAAAGAATGATATAAGATCATAATAAAAGAATATAATGACAATGCATAAGATTAACACATATAACATTAAAATGATTAATATATTAATTATTTCTATAATTTTATTAAAAGAGGAAAGCATTCTATATGTTTTAACAGCTAATATTAAAATCTAAAGATTTAACATAATACAAGAATCTTAAAATATATCATTAATATATATGATTTATTATAAATTCATGGCAATCATTAGCTTGAATGCTAAATTCCAAAAGAGTCAAGTTATTATGTTTCATACTAATACTAATAAAGTAATGTACTTATCCTAAGCAGTATTAACTTACATAGATAGATGATTGTTTGTTTATGCCCTACAGCCAATCACTTTGTTTGTAGTTTAGTGACAAATTATTTAAAGACATTATTTATCTTGTACATGTTTAGATGTATATGATAAAGTCCATAGAATAATT
>JANZXR010000004.1:30765823-30779191 GCA_027575705.1 Erythroxylum echinodendron | reverse complement strand
CTCGTCAACACGTCTTCCTCGTGTCGACCTGCGTGCCAAGCATTGGCCAAGGCTCGCCAACACTCGCACAAACCCACCTTCTGAACTTAGGGGTCTAACAGTAGAGAATCGAACCTAAAACCTAGCACATGCCAAGTCCCGCTATCAACCAGTAAGCCAAGGGTACTAGAACTAAATGTGATACCAGTATCGGAACAATATTCATAACATACAACTTGTTACATTTGGAAGAATTGCAGAGTTATAAACTAGTCCTTTTAGAAAAGACATAATAATAAATAATAGTAATAGGTTATATCGTCGTACACATTGCACTTTTTATAGTAATACAGTACGTACAAATGAAACGTTCACATATCAGATATTAAATTAACATAATGACATAGAAACAATTAATTACGTAAAAAAAAATAACGGTATTATAAATTAAATTAAATTAAATTAACGAACAGCGTCATATAAATAAATAGTGACGGTGGAAGAGAGTGATATTGGAAGCTAAGAATGCGATGTAAAAGCTTTACAATAAACACGCAAGAGTGTATACTTAAGCAGACTTGTGTAGCAAACATTGAGCCAAACTCGAAAAACTTCAATTTCACTCTTCTTCAAGGTTCTCTCTGGTCTCTCTTTGTTAATCCGTGTTTGTGAAAGTTTTGGTTCGTATGGATTACGAGACGGAAACCTGAGCATTTCATGTTTGCGTAAATGTTTGTTTGTTTTCCTTCCAAGTTCTGTTTGGTGTAATCCAACTCCAAATGCTAAGCGTTGGCGTCGTTCGATTCGCTGGTCGATCACGAGTTCTGTTAGATAGAAATCTATCTTGTTTTGAGGGTGAAAGAAAAGATGCTGTGGTTCAATGAAAACTATAAGTCAAAAGGGTAATAGAAATTTGGAAAGAGAGATCTTTATTAATATATACATTGAGAAGGATTAATACGATTAGGAATAACTCAGGTTGTGAAATTTTATGGAGTTATTTTGCAGATGTGGAATGAGATCACTTATCTTTTTAAATTGCTACGTATTATTGTTTTTCACTGGTTAGTTTCTTGTTTGTATTTGATGGAGAGAAGACAACCTCTCTGTTCCAAAACTTTACTCATCTGTTTAAATATTTGAGTCACTAGTGTTCTCTGGGAAAGAATATCAAGATTCAAACTTCTATAAACAAAAGGTGTGGAGTATAAACCACGTTAATCCACTTGTTATAGATACTTATGCATTTTTTTATTGTCCATTGGTGGATATATGTTTCTCATACAATTAACTCAAAAGAACAATCCAGTCATTATGAAGGATATAGGGGATTGACAATTAATCAGTCCTGGGCTGGACTTAAAGTTAAGACCGTTTGAGTTAAATGATTCCCTCGTTGGGTGTATTGGTTTCCTTCGCATCCTTTGATAGCAAAAGATGAAATAGGCTTCTTGTTTTATCTGATTAAGCTCTGTAGGTGCTTTTGTTTTATATTTCAGAAGAGTGCTCTGATGGAGTTTAAATTCTCTTTTTTGACATGCTAACAAATCTTTGATCTTTGTTTGATTGACAGATAAGAGAGCAAGTGCATTAAAATCAAATCATACATTGTCATGGTGGTACTACTGTCAGATAATCCATCGAACGTTTTAAACCATTTATAATTGTGTTTGGATTTAGAAATTGTACTCTTTTGGGAATTATGCATGTCTGGCCCAGTGCCCATTCTTGATAATGTAGGAGCATTAAGTTTTTTAGATAGAATAGAGTCTGTTGGTGCTATTTCTGATAGAGATCGTAAATCCATATCAATCAATGGTGAAGCTGACCATACATATTCTGAAGTTGATGCAATTAGAGTAGGCGAGCTTTTTCTTCCCAACGGAGAATCGTATTTTGGGTCATTGCTTGGTAATGTACCCCAGGGTAATGGGAAGTATGTTTGGTCAGATGGCTCCGTTTACGCAGGTGAATGGCAAAGGGGGATGAGTCATGGAAATGGAAAACTTCTGTGGCCTTCTGGAGCAATTTACGAGGGTAAATTTTCTGGTGGCTATATTCATGGTACAGGAACCTATATTGATTCTAATAATCTGACATACAAAGGAAGATGGCGATTGAATCTCAAACACGGTCTTGGATATCAAGTTTATCCTCATGGAGACATCTTTGAGGGTTCCTGGATCCAGGGAAGTCCAGAAGGACCAGGAAAGTATACCTGGGCGAATGGAAGTGTATATGTCGGGAATATGAAAGGAGGGAAAATGACAGGGAAAGGGGCTCTTAAGTGGATCAATGGGGACTCACATGAAGGAAGCTGGTTAAATGGCATGATGCACGGATTTGGTGTATATACTTGGAGTGATGGAGGATGCTATGTTGGAACTTGGACGCATGGTTTAAAGGATGGAAAAGGATCATTTTACCCTAAAGGCAGCCGATTTCCAGCAGTGCAAGAACGATATCTCAATGCGTTAAGGAAAAGAGGCTTACTGCCAGACTTGAACAAGTACACCCATATGTATATTCAACATTTATCTTCGGTAGATACAGCAAATGTTGAGGCTTGTGATGAGCAAGGATCTCGTCATAATTATACTGATAGACTTTCCAAAGGAAATTTGTTATCTTTGGAGCAGTCACGCAACAAAAATGTTTTCCTGGAAAGGCGTTGGAGTCTTGAGGTTTCTATTGAAAAGGTGATTGGACATGATTCATCTACTGAGTTAGCGGAATCCACTTCTGATGGTATAGATAGAGAAGTTGAGATAAAGATACCACCTATCTTGGAACGGGAATATATTCAAGGTGTTTTGATTAGTGAAGTTGTATTGGATAATAGTTTTTCACCATCATCTAGAAGAGCAAAACAACGGGAAAGGAGGCTCGCAAAAGAAGTCAAGAGACCTGGTGAAATGATCATTAGAGGGCATAAGAGTTATGACCTAATGCTCAGTTTGCAACTTGGAATTAGGTAGATCAAGTTCTTATGTAACATCCATAACCACATGACTACAATTCTAACCCTACTCCTCTGTCCATTTCCTGTTGAAGCACCATCTTTTGGTGAAGGAATTTATTCCTGGGAGGAATTGATCCAGCACATTTGCGTATTTCTTTCTAATGTAGTGATTGATATCTAGTTGCATTTACCTTTCCAATTCCTTAAGTTACAAAAAAATAAATTAGCTTCTAGATATGGTTGTTGAGATATCCAATATCAACAGTGAGAAAGCACATGATATTCATTTCTGTACCTGTATCATTTTTGTTTACTTTACGAATATTAGTTGTTGAATATGCATTGGAATATGATCAGATACACTGTTGGGAAAATCACTCCTGCACAGAGGCGAGAAGTTCGTCAATCAGATTTTGTCCCAAATGCAAGTTTTTCTATGCACTTTCCGAAAACCGGATGCCAATTGACACCACCTCATCAATCAGACAACTTCAAGTGGAAAGATTACTGCCCAATTGTTTTCAGGTTTCTTTTTTTAACCTTCTATAATTCTGTTCATTATAATGAACATAGTTAGGAAAGCGTAATATTTATTTTCACCTTCTATTCCTATTTTTCTAGCACTATCAGACCTCTCCACCTGTCCAATTCTTCGATATATATGTTTCTAGTTTTTCAAGACCTTCAACCTATACTCTTTGACCAGTTTGTTTGTTTCATTAATTTTGATCTGTTTTAGATCTTTAGGTTCCATGTTAATAACCTTATTAATTCTCATTGTAGGAATTTAAGGGAGATGTTCAAGATTGATGCTGCTGACTATATGATGTCCATTTGTGGAAATGACACTCTTAGGGAGCTCTCTTCTCCTGGGAAAAGTGGCAGCATCTTTTTCCTGTCTCAAGATGATCGCTTCATGATTAAGACACTCCGAAAGTCTGAAGTCCAGGTTTACCATCTTCATTTGAACCTTGCCTTTGGTCCGGAGACAATTACGACCAGCACACGTGCACATTATATTTCTCAACTTCCTTCTTTCCACTTGGTGATTGCAGCCTGAGACTCTAAATCCTTATATATAGAAAGTTCAACCTGTAATTTGACATAGTTGAGTTAATATACAAATTTAAATTCCAAATGGAAATGTGACGACAAGCACCTGGGTTACACTTTTACTAACAAAAAGGACTCTTAGAACTATATCTAAATTAGAGACTGTCCACAGGGTGGGTCCAATGGCACATGCCATGATAATTATCCATTCAAGTAATTCTTTTAATTGAATTATTGTGGCAATTCCTAAAGACAAAAAAAATATTCTGAAATTTTAGCTATTTGAATTTTTTTGAATATCTTGATTTAAGATATTAGTTCTGGTGACAATTTTCTGACTTGTAGGTGCTTGTGAAAATGCTTCCAGACTATCATCATCATGTCAGATCGTATGAGAATACACTCATAACCAAATTTTTTGGGCTTCATAGAATCAAACCTTCAAGTGGGCAGAAGGTACTTGCTATTATTATTCTGTACGTTAAATGATACTGATCTTTTTCCATACTAATGACATATCATGTTATAAGTTTATTCTCATATATTATGTGCTATAATATGCAACAATTGGTCGTATTTGGTCTTGCAGTTCTTTTCAGTATTACACCCTCCTAGAGCTAACTTTTTTATGAGATCTTTCCTGCATTGCAGTTTCGCTTTGTGGTGATGGGAAACATGTTTTGCACAGAGTTAAGGATACATCGAAGGTTTGATTTGAAAGGTTCATCACTGGGAAGATCGGCAGACAAGATCGAAATTGATGAGAACACCACATTGAAGGATTTGGACCTGAATTACTGCTTCTATCTGGAGCCTTCATGGCAAGATGCTTTACTAAAGTATGTTCTACCTCCTTGGTTATATATTGTTGACCTTCACTATTGAAGTTTGCGGATTATTTTCATTATCAATTATTAGTTTTTTTTTAAATTTTTCCATATGCTAGCTCTCTTTTCTTGTTCTCTCTTACAAATAATTTCATTAAGTTTCTCCGAGGTGGGTATCATATAGAAAAATGTCAGTATATCACTTACATGAGTGCGGTCTCCTAACTTAAAATCCATTTTTACAAATCGCCTATCGTCTCACTCATATATTATATAACTAACAGTAGCAGCTCCTCTTCCCTAAGAGCCTTTTTCTCTGGATTTCTCCAACAAGGACAAAGAAAAAAAACTTGTCTTTATTTCATACGAGGAGATATCGATTGGAGGATTGGCAATCAACAAGCTTTAGAATATCATCTTTATGATTCTTACGTATGACCAGTCGATATATATCTGAAGTGGCAGCTCCTATCCTTGAGATCCTGTTTTTTTCTAAATTAAAATAACATATTTTCTTCTAATCAGGAGTAAAACAAAATTTGAACTCATTTTCATACATCAAGAACAATGACTTGCATAAACACTAGGCTGCTCACCACTTGACATTACCATCCATTTGGCAATTACATTTTGCTGAGAATGCTGAGAACCTCAGTGCTACTGATGCAATAGCATAAGTAAACCACTTATGCAGATAATATAAAATATTATATAACTTCTCATGCTAATACTCTGTCTGAGTTTCAGTGGGCAACAATTGCCTAAATATATGCTCAAGCTGTAAGTTCTTTCAGAAAAATAATTGGAATTTATGAGGCATCTTACTATCTTAGTCATTTATGTTATCATATTGTCATGCCTGATTATGTCTGCAATTAATTTTGCAAAATATGCGTGATAATTGTTGTTCCTAGATTTTCCTAGATGCAGATACATTATTGTTTGCTTTCTTGTATGCAGGCAGATAGAGACAGATAGCAAATTTTTGGAAACTCAGCAAATTATGGATTATAGCCTTCTGTTAGGTGTGCATTATCGAGCCCCGCAACATCTACGGTCTTCAATGTCCAACAACCAAGGTACAAGAGGTGAAGGCTTGGGAGTTCTTCCAGAGGAAGGCAGGTACCTCAGCAAACACATTATGTTTCTCTTAGCCGGTGTTTCTAGCATGTTCTGCCTCAATAAAAATGGAGAGACAGTGAATGAAGTCTGGAAAATGACAAATTATTATAGAGAGCACACTTGTGGTATTAATTGCTGTAGGCTAGTATCAGATAGGAAGAGAAAGGTGGATGAGGGTAAATCAATATTAGCTGCATGTTGAAGTGACAGTTCCACGTGTCATATATAACAAGTCAAGGTTTTCTACCTCCAACTAAGCTTGCCATCTTAGATCCAGTAATAATTTCTCAAACTATGATAGGTTTGGTTGTCCACCTTAACTAATCTTGGAAGCTCAAAAATGTGTAGATCCTTTTCACTTTTGGTTTTGTTTCTGGTATTGCTTTGCAAGTTTTAAGTACATGTTAGGATTGTGAACGTGAACATGTATGTGTATACAAGTAGATTGTGTATAAATAGCAAAGGGAATTTAATGGATCATACATGTGTTCTAAGACATTAGTCCTGTTTGGCCTAGTCTATCTGCCTGCGATTTACATCTTCATAGTTTATAGAATCAAATAGGAAAATGTTCTCACGTCTCAAATGGGTTTCTGATGTCTTCCTGCAGATACCATTGAAGATGAAAACTACCCAGAAGGTCTTGTCTTGGTTCCTCGTGGACGTGATAATAGTATTGTAGTGGGTCCTCACATTAGAGGTAGCCGATTGCGAGCGTCATCTGCTGGTAACAAGGAAGTGGATCTTCTTCTTCCTGGCACAGCAAAGTACGTTGTCCTTAACTATTCGTAAGGATTCATGCCATAGAACATCGATTGTAGTTCATATTTAGACTCGTAATGTCAGTTTTCAGCCTGCCTTCTATACTTTCACCTGTGAAGAATATGAGCATGCCCAAGAACTTTAATGTGCATTAAAATAGTTGAGTTTCTTGGTAGTAAAATTAGCATAAACCTGATTAGTTAACACAAGCAGGAATATAGATGTTCTATGTTAAGGGTAAACACATTCATTTTGCTGACATTCTTAAGAATAAAGTTCCAACAGTGAATCAGAGACCAAGATGAAATTTCTTATGCATTTGAACTGCTGTAAAATATGCTACTCGTTTTAGTTGCTCCATTAAGTTCCCTTTTATCATTCTTGAAATTTGTGAGCAGGCTTCAAATCCAGCTCGGTGTCAACATGCCAGCAAGGGCAGAGCAGGTAACAGGGAAAGAAGAAAAGCAGGTGTTTCATGAAGCATATGACGTAGTTCTTTACCTAGGCATAATCGATATACTGCAAGAGTACAATTTGTGTAAGAAGATAGAACACAAATACAAATCTCTTCAATATGATTCCTTGTCCATCTCTGCTGTTGATCCTACATTTTACTCCAGGCGGTTCCTAGACTTCATCAAAAAAGTGTTCCCACCTAACGTGGTGACATCTTAAGTCTTTTGGCTCAGTTGTATTTACGTGCACTGGGAGTTCCATGAACACTTCATTCCCGAGCACCTTTCACATCGAGTCTCTATACAAAAATATGAACTCATCCCCCTTCTTCTTTCCCGAACTATTGTAAATTTGTTCTTCCCTTTCAGTTTTTGTGAAATTGTTTAGAATGGCAACATTAAAGGGCCTGCCTTGGATGATTACAAAAATCAACTTTAATACCTCATTTTCCTCACTCGGCATATGACAATTCGTGCCAGTATTCTCCACGCAGGTGAAATTGCAGTTAAAAGCTTCATAATTACCACCTATATTTTGATGAACTTGGTCGACGACGATACTTAGCAAATTGCCTGAAGGATTACGCTGGACCATTGAAATCCACCCGTTAATTTTTGAACCCCAAAAATTGAAGTTGGCATGTTAGAGCATGCATTTATGAGAAATTAAAACAGATGGCTAAAGGCCAACACAATTTAGAACTACTAGAGAAATGCGACTTGCTCTCTCTACAATTTCATGATACGAGTAAACATACACTAACAGAAAAGCATAAACAAAATCCAAGGACTCCCAAGTCGAATAGTCTGCGCATCTGAAATCGAAGCTGGAGGACCAAATCTCTCCCTCTCCTCTCTCCACATTTTTTTTCTATAAAAGCAGGAGGCAGAGAAACAGAAACGTTAGCAACATAACTTCCAACCAGAAAATGAACAGGAACATGTTGATGATACTTCTTCAACGCTCTAGTTCTATCCTTGCTAAGATTTTTTTATATGAAAACTTCTAGCACCTGTTAATTAATACATTCAGATTCAAGGGAATTCAATACATTTGAGAGACCAATTGATGTATTCCAACACAAAACATCCTGAATAGAATCCAGTAGGCCAAGAAATCTACTGTCCCATGTTTGGAGGTGGCGGGGGTGGACGCACCGGCATCTGTTGTCCTGGAAAACTTTGTGGTGGGATTGATGGGGGGCCACCAACCTGTGTGCCAGGAGTGAAATTTGCCATTGCACTACCACCAGTTGGTGGAGGAGGAGCTGCTGGTGTTCCACCAGGAGGCATCGGCCTAGGCCCATTTGACATTGGAGGTGGAGGCAGAGGTAATGATCCATGCATTGGTGGTGGTGGAGGTCTTGTTCCTGTTGATAGTCCTTGTGGTGGAGGTGGTGGTGGAGGTGGAGCTTGTGGAGGAGGAGGCATCGACCTTGGTGGTACCCCTGGAGCTGCTGTTCCATTGACAGCAGTAGCCTGCTGAGGCTTGTTCAGCTCTGGTGGCTTGATTTTGAAGTACAGCTGCAACTGTAATTGAGGACTGGATTAGCTAAAATGGAATTTTATGTTAAAGTCACAGCATGACTAAAACCTGACTACCCAACTATATATATATATACCACAAGCAACCTATACTAATGTAGCATGAGAACTATCTTGCGTGCAAAAGCAACAAGAAACATGTATTAATAGTATGATTAGGGTCGGTCAAATGCAAATTTATGTTGTAGTCAACCTTAGTCAAGTTGGCTTTATCAAAACAGCATGGGCCCACTAAAAGTTTCAAGGAATGCCTGTGTGCCTAACACGAAGACTAAAGCTAATTTGTCCTAATATGCAATCTCACTACTAAAAAGAGAACTTAGGCACAAGTGTAAGCACAGGACCATGAAACATAGTCAATGCGTAACATAACAGGCAAGGTCAAGACAAGTATTTGTGGCAAAATACTTACTGTGAACATCTTTGAGTCAGGATCCCAATGTGAGAAAAATTTTGGGGTGGACTTATCAATTTCAGTGCTGGGAACCTGAATTGAGGATACGACAAAAGAACCAATAACTAAAACTGGAACAGATGACATGGTCAAATTGAATCCATGAATCAAATTCATATCAGTTTACCTTGAAAGCAATTATCTCGTAAGGATCTGCTGCGAATAGAAGATATTGGTATCTCTTATCAAAGGGTTGGATTTTCTGCATCCATGACAAAGCGAACGAAATTAAGATGGTTAGATTTTATGCAGTATGGTGTACTACTTCCCAAAAGAAGAGAAGAATGGCATAAAGATCAATGGGGTTCAGAAAGTTCAAGATTCAACAATAGCACAAGCACAATGAAACACAAGATAGACAAAAGCAGAGTAAATTTATAATAATAACTGCGAGTAACAACAAACAATTCTAGCAAAACAGAAAAGAGAGAAGATAGTACCTGCTCATAAGATGACATAAATCGATGCCTTGGTTTCATATTATCTTCTATTTCAGGATACTCTATCTACATAAAATTAATGAAATATAACTGCATATCACTACTAAAATTCCATAGTACAAGGAAAAACAAGAGGAAGGAAAAATGAAAATAAAAAACCTGAAACAGAAGTGATCTCTGTTTTGTGTCTGGATCAAATTGCTTAGTCACCCGATACCCAGGTCTACCAATTTTAACTGCACGAATGGTAAAAGAATTACTATGGGGGCAAGAAACAGTTAGCCCAGGTACACCATATAAGCCAGTAAATCAAATACCTAACTCCCCAAAGATGAAATTTTCTCATCTTTCTACGACAATTCACTAAAATTTCCACAAAACTACTAATAACCACCACGTGCCGACATAAAGAACCAAAGAAAAAAGGGCAGTAACGACGAGAGCTTTAATTTACCAGTCCTGCGAATGTTAACTTTGCGTTTGTTGGGTTGAGGAAGAGCAGGAGCCTCCTTGGCCTCTCGAGCGGCTCTCTTAGCCAAATTGGTCTGGTGACGCTTGCCTTGAGTATGGGCCAAGTAGTTCCCTTCATTGTTGTGTAAAGTCAGACACAGCTTACACTCATAACTACATCACCAGTTACCCAACAAGAAACACAGTGAACACCCAACAAACAAACAAAACTCCAACCAAAATCAAATCAATTGGCCTCCAAAGTTGATTCCTTTCTCATTATTATAATTATCTTTTACCTGCCCAGATGGTTTCGCATGAAATAGGGATCTTTAGCGAGATCGATGGTCTCAAGGGCGAGACGTCGGAGACGTTCACGGCGGTCGATTGCCTCGTTCTGGGCGGAGGCGGCGCCCCCGCTTCCGGGCTTCGAACCCCATTCTCTGTCCATTGATTGATGTGATTTGCTCTCCCTCTTCTTTCTTTTTTTCTGTTCTGCGTTTGTTTGACAACTAGAAGGATACGATATTGTTCTTTGGGCTTGAGGATGTGAAAATATGGCGACGTCATGTCGTATTGAGACTGTATCCTACTGGGCCAAATTCAAAACCCTAATTTGCAAGTCGGTCTATCATGTAACAAAAGGCCTGTTATATGTTACAAGATTAATTTAGTACGAACCAAGAACGATCAAGTGTCCAGTCAAATGTCTATTTTCAAGCTTTTAGTTTAGGAATTGCGCTTCATTTATTTGTTATACGATGAAATTTGATGGATAATCTTGTATTTGTAATTCTATTGAAAGTCTTTTTTTTTTGGGTTAATTTGAAGTGATTAATTGGATTATTTATGTGTATTGCACTATTAGCTTGTGAGATTGAATTTTAGGTTTTTCAATTTTAAATTCATTCGTATTTTGATTGGATTTTTGCATAATAACATTAATGAGGGATATCATGTTTGATTGATTTATTGTATTCTACTAATGGCATTGAGCAATTTAAAAATTTTCAAAATCTTAATTGTCATATTTAATTACCGTAATTACCTTCTTCATCTCCTTTTTTCTTTCTCGATAATTTCCTTTGAGCAAGTAATATACCTCAAAAACATCTTTTTGGACTAAGCTAAGAAATATGATACTTAAAGTTGATTATTTGATTCTTTATCATATTTTGAGTAAATTTATGCTAATCATCGATTCTTGTTAAAAAAAAAAAAAGGTTAACTTTTTAACAATCTTCTCCAACTACTCTCATTTCTGAATTAATAACCAAGAAAATCATTTTAGATATGAAACTATTTATTTAGTTTTGATGGGAAATTAGTATTGTTAATATCTCTTTATTATTGATCTCCTCTTTTGATCAAGAGATTTATATTTCCTTTTCTTGTCGAAATATTAGGGGCAGTTTGGTTTCACTTATGTTTTTTTCTTGTGATTTTTAGTTTTTGTTTTCTATTTTGTATTAAAAAACAAAACCCCATTTGGTTTAGATTTGAAATATAAAAACTGAAAACAAAAACTTGTTTGGTTAAGATTTGTAATAAAAAACTAAAAAATATATATATGTTTAATTTTATTATCTTATTTCTGTTTTTTAATTATACTGTTATTTTAATAATTTTTAATATAATACATTATATTTTTAAATTAATTAATTCTTTTAGAAATAAAATATATGCAAATTTATATAATTACAAAATTTGCGCAATAAGTTATATCATTTTAAATTATAATATTAAATCAACATATTAAAATTGCATTCTCATTCAGTAAAACACTATATTAACATATATACCCCCACTTTCTTGCCGACTACTAGGTAAAGTATTGTCCAAGATAACAGATCCAACCATATATGAAAGAAGACATGAAATGATTTAAATAGCAATATGACAGAGTTATAACATAAGTTACGTTCAACTCTAAAACTAGAAAAAGAGAGACAGACAATATGGCAAACTCACAAAACGTAATACGAATCAGTATCACCAACTGTAGATGAGATGAAAAACTCACAACTTTTATCATTCAAAAGCATTTTCGTTTCATTTTATCAAAATGGTAGAGACAAAGGGAGGCGTTGAATCAAAACCAATATAAATTCTACATAGTTTTTGACATTTGTTTCCACACTCGCATATAATAGTAACCCAATAAAGAAGAGTTTTCCTATAACCAAAAGAATCATTAGGACAAATAATCAAACATCTTGAGGACAATACCAAAACACAAAACTGCATCCACTGAAGATCCCTCAAATACTAAAAAAAGGACCTTCTCACTTCCAATTTCAAATACCAAACTCTTGATTTTTCTACTTGCCGCTCTACTGATGGATAATTATACTTGAGAATTGCTCTTTCATCTAAGGATGCCTAATTATTTGCTTATCTACTTGTCACTTGGTAATTTTATCTTGAAAGCAAGGAAGAATATCGAGGTGAATCATGCAAATGTGATTTATGAGCAAGGATCCTACTTGTGTTTTTTTTCCCACTTCCAGATGGGAAAGGAAGAAAAGCCAGTAAAACATCATCTGAAAAGTATGGTAGGTTTTTACATTCTAGATGCAGAGAAATTTTTGAAAGCGAGTAATAGGAAGAACCCAAAAAGTAATAACAGCAAATGAAGAAACAGAGAAGCATCTGAAACAAAATGAAGAAATCGAAGCACAAAAGACATAGAGACACAGAAGACATAGATGATGCTGAACTTGTTTTTATAAAAAAAAACTGTTTAAAAAACATACGAAAATATCGTTTTATCATTTTCATAAAGTTATTGTGGTTTTATTAATTTTGAAAAACGAAAAATGACAATGAGACTCAACCAAACACATTGTAAGGCACAATTTCCTTTTTTATGAAAATAACAACAAGAAATGGAAGAAAAAAACAAAACCAAATAGGCCTTAGTTTTTTTCTTGAAGAAACACTTGATAAAGTTGTATTCAACTCAGATTGGATTGCATTATATCCTCAAGTGGTAACATCTAATTTGTGTACTCCAACTTTCAGTTACTCTCTTACTTAATGTTGATGGATGACATACAATTTTAATTATAATAAGCATTCCAATTTTAGAAATGCATGTTTAAAGGAGAAGCTCTAGTTGATATTGTTGAGGGGATTTATAGTTATAATTTATCTAATAATATTTTGGGTAAGCTAAAATACTATGAGGAAGTCCTTCATGATTGAAATTCTAAACTTATTAGTTAATTTTATAGCAAAATACATTCAACATCAAAAAAATTGTTAGCTTTTTGATAGCATGGTTGTAACATCCCCTCACTTATGGGAAGGGCATTTT
>JANZXR010000004.1:30734835-30745718 GCA_027575705.1 Erythroxylum echinodendron | reverse complement strand
CACAGAGACATTTGAAGGAAGAAGATCAGCAGGAAGCAGCTGAATGAATTTATGAAATGTGGAATTTAAGATAACTGTAAGGAAATTGAAGCTATCAAAAGGATAACTAATTGTTGTGACCAGATTTTAGGTGAACTAATAATCTAAGAAGCTTCAAAGGATGGACCTTTTCCCAAAAGAAACACTGTAAAGTGTTCATAATTACATTTTATCAACAATGGGTAAAGGAAGTCAAAAAACATTTTAGCATATATTCAAATAAAGACCTCATGAGAACACATTGTGATCTTTTGTAACATTGAACGAGTGAGAGGTAAATAATTTATGTATACGAAGCTGCTTTGTCTCGTTTGTACATGATCACCTGATTCAAAGCTGAGCAGGGTCCCTGCGTCAGTGAGGACAGGCAGAAGTTCCTGAGTTGTTGGTACGATGGCAATCGAGTGATGCGGTTGCTTTTGAAAAGGAGTTGCTAGAGTTTGTGAAAGAGTCCTCTCCGAGGCTCATAGGATGATTTCATATATATATAGTTAATGTACAAGGTTACATAAGTAATTACATTACTAATTAATGAATAAATTAGTTGCCTAATTTATATACACTATTACACCCCCTCAGTCAGAGTGGGAGAACAACGAACACTCAGGCTGGACCGGAAACGCTTAAACAAATGACGAGGCAAACCCTTAGTAAAGATATCCGCGTACTGATAATCAGTCGAAACATGAAGAACTCGAATCTGCCCCATTCGAACCTTCTTGTGAACAAAATAAATATCAATTTCCACGTGCTTCGTATGCTGATGCTATAAGGGATTACCAGATAGATAAACCGCACTCATATTATCACAATAGACCATGGTAGCACGCGGTAGGGAAACCTAAAGTTTCAAGAGAAGATTACGAACCCAACTAGTCTCAGCAACAGCATTAGCCACACCATGATATTCAGCTTCAACACTGGAGCGGGACACCGTGACCTGATGCTTAGAAGACCAACTGAGCAAATTGTCACCTAAGAACACACAATAGCCAGACATGGACTGACGTGTGTCAGGGCACCCAGCCCAATCCGCATCTTTGTATGCCTGGAGCCCAGTAGTAGCTGTAGTAGTGATCCGAAACCCAAAATCAAGAGTTCCAAGAACATACCGCAACATTTGCTTCAACGTATGAAAGTGAGACTCACGAGGACCATGCATAAATAGGCATACCTGCTGGACTGCAAAAGAAATGTAACACCCCACTCTCATAGGACATATACCCGACATCTTGAGTGATATCCGAGTACGAAACCTGCAAGAGCAGCATGCTAAAACAATTATCGATTAAAACTCATTGCAAATTGTTTGAAACAATGTACCTATATGTGGAAAATCAATAATCAATTTTGATCCAACTTATCTATAAACAATTTCAATCACAAAAATTACAATCATTATTGAACTCATTAGAGTTTCAATAATCACTTGGGCCCATTACAAACTAAAACACTTGGAATCATAAAGTCATTTCATTACCAAATCATAAACATACACTTTGTACAATTCTTGCTGAACATAATTCCAAAACACAAAATTCACTTAGACATATACAAGGGCACACTGATCCCGACCTGGAACTCTTACTCGAAACCTCTCTGGAGTTCTTTACTAAACCCTGAAAGCCACGTTGCAATTTTTGATGAGTTTTGCGAACTCAGTTGAGTAGCCATCGTCGATGGCTCACTCATATAACAAAATTCAATCATTATATAATCACACAGTTCATATAGTCAAATAGTTCATATCAATTTATCATTACATTTTAGCTTTACAAATCATTCAATGAATTTCAATCATATATGAATGCTATATGCATGAGACTCACATTCGTTTTATTATTATGACTGAGAGCCTATCACATACATATACAGATACTGGCCCACTGGGTTCAGCCAAAACAGAATCACAGAGTATAGATCTACGTGCAGAAATAGTAATCTCGGAGCAAAGCTCTATGTGTAAGCACTTTCATACTGGCTACTCCGGTCACAATGCCCTTATCTGAGCATACATTTATGAAATGTATCAAATACATAATTAAGTCATGTATAGCAGACATTCATAATTCACAATCAAAATCTCATAGTCATCGGATCTAAGTCCGACATTCAACTTTCGTTGAGAATTCAAATATCATTCAGAGGTCATTAGACATAAATTCGACATTCAACTTTCTAGTTAAGAATCAAAATATTTAAGTAGGCAGTCTCATTCACATACAAGTAAAACTTCCAATGATATTCACATACACCGAACGCCTCAGACATTTATTTTCCGAAATTCAGTACACAATTCAATACACATTCATCAATATCAAAATTTAATTCAGTAATAAACAAAACAAATCAAGGTGAGACCATCTTAGGTTACTCACAGTATACTCCAATATGCTATTGCCTGGATAGTCTAGCAATATTCAACTGGCATCCAATGTGCTCCTCTATATCATACAAAACACATTTACATATATCACAATTGTGCACAAATGTATAAGTCTTTCTTTATGCACATCAATGTAAAGACAATATGCACAATGCATGTTCAATGACAATTCTAGGTATCTTATCGAGATTTTGTCACTATATCATTGAGATAGCAAAACCCTCATTAACATAATTTGTACATAGGGTTTGGACCATAATAAAATAATAATTTCATAACCCAATTGATCATTTCATATTGTTTTCTCATAATATGCTTTCAGGTCAACTTTACATAATTATTCTGATAAGGTAAATGAAAAAATTAGGTAACACTTCCTTCTGTAAATTATTCTTCAATGTTTTAAGTTTCTAATGATACCAAGGTCATTCAATTTGGTTCATTATTATAAGAGTTATGCTCAAAATACCACAGACTATGTACATTTGAAATTTTGGCTAATGCATGATCATGTATTCAAGTTGTACACCTTATATCTCTGAATTCCAATATCCAAAACTTACAAACTTTATACCAATCAAAAGCGAAGAGAATAAGCTATAACTTTTGTGAAGACATATTTCTCTAATTTAGCCTATATCAATACAGTTTATTCAATAATAAAAGGACCTGATTTCTGTCCCTGGTAGTGTTACTGCCTAAGCCAAGACTTACTTTCAAGCTCAATTCCAATTTCTTCTTAGAATTTGTATCCAAATTTCTCTAGTTCAATTTAAATCAAGAATCATTTCATTTGTAAATCTAATGATCAAAATATAGCCAAAATACCAAAGCATGTTCAGTAAAAACATTCCAATTGTCAAATTCCAGCACACCTCAACATTTTCATCCTAACCCCTTTCAGGATAACTTTGCATGATCATTATGATAAGGAAAATGATGTATTTTAGTAACACTTTCTTCTAGAAAATTGTTTCACTATGTTTACAGTTTCTAATAACACCAGAATCATACTATTTGATTCAGCATACAGAAAGTTATATCCAAAACAGTTCATACTATTTTTAAAGTGTAACAGAACTCCCACCTCTACTTCCAGTAGGATTTTGAAGTGATTAAAGATAGAATTAACATTCGTATTCTTCATCAAAGTTGTAGAAATATGTCTCTAGTTTAAGAATCAACTCATTCAGAAATCTATAGCTCAAGTTATAATCAGAATACCGAATTATATTCAACAAAAAATTCTCCAGATCATAATATTCCGGCATACATCTTCACCAATATCTCATATATGTCATTCCAATTCAGCCATAATTCTCATACTACTAAACATATCATAAAGATCAGATTGCCACTTACTTGTTAGGCTTTCAATTTAGCAAAAACTTCAGATTAAACCAAGTCTCCATGGAAGTAGAATTCATCATAAACTTATGATGAAAACAGGTTGATTTTGGACAGCAAGATGAAAGTAACTTTCAGCTAGTTTTATTGGCTATTTTGTATAAGGTAAAAAGCTAATTATGGTCTAGCAATTTAGCTAGGGGTTCAGGCAAATTAGAGAGGAGAAAGTTGGAGCAATTTTGTGGAGAAAGGTGAGAGAAACAGCAAAAACATTGCTGCTAGAATTTGTTCCATCAACATGCTAGGTGTTAACTTTACAGCACAACATTTATCCTAAGACATGTCTTACATTTGCCTTATCAAGATGCTGCCACTAGTCCACTCTAGATGCTCCCATATGTCACTAATTAATCAGTCCATATGTCTCCTAATTATTAGTCTACTTGTCACACAATAATTGATCCATTTGTCACTTAATTACTAGTCCATTTGTCACCAATTAACTATGCCAAATGTCACTCAATGTTAGGCTTAATCATCCAAATTTTTCATGTATCAATTTATCCTACTACTTGGCATTTTTCCTCGTCCAAATGTACCTCAAATTCACCAAAAATTTTGAAATAATGTTAATGATCTCCAAATAAATTTTTAATGCAAATAACTCATAATCACATTTTAATCGTATTTATAAATCAATTATACCCGAAAATATCAATGAATGCATGTACAATCATATTCATGTGCAAAAATGTGCATATAATATTTAACTAAAGCATGATATGCATTTCCTAATTTCTCAGTACTTTGTTATAAATCACAATTTTAGCCTTAACATAGGTAGCGAGATGTTACAAGAAATATTTGGGCGAGTGAAGGTAAGATACTGAAGAGCACCCGCCAAACTCCAATACAACATCGGATCAAAAACTGACAGCCCTGAGCCACCAGAGAGCTTAGCACCTGCCTCAACCGGAGTAGCAACTGGCTTATAGGCAGACATAGAGGCATGCCCAAGAATCTCCAGAGCATACTAACACTAAGATAAGGTAAGACCAGTGGAGTCACGAGTGACAGCGATACCTAGGAAATGATGAAGAGGGCCAAGATTAGACATAGTAAACTCAGTAGACAACTGTGAGGCAATTTTTTGCACAAGAGCATCAGTGGACCCAGTACTAATAATGTCGTCAACGTACAAAAGCAAATAAGTAAGATCCGATCCCTGGGAATAGACAAACAAAGATTCATCACAAACCCGCCCTGGCAGTGAGAAAGCTGGCAAACTACTGAAACCAAGCCCGAAGAGGCTGCTTAAGACCATAAAGAGACTTCTGTAAGAGACACACATAATCGGGATGGTGAGGATCCCGATAACCCAGCGGCTAATGCATGTATACTGTTTCCTTTAAGTCACCATGAAGGAAAGCATTCTTAACATTAAGCTGACGTATAGGCCATGAGCGTGAAACAACAATAATCAAAACAGCACAAATAGAGGCCGGTTTGATGACTGAACTGAAAGTTTCCTCACAATCCACACCAACTAGCTGAGACTTCCCATTTGCAACCAAGCGCGCCCTATAGCACTGTAGAGTACCATCAGATCGATATTTGTGCCTAAACAACCACATAGACCTCAATATATTCGCACCATTTGGATGTGGTACCAAGTCCCAAGTATGGTTGTTAATCATAGCCCCATATTCATCATCCATAGCATGTTTCCAGTGTGGATCCCAGAGAGCAAACACATGAGAACCAGGTAAAGGAGATATGGGGGTATCATTTTGAACATATAAGTTCAGGCGAGTTATGGGCTTGTGGATACCATGTTTGGAGCAGGTAGTTATGGGAGGTGAGGTGGGTGGCAGAGTGGGTCGAATGATGGGTGCAGTAGGGGCAGGCCGAGAGGTAGTAGCCGTGTGTGTAGGTGGAATAGGGGATGGTCGTGGCCGGCGAACATACGTGATACCCCATGCATGGGGAGGACGGGTAGAAGAAGGCTCAGTAGGACTATGGGCAAGGGAAGCCAAGGTAGGGGTAATATTAAAGTAGTCAGTGAGTACACCGGTGTTAAGACTCGAGTTTGGGTCCGGGGATCGGTAAGCAGGAGGAGAGACAGACACACCGCTGGCAAAGGGGAAAACTGACTCATCAAAGGTAACATGTCGAGATATATGAGCCCGTCCAGTCTCTAAGTCAAGACATCTATACCCTCGATGATGAGTGGGGAAACCCAGGAAGACACAAGGAGAGGAAAGAGGTGCAAGTTTATGGGGAGCAGTGGCAGAGAGATTGGGGTAGCATAGACAACCGAAAGTTTGAAGATAAGCATAGGACGATCTACGATGATAAAGAATCGTAGTGGGAACTTGATTGTGGAGGACTTTAGTGGGGAGGATGTTGTGCAAATAGACTGCCATGAGGAGGGATTCAACCCAGAAACTAGGAGGAAGGGAAGCATGAGTGAGGAGAGTGCGAAATATGTCATTAATGCGTCAAATCATACGTTCAGTCTTACCATTTTGAGAGGAATTTTGGGGGCAGGCAAAACGGAAGACAAATTCACACTTAGTTGCATAGTCATGAAATGAAGTGTTGTCGAACTCACCCCTAAGTCACATTGAAACGACTTAATGGAGTAAGAGAATTAAGTTTGGACAAAGTTGTTGAATTGTTTGAACTTTATAAGCACATCGGACTTAAACTTGAGAGGATAAACCCATAGGAAATGAGAATAATCATCAAGCAATAAGAGATAGTATTTAAAACCAGATTTGCTAGGACTAGGAGAAGTCCAAAGATCACTATGAATAATATCAAAAGGTGCAACAGTACAACTTTGAGACGCAGAAAAAGGCAAGCGTATGTGTTTACTAACTTGACAAGAATGACATAAATGCAATGAAGTGTCTTTATTACAACTGATAAAATTTTGACTCCTAAGAAAATCCAAAACATGACTACCAGGATGACCTAGACGGCTGTGCTAGACTAGAGAGGAGAGCACAACAAACGAATGTGGAGTGACATGAGATGCAGTGCTGGAGGTCCGAACAGGGTCAAGGTCCCCCGAACTATTGATCCTCGGCAGGAGCGTCCCTGAGCGAAGATCCTTCACAGAAAACCATTGGGGGCAAACTCAATGGACACATTGTTATCAATAGTAAATTGGCGTATGGAAATTAAGTTATTGATAATATGTGGTGCAATGAGGACATTTTTTAGGGTAAGGGGTTGAGTTGAGGATCCTAAGGTCTGCTGTCCAGAACCACACATAGGAATAGACATGTCATTTCCGACAATCATATTATTAATAGGACTAGAAGAAGAAACAGAAGACAATGTACCTGGATGAGAGGTTAAATGAGAAGTGGCACCTGTGTCTATTTACCCCTGATGTCCCGGAGGCTGCAAGGTCATACCATTAAAAGCTTGGGTTACATCCGTAAGGCATTGATCATCACCTGAAGTAGCGGCAAAAGCATAGCTGCCGATGGTAGGGCGCACGACAGGTGCTGGACTGAGAAGACCCGCGGCAGACCAGGCAGTAAAGGGTGAGGCCCAACCTGGGTACGTCGAATATGGGCAAGGTGGTGGTGCCCACTGTCCCGAGTACCACAGTGAAGGAGGCCATTACGTTGCAAGGGGGCTGCGGTGGGCGCGGCTGTGGCATTTTGGGAGCTGTTTTTTCCGCCGCCATTCCCTTTTTTCTGCGTATTTTTCTTGCCATTCCGTCTCTTACCACCACCACCTCCCCCACGGTTTGAAGAGGTCGAAGAGGCAGGAGGTTGTGGAGTGGTGACCAAGACTGAGGCTGTGGAGTTGCTGCTAGATTCATGGCGAGTAACATGTCTAGCTTCCAAACGAAGCATGGAGACGACAGTCAAGTATGATGGCAAGGGTTTCTGTCACTGGAATATGGTGGCCACAGTATGATTAGCCGATAAGAGACCATTGGTAAGTTGCAACACTAACCGCATATCAGACACCGGGCACCTAACCGCACCTAGTCGATCCGCCAAGCCCTTGAGGCGTGTACAGTAGTCATCCAAAGAGGCACAATGTTCAAGGCTTGTAGAGATGAACTCTTCTTCAAGTTCAGTAGCCCTAGGCCCTAGCACCCTCATTATCATGAAACAAATTTTGAAGCTTTAACCAAGCATCATATGCAGATTGTTTGGGTGTGAAAATTGATTTGACCAATTCATCAGATATTGTCGAATAAATCCATTGTAAAACAACAGAATCAATAGTCTTCCATTGAGGATCATCCTTAGTAGTTGAATCAGAAGAAGGAGAGGAGTCAAGGTGATCACTTACATTGTAAGCATCATTTTAAAGATGGAAAAACTCATCCAATGATCATATTGTACTGTCTGATTGTCAAAGATTAAGTGAACTTTTTCCTTGATGTTGGAGACAGTGAACACAGGGTGCAATTGTTCTTTACCTGAAGGAGAAGAAGTCTCCTTGTCCTTGCTTTTATCGCCAGCCATGGAGGATGAGGAGGGTGGCAGACAGCTGAACTAGAGCAAGGAGGAATAGAGATGGCGCAGCACACAGTGGAAGCGTGGAGGCGGCGTCCAGGAAGGAGAAGAAGTGGCTGCTTGGAGGTGCGGCACCTAGGGTAAAAGAAAAAGAAAACTAGCTCTATACCATGCTAGAGTTTGTGAAAGAGTCCTCTCCTTGAGACTCATAGGTTGGTTTCATATATATAGTTAATGTACAAGGTTACATAAGTAATTACATTACTAATTAATGAATAAATTAGTTGCCTAATTTATATACACTATTATGGTGTTCCTTTTACATAACAAAGGATACATTTTGCTGCTTTGAGGTGAGAGGTGGTTGGGTTATGTAGGAATTATCAAATGGAATTAATTGCAAAACCCACGTCTAGGTGGGTAATAGTCAGGCACTGGAGAGCCCTAGCAATACTGTGAAATTCAAAAGGATTAGAGAAAGGATCACTATCTGCAGTGGATAATTTGGGGCTGGTCATTGGTGTGGTAACATGTTTACAATCCAACAAATGTAGTCTGGCTAATAGTTGTTGCACATTATTCCTTTGGTTGAGGAAAATTTCAGTTGAATATCGAGTGACCTAAATGCCAAGAAAATAATGTAGATTGCCCAAGTCTGCCATACAAAATTGTTGTTTAACCTAATCAATGAATGATTGTAGGAACCCATCATGAGAAACAGTGATAATTATATCGTCAACATAAACAAGAAGAACCAACCGTACTCCATTGTGATGGTAGAAAAATATTGAGCTATCAAAATTACAAGTGGAGAATCCCATAATGATTAGGAACTGGCTAAACCTAAATTGATGCTTCCATTGGTTTATGCCCTAGAGCTAATTAATTAGTTGTAGTTTCGTGACAAAATAATGTAAAGATTGTACATGTTTAGATATATATGAGAAAGTCCATAGAACAATTATATATTGCAGATAAAATTATAATGATGATATAATAATGAGATTCATATTACATTTATGAATTATCCCTAAATTATTTATAGTTATTGTTCTATTAAAAATGGACATTAATAGAATGTAAAAAGGCTAGTATACGTTATGTTTTTTCTTATGAAGGAAGTAGTCGATTTTATAAACTGAAGTATGGAGATACTTAAACAAATGTATAGGTGCTTGTTAAGGGAACAAGTTCACTAAACTGACTTGATATGAAAATTCCATTTAGAACATTACTTATATATCTATAAAAATTCTCATTGTGATGATTGTATAAATGATAATTTGACTCGAGATCTCCAAAGTTATCTTATATAAGGATTAATATATTTTGATACTTCTTGTTAGGATATACTTTTTTTTTGGCATTTTATTTATTTTAATTGGACATACAAAATTTGATGATTTTGTTAAAGTGTTAGAGCTGAAGTGAAACTCTTGTGTTTGGATTAAAGTGGGATTGTTTATTGTGTTGATTGTGTTTTAAATGGATAACAAAGGGAGATCTGCAGATTATCTTTTTTAGTTGTGTTGGAAGTCTACTTAGGTGAAGACACGTGTGTGGAGATTAAGCAATTTCCTAGTGGTGTTAGAAGACACGTGTGTGGAGATTAAGCAATTTCCTAGTGGTGTTAGAAATCTTTTTGGTGGAAGATACGTGTGCGGAGACTTGATGGCGTTGTTGTTGATTTTTAGCTGAGTGGGGGCGTGACGCAAGTTGCGTTTTTTTTGGTGTGTGATTTTCAGTGTTGAAGACTTCTTGGTGTGTTATTTTTGTGGGTGAGTTTTTCAGGTGGAAGGTTGCGTATTTTGTGGTGTGATTTTCGGTAAAGCTGAGTTCTTGGGGTGTTGCGTTGATTTCATTTTTTACTTCTTCAATGTGTACACTGCTGGCTGAGACACCAAGCAAACACTGAAGTAGTCGACAACAGTGATAATTAGTGAAGAAAAAAATTCATAGGAAAGTTTTTGTTGATCTCAAGTAGTTGTTATTTTATTTTCAGTTCATTATACACTTGAGATATTTTATTTGTTATTACATTGAGCGAAAGTAGGAAGAAAAATTCGCTGTTGAGATTAACACGAGTCGGTCGTGTTATTGGGCGTGAAAGTCTTTCACGGGTAGTTAGGTTGCAAGATAGTTGCAGATATTGAGAGAAGCTGTGTTGAATCAATTATGTGTAATTCTATTAAACTCCTATGAAAGTGATTAAGCTGGGTGAGGACCCCGCAGATGTAGGCTTAGTGTGTCGAACTGCGTTACCAAATTTTGGTATCTTTATTATTTTTGCTTTGCTTGATTTTATTTTTGTTCGTGCCAAAAGACGTTTGCAGAAAATTGAGAATTAATTAACCATCTACAACTTTTCAATTGGTATCAGAGCAAGGTCGCCGATTCAGAACTTAGTAGCAAGTTGGTAGAGATCCTAGACTCGCTGACATGGCAACGAGAGAGGGTGCATCAATTACTAGACCGCCACTATTGGATGGCTCTAACTACCCATCATGGAAATCCTGGATGAAATTCTTTATTCAAGCTCATAGCACGAGAGCCTGGCATTCAGTAGTACATGGTTGGACGCATCCAATGATCATTGATGATAAAGGAGATGCAATTAA
>JANZXR010000004.1:30701647-30726216 GCA_027575705.1 Erythroxylum echinodendron | reverse complement strand
CTCTTCTTTTATCGTTGCTACTAATATCCCCTGGGCTGACTTTTTTGTTATACTTGTTGGTATATATGGCGTTGGCAGAATTGTGTTGTTTTTTAACCAGACTTTGTCTAGCCCCCCAATGCTACTAATATCATTTGCGTAAGTATGTAGAATTTTCACAGATATAGCACGATGCAAAAGGCCTTGATGATAAAACAGGATAAACTAATTGCTTGGAGTCCACCACCTACGAGTTGCATCAAAATTAATGTGGATGCATCAGCACTCACAAATCCGAGAGATACAGCGATTGAAGGCCTTGTAAGGAACGTTGAAGGAAGCTGTTGGTTGTTCGAGTTTGTAAGGAGACTCTGTTAGGGAACATTACAAGAGTTGAATTGTTCGGAATTTATTATAGACTACTTTTAGCTTAGGATCTAGGCTTCAGAAATGTGCTTATTGAATTAGGTTCTCTTTTGGCCGTCAATAAAGTAATTGCATCCTTTGGCTTACAATCAAATTATTCATGCTTGTAAGGAACTGATTGGCCGACCTTCGCAATGTCATGTTGTGTATATCTATCGCGAAACAAATATGTGCGCTGACTACTTGGTTACTTGGGCCTATGGAGGTATTTTTGATATTACTCACCTTAATAATCCCCTTAGATAACTCCATTATTTTCTTCAGGAGGATCTTATGGGTGTTGCTTAGCTTAGGGTCATCCCTGTTTACAACTAGCAATCTGTGATTGCTCCCTTGTAAAAAAAAAATGTAAAAGATGTTTAACAGCCTGAAGGAAATTTGAGTTTTATTTTGAGAGATACCACTCTAATTATTTAACACGAAATCAAATTACTATTTAATTATTTTAAAATATATGTATCTTGTAAATACTGGTTACATTTTATGTCAACAATATATTAATAATAATAGAATAAATTATGATAAATAATTTTTGTGTATTTAACTAATATAATTTATATTAAAATAAACGATTATATATAATTTATAATTTTTATAAAAAACAATTGATATTGTTTCAGTGTTATAAGAATAGTTGATAAAAGTATGAAGTTATATAATTATAACCTATCAAATAAATATTTAGTAATATAACTAAAAGAGAAATTTTAATTTAAAATTTGTTAATTTTATTTAAACTCAAAATTTTATATTTAAACATCAATATGTAAATAATCATTTTAAATTAAATTTTTATATTAATTTAAGAATTAATATCAAAATAATTTACTTTAATAATATTATTTTTTTGAAAGCTAAATCTATTATTATATTCAATTTTTTAATTTTATTATAATATAATTCTTTAATATAAAATTAATTATAAAATATTAAAATATTCAAAATGTTATAAAATATTATAATAAAACCTTATTTATACAAAATATAGTTATTAAATTGATATAAAATTTTTGATAATAATTAATAGTGAATTATCATAAATAAAATACATTATTAAAAATATTATGATACTTGCATTAACAAAATAATAATATTATTATTAATTTAAATAAAATATAAAACGCCCAAGTAAAGCACCCAATTCAATTCTATTGTTTTCTTGTTGGCAAATAATTCAATTAAAAATGACAATTGCTCCCAAACTAGCTTGTTTCGATATGAAATTAACGAGCTTATCTCAAATTAATCAAACTTCGAGCTAAACTCAAGCTTTTTTTAAATTTTGAAACCGGCAAAATTGGAATACCCAATCCAAAGCCTAAATGTGTCAAACAAGATTGTTTTGAAAACAATGTGGTTTTCAAAGTGACTTTAAATTAAATTTTAAAAAAAAATGCGTTCAAGCTACGAGTCTCAAGTCCTTGCGAGTCTTAGTTCGGGCCAAGCTTAAACTAGCCTAAGGCCACCCAAAGCCCAACCTCTTTGACATTTAGGCCATAGCCCATAACAAGCTCGACCGAGTCGTGTGCAAGAAAATGCAATATCTGTGCATTGAGAATTTCATCATGCTGCCTCGAACAAATGCCCGTGTTCATTTTCCTTTGAAGATTCTAAGCACCACGATATTTGAATCTATCAACCACTAAACTTTTCTAGACACACCAAAGGGACAAACAAATATCCTCTAACAACCTTTAGTGAAAAAACATTAAAATCTTCTGGTTTTGCCTGATTGTGCCAGAGATACGAAACCAAGAGAAAAGTATCATCTAATAATCATTTAGTAAAATCTACCACGTCATATAAAACAGCATTACATAGCACATAGCCTATGAGCTTGAGAATACACTAGCAGCAGCTTCCAAAATTTCCCTAGCTTCTGTATTTGAATCAGGTAGCTCACCTGGGACCTGCCAAGACAACTAATTAAGAACATAACAATGAAGAACAATCATGATCTGACTTTTCAAATACCACTGACCTTTCCAGATACGTTCATCTTTGTTGGAGAAGCACCAAATTCCAGCAACAATCTTATAACATCTGCATGTTCACCCCTCGCTGCATGGTGAAGAGGCTGCAGAAGTTGCATCCATAGTGATCAAAGGAAGGAAAGAAAGTTCCAGTACGGACCAAAAACTAACACAGTTCATACAAACAAATTCTTTTTAGACATTTTAGTTGCCCCACATTAGCATATAAGCTAAAACTAAACTCACAGTATCACCATCAGTATCAACAGTTTCAAGCATTCTTTTCACACACTCTGGACTGTTAGCACTGCTAAGTAGAAGCTGGACAATCTCAGTAAACCCTGCAGTGGTGAAGAATAAAAGGAAAATCAACAAGAGTGAGAAATTATACACAGCTCACAGCAAAAATATCTTACTGCTTACCCCCAGCACAAGCATCATGAAGAGGGATTGCTCCTTCATCATCCTTGGCTTCCAAGTTTGCTCCCTTCTCTAAGAGAAGCTGCAATGAAAATGCTGTAAATGATCAAATGATTTACCTTAAATATAAACAGAGGGGGTTTCAAGCAATGAAACTAAACATACCTGGACACAGGAAAAATGACCATACAGACAAACCAGATGAAGAGCTGTGTCCCCATCTTCCACTACCTCATCAATACTGCCATCCAAGTTATCTGCATCCAAAGTAAAGTACTATATAAAAAGATTACTAGAAAGCAATCAGCTCAAGCTACGGAACACTCAACAATCCATGAGGATGAACAAACAATTGCCCACTAACAATGATACAATACAACAACATTCCAAGGATTGTTTTCATTTTTCCGTAGCTGAAGGAACTAATTTCAGTTCCTAATCACCTTGATCGAAAATATTATAAAAAAGCACGTAAAACCCATCTAGAGAAGGGGAAAAATAAAAGAAACGTTACATTTTCATTAGAATCAAACCAAAAACATAAAAGAATACACAATTTATCAACAGCACCTCACTCGCTTTCTTAAGAAATTTGATATACATTAAATGAAAATCATTTCAAATTTCTTAATCAACCAACTCCAACCAATCGAAAGCAAAACGAAAAGATATTGCCTTTGCCCAAAAAATGACCTTAGAATTAATATCTAACTAAAACCAGAAATTGAGTCTTGATTGCCTAACTACTCAACAACTAAAATAGGTAATCAAAATAAAGTCTAAGGAAAACTGAAATGATTAAAGAAGAAAGACCTAGAGCAACGCGAAGGGCGTCGAGGTCCCCGAGCTGGGCGGCGGCCGCAAGGTCGCGTAGATGCTGTGGAATATCCGGTTCATAGACGACAAAATCTCCTCCAAGGAAGAGACTGTTTTCTTCTCCGTTCTCATCATCATCGATAAAACCGTCGGGTCTCACTGCCATTTTCTTCTCTCTCTTGTTTTTTTTTGGTTTTGTTTTCTTTTCTTCTGCTTTCCGTTAGCTGCTGTCCATCGCTTTCAAGTCCGGACCTGCAATTTGCGTATATAAGGAATAGAGTTTTTATGGTCATAATCAAAGATAAATTAATTAATTATAAGCTATAGTAATTGAAATAATAATATGCATAATTTAATTATTATTAATATAATAAAGAATATCGTATCTTTTTACAATCATTAATTTTAATTTTAACCTTAATAGTCTAAATTAGATATATAGAGAGAGATATAATACAATTGCTGAAAGCATTGAATAATGAACTCGTTTATATTTCTTAATTCATTTTAAATTGAGATTTTGTAAAATTTGAATTTCATAATAATTTTTTATTAGTAAAATAAAATTTCGTTTCTTTTTAAATTTTTGCTTGAAATTTAATCGAATCCTGGTAACACTACTAAAGTTAACTTTGCCAAGGCTATTCTTTGACAGGACAAGCATAGTTCGCTACTAATGTCCATATTAGTTATCCCCATCACGCCCATATCTCCACTCCACATACCCCGTTCCTTAGTATGTTGAGCTAAATTTGCGTGTTTGTGTGTGTGTGTGTTTGTTGAGGAGAGGAACATGACAACCCAAAAACTAGGTTTAAGTTGTCATGTTCGGTCCTGTTTGATGCTCACATCTTGCTTTATGACAGCGCGTTGATTTGGTTAAAAACAATGTTGGGTTGGTACTCTCGATATTCACAAAGTCGGCATGCTTTTATTACACACCTTAGAACTTCAGTTTTTTCATAAATATAAAGTGTTGGAAAGAGACGAATCTAACACGGATTGACTGATCACAGCTGCTTTAGCTAGATAGGCACATGGATCTTCTTCACAGGAGCATATGCTTTTAGTGTTCAGTTACTAAGTTTGGTTTAGGATTAGACTAAGTGCTAAAAGTCTGTTAAACCAACCTAAAATAACACAAAGGTATTGCTAAAAGGATCACATCCTTTATGACTCTCAAAGTTACAAGTGTAGTTTAATAACATGTGATAATTAAAACTGAATATGCATTCAGTTGTGGTATTGGACTTGAACTGAACATAACAGTAAGTCCAGCCAATTAAACATTTCTTATTATTTTTTACAACGAACCTTAACCCATAAATCCCATAAAATGTTCTCCCATACAGTTTTGTAGTGTTTAATAGCAATGTAATGGGAAAATTGTCATAATGGAGAAAGCCAAAAGTACCGAATCCAACATCAGGCTAGTGTTGTACCATACTGGTTCAGGAAGAGTGCGTGACGTATAAACAATAACATAACATAACATAAAGGAAGGGAAGCTAAGAATAGCTTTTGTCTGCTAGCCATCAGTTTATTGACATGAAACATAACGGACAGAGAGGGATGAAGCTGGAGCTCATATCTCTTACACTCATCAAACAACAAAAACAGAACCTAATCCCACCACAAGTTTGGCTGTGGTGATACTGGTGGTGGCACGCCAATCTCATCATCCCACTCCTTTTGTCAGGGCAATTAAAAAGGAACCTTTTACTGTGACACACATGTACACGGATACTTTGATTATCCAACTCCAGGCAGGACTAAGTCATTAATTACCATGAAAATTGGCATTTCGGGAATTGAAGAATGAATAATCAAATTAGTGAAAGTGGAAAGTTTATAATACAATTCACATGAAATTGATGATCAATTGATTTTCACAAAATAAGGAGTCAGGATGGTCGCCACTCCTCATGATTGGTTAGTAGTGGCAATCCACCACAGCAGAAGCGGAAAAGATGAGAACTTTTCCCTTTGATGTGAAGTGGAATTTGGGTTGATCTCGGAGATCATGATCTTCAGGTGCCGGAAGATTAAGATCTAACTGAAGACTATTCTTTGTTTTCTTCGACACTGGGGACTCTTCAGAACTACTTGCAACCAAACTCAGGCTTCTTGTTGCCGTTGAATTGGTAGCAAACGCCCTATGCCTCCTCATATGGCCGCCTAAGGCCTGACCAGACGAGAACTCAGCCCCACATATAGAACACTCATGAAGCTTATTGGATTTGCCAACATTGGATGCCACTAAACTCCTATCAGCTATTTGCAACGAGAGGGCTGTGCTCATAATATGCCGTTGATCTTCCTCTTCCACTGCAGTCATGGCACACCTTTTCTTCTCCTCAATAATAGCTTTGGGTTTCTTGTGGCTCGCTCTGTGTCCACCCAGCGCTTGAAACGAAGGAAAGCATCGGTTACAGGTCTTGCATTCGTAAGCAAATAACCCCTGATGAGGTTTGCTTGTCGTGGTGGCGGTGGTTGTTGATGCAAGCTGGTGATGAGAGTGTGATAACTTGCGAGCATGGTGGCCTTGAGCCAAGAGAATCAAACAATTGGCCATGTCTTCCTCTTCCCCTCTTGTGCTTTCAGCGAATTCATTAACCGAACTGCTAGGAGACGACGTGTTGTTATCAACAGCAAATATTCTTTCATGCTCTTCTCCGCTACTAGAAGATTTGGTCGTCGAGATCGCCAAAGATAACGGGGACGATGGTCTTTGACGCTTGGTGCGCTTGCCTTTGATAATCTGCATCAATTCCTTGGACCCCGTTACTTCTTGCTGAGCCTCCATCACCTTTTCTGTCATGAACATACAAAAACAAAGAGAAAGAGAGAAGGCGAAGAAGAATGGTGATGGAGGAAGCACAGAAGATAGAGTTTGGTATTAATATAAAGAGAAGAGAAGCGAATGGTGTTAAGGATGAGAATAGGGAAGTTTTAATATTGTTTCTAAGTGGGATAGTCACCCGTGAACAGTAACCGTGAATTTGGCTTGCTTTGCCAGTCTTGCGTTTCCAAACTTGGGAAGTTATTATAGAGAAATGTAACCAGTCACGTATAAATGAGTATATAATATATAGTATATAGATAGATAGATAGATAGACAGATACAGGTGTATGTTGAGAGACAGACATGTAAAGATAGATAAGAAAAGAAGCAAATGCAAGTATGAGGAGGCGAGGAAACGAGTGAGATTCGGTTGGCTTTGAAGCAAACCCATTACTTTTTCTAAACTATTCCTTCTGGAGGATTGGTTTGCAAGCCTGGAACCACAGAATTTTTGCGCTGCTTCCCCTCTTTTTCTCCTTTCTCTTGCTTTTCTTGCCTATCTTCTTAATCCCAATTTGCTTCTTACCTTGTATCATTTTACTCAAAAAGTTTGAGTTTAATAATTACGCCATAAGTTAAAAAGTATATCATTGAAAAGAAGGGAGTGCAAGTGAAATATAAGGAGTAATGGCATTGCATTAGGCACTTAATGAAGCAGTTCATGTGGGGTGGGGTTGACCCACAACTTCTTCCATTCACACATTGTAACAGAAATTAACTTGTTGGATCGACCATGACCCTGAAATCACGCCGGCTTTACCATCCAATTATTGGACGACTATATCCTATGCTTTACTAATGATTGACATGAAATTGTGACAGCTGCTATCTAGCAGCAGGACAAGTTCTTCAAATGTTTTAGCATAATTTTCGTTAGCTTAACAAAATGCCCCTTTATTCAATCCATATCTTGTGAGTAATTAGTTTCCATATATTGCTTAGTTGGTCTAATTGACTTTGTCAATTAAACTAATATTAAAAGAAGACTTATGGCCACTACCCGATCAATTAAATGCTCAACGGATTCTTTTACCTATCATCCTTAATTCGTTTTTGACAAAAACCTTACAACTTAAATTGACTTAAAAAAAATACTAGATAGTTACCATTGACGACCAGTTACTTTGACTCTTTAGTCAACATCTTTAACCCCTTTTTAGTGCATCGGATAGTAAGAATACGTGAATCTTTCACCTTTCGTAACCTCACACATCAGATTCCGTTGCTTGTCTTGTCTAATCATTAGACTAAAAACTCTTCAGAGTTTGTAGCGTTCAAGTCTCTTCTAAAACCTCTTTACTTCTAAGTATCCTGTGTAATTTCATTTGGCCTTAAGATTAAAAGCATGTATGTGGTCAAGGACACAGCATCGATAGGATCAACTTGTTATTACTAGGTTATCTTTGTCTTGTACACTTTTTACACCCCTGATCAACTACTTGGTTGCATATGCCAACAACTAAGCACATCCTAGATGCAATTCACCCAAAAAGAGAATAGCTACAAAATAACTGAAAAAGGAAGTTTCATACAACCCTACCCTCGACCAGTCGTCAGGTTTTGGACACATTCAAAAGTACGTTATGAGCTGTAGCTTGGCGGCTCCTTCCCTAACTGACGTCTCTCGTCATGCCGTTCTCTAATAACATATTCTTTTCTCACGAAAGAAACAAAAGAGGTTCTCTGCATGGGAATATGTTGTCTACTTATCTTTCTTCATTTTTATATATCTATTCATATCGTGTAACTGTAACAGCTAACGAGAGATTGGAATCAAATATAATTATAATACTGGGCGGTGGCCATGTAACTTGGTATTCAACTTGTTTGCATATTGCAAGTAAGTCGAGAGGAATGTATATTACGGAGGAGAGATTCTTGACGTGAGAAATTATTGAAAGGGTTTGTGAGAGGCACGTAAGAGAGCAAATGCCGGAATCAACGGTGTAGTTGGTGATGACCCAAAGTAAAGCATATCATCATCATCAGATCATCAAATCATCAAACTGCAAATTCTAAACTTATATTCTCTTGGATTTCGGTTGGTGTCGTAATTGTATTATTACTTGTATGGAGAGGCAGGCCGGCTAGCTTCCTTCTGTTGTTCCTTACTCTACATTCATACTCTTCCTTGTTTATATCTTCAAGTATACACTTTAGTTTATCAACCGTTACTCTTAATGCTTCTCCACTTCTTTGTCTTCCACTGTACGTACCTTGCCTACAATACATAATCATTTCAGTTTTATATTTTATGAGAGTTTAAATGATGGATAGCAACTCTGCTGTTCGTGGGTATTATTGAGTTGTCATTTTAGTAGAATCTACAACTAGATTTATAATAAGTTTAAGTACGATGGAATTAATCATATCAATATTAAAGTGAAGTCACATCCAAATCCTTAACTTAAAGATTTTTTATTTGGATTATATATAGCCTTCTCAGTTTCTTGTTTTCAATTAGTTTTAATCCTAAAAACAAAACAAATGATTCTAAACTTTTGCTTTTAAAACTTAAAAACAATTTTACTTTTCATTTTTAAGTTGTTAATTACTAAAAATAATAAGAATACAAAAGAAGAAGAGTCTTGGAAGCAACTGATAAAAGTTGTTCTTTTGTAACTTGAAGGTCATATAATTAAATTATGGAGATAATTTCTTTGTCTCCAAATTCTTACAAAGTGAGGAACTTTGTGCACCGGATACGTTGACTTTTAATAAGGATACATAAATAATTTAAAAGTAAGGAGACAATTTCATTTTTGTTATTTGGAAAAGACAAATAATTTTCCATCTCTCCTTTTTTTTTATTCTGAGAGAAATTTAAAGAAAAAGTAGAGAGGAAAGATAAAATAAAGCTGTAACAGCTTCAAAGTCGCAGTGATGCTTTAAATGTTAGGATTTCACTTTCACAGTATCATCACATTAGGCTAGAGGTCAACGGGTACTACAGTGTCATTATGTTCTTCACTTACTCAAAAGTAATTATATCCTAAAGATTTGACGATTAGCATATAAATTAATCTCATCACTCCTACTCTTTTAGATAAAACTAAGTCCCACATAGTATAAATGGATTGTGATTTCAATACATAATGGTCACACCCGACTGGCATTGCATATTAAACCCATGCCAGCTATAGTCTTTCACATGAACCACGAGGAACCCTTTCTTTTGCTATTGTAATTGCGACAAACCGCAAACTTGGCCTTCCTCTAAACGCACCTAAACATGTAATTGCATTAATTAATCATATGACTACATCCAAGAAAATACTTGCCAGCCTGCCTCGACTAAGCCTAGCTAGTCTTTTTCCCACCACACATAATTTTATCCGCAACGTGCACTGCTTCTACTTGTAATCCTTTGAACCTACTTGCTTCCCGAATTGTTAATTCCCTCCTTGGAGAGTATTCTTTGTCATTCAAGTACAAGTTCGAACTTCCAACCAACATCTTCCTCCCTAGATATTGAATTCCTCGTCTCAAGGGAGATTGAAGAAACAGACACTTTCATTTTAAACGTGAATTTTTGCATTTTCGACTAAGCTACAAGGATTTGCTTCGTCATTGTCAATCGATTGACTTGTTCCAAGAGGTGGAGTGACAAGGATATTTGTTCTTTCATTATCAATCAATTGACTTGTTCCAAGGTATGAATTGATCAAATTAAGAACAAAATAAATAACTTAAGCTATCCATGTCCACTAAGAACAAAATTTAAAACTTAATCTATCCATATCCTATAAGAACTCAAAAATTTCCATACTTTATTAACCTTAGACATCCATTTAAGTAAGGCACATCATTATCATCAAGTTGTAAAAAGAGCTCCAATTTCTAATAGTATATTCTCTTGAATTTCAATTGGTGATGGAACTTTATATGCACTTGCTTGGAGAGGTAGGTTGGCTATACTTTCTTTCTTTAGTAAAATATTATAGCCATGATCTTTAGGTGTAGATAAACAAATCATGAGTAGACTATTACCCTTCTATTGTTACTTAGATATTCTGTAAGTCAATTCAACATATATTCAACAGTAATATATATTCGAATAATAAATAAACTGAATGCGGAAGAAATCAAAATACTTTTTACATGCCATTGATGTTTTTGCTTGAAAAGTCTACGTTTGAGGATTCTTCTTAGCTCTCTGTTCCAAAAATTGATGGTGTATATTTTCAAAAGAGGAAAGGAGCTTAGGGGACCCCAAAAATTTGCAAGAAAAATATATCAATTTGCTCTCATCAAGCACATTAATTAATAGTTACCACAAAAACTTGACATTCATACCCACTAATTACATAAATGTTGGACCATTTAATATGAAAAAGATCCTATATTCTCCCACTTGGTCCATAAGTTTAACTTGATATCAAATCCTAATTCAATCCAAATATAATATATGAATCATGGTGCATGATAGATCTTCTAGTTATTGAGTATTATCTTTCATATATTACAATGTACTATCAACCCAAATGTGGTAACATTACTTAATAAATAATTCCTATGTTTATTCCAGGTCTAAAATAATCAATTTTCTTAAAATTAAAAAAATGTGTACCATAATATGAGACAATATCATAAGAGTTTTATGAGAACAACATTGTCCATACAATGAAAAATATATAATGGTAACAACATGATCCTTGAATTTCGTTGGTAGCATGCCTTTTGTTGAAAGATCAACTATCATCAACTCAGTGCTAATGTAATCAAAGATCACTTTATTTTTCTTAATATGTTCCTTTATAGATAAAAAATTTATGTCGATGTGTTTACTCAGACTACCACTCTTGTTATTTTTAGCCAAAAAACAACTAAATTGTCATAATAAATTCTTAATGGCCTAGAAACGGAATCCATGAGTTTAAACCCATATATGAAACTCTTTAGCCATACATCCTGTAATGTAGCCTCAAAACAAGAAACAAACTCAGCCTTTATGGTGGAAGTGATAGTCAAAGATTACTTTGCAGCCCTCTAAGATATAGCTCTATGGGCGAAAATGAAGATATAACCTGATGTTGATTTTCTTAAATAAACACACATAATACAATCTGAATTTGAGTAACATATTGCCCCCAGATTGTTGGTTTATTTGTACATAAGCATGTAATCATTAGTCCTTTGAAGGTACCTTAGTACTTTCTTTGTAACTCTCTAGTGATCTAATCTTGGGTCACTCTGATATCTACCTAATATTTTAACAACAAATACAATGTCAGGTCTTGTACAAACCTGAGTATACATCAAGCTTTCAGCTATAGAAGCATATAAAATGTTTTTCATTTGTTCTATTTCAAAATCAAGTTTCGAGCATTGGTCTAAATTGAACCTATCTCTTTTCATAAGAGGAGCTACACTTAGTGAACAATCTTTTATCTGAAATCTCTTTAAAACATAATTAATATATGTTTCTTGAGAAAAACCTAAAATACCACAGAATCTGTCTCGATGGATCTTAATGTTAATTACATAAGACGCATCAGTCGTATCTTTCATTTCAAAAATTTTTAGAGAGAAATTGCTTCACATTATGTAGCAAACTCCTATAATTGGTTGCAAGAAATATGTCATCTATGTATATAATACAAGAAAACAAATTTTACTCCATTAACCTTCTGTTATATACATTGACCCCTGATATTTTCTTCAAAACTAAATGAGAGATAACATCATGGAATTTTAAATACCACTGTCAGGATGGTTGTTTCAATCCATATAGGGATCTTTTAAGCTTGCAAAACAAATGCTCACCATTACTAAAGGAGAATCCTTCTAGTTGTTTCATGTAAATCTCTTCTTTTATGTCACCATTCAAGAAAGTCATTTTCACATCCATTTGATGCAATTCTATGTCAAAATAATCGACCAATGCTAAAATTATACAAAATGGATCCTTTTTAGACATAGCAGAAAATGTATATGTGTAATTGATTCCTTCTTTTTAAGTGAATCACTTAGCAACAAGTCTTGTGTTGTATCTCTCAATGTTGCCCAATATGTCTCTTTGTTTTAAATACCCATTTGTAGCCTATGGGTTTTGTTCCTTTAGGCAAGTCAATAATATCCCAAAACATCATTATTTTTGTGGAATTCATTTCTTCCTTTATGACATTATACCATAAATTTGATTCTTTACAACTTATGGCTTGTGAAAAGGTTTCAGAATTATTCTTGACTTATATATTATAGTCAGATTCTTATAAATACATAATATAATTACTAGTAATAGTTGATTTCCTTGTTCTAGTAGGTCTCCTTAATGTTACACCAACATCCTTCTATAGAGTCTGTTACTCAACTAGTTATTGAATGCTTTTAGGTAATTCCTAAATAACTGGATCTATTGAATTATCAAAAAGTTATAAAAATTTTTAATTTTCATTTATATCGACCATAGGTTGTTGAATTTCAACAGTTAGTTGTACAACATCTATTTGAACCTGAGGAGCATTATGAATGACAATTACCTTATTGTTTAATGCGAAAGGCTAAGTATCCAAATGATAACAATCATAAACTATATGTTGAAATTGATCCCTCATATTAATCAAGTCATTCTCAAGAAAATTTTCATTTCTTGATTCCACAATTCTAGTGTGATGTGATGGATAACAAAACCTATATCCTTTAGATCTTTTGGCATATCTAATGAAATACCCACTTATAGTCCTTAAGTCCAATTTCTTTTCTTTTGGATTATAAATTCTTATTTTAGATGGAAACCCCCAAATGTGTATATATCCCAAACTCAGTTTCTAAACTTTAAATAACTCAAATAATGTCTTTGAAATTGTCTTGGTTGGTACCCAATTTGAAATATATACTGTCGTCTTAAGAACTTCAGTCCATAAAGACTTAGGAAATTTGAAGCTACTCAACATGCTCTGTACCACGTCCAATAATGTTTAATTTCTTCTTTCTGTCGCACCATTCTGATCTGGAGATCCAAGTATAGTGTATTAGGCTACTATCTAATTTTCTTGAAGATACCTTACAAATAGACCAACTGCTTATCCACCTTCAGTATAGCTACCATAATGTTTCTCACCTTTATCAAACCTCACAATCTTAATTTGCTTACCGCATTTTTTCTCTAAGAGCTTTGAATATTTTGAAAGCATCTACTGCTTCATTCTTGTTATGAAGAAAGTGGAGATACATATATCATGAGTAATCATCTATAAATGAGATGGAAGTATTTTTGACCATACAAGTCCATATCTGGACTACAAATATCTATATGTATGATCTTTAATATGTTTTAACTTATCTTATCACCTTTCTCTGATTTGTTAGTTTGCTTTCCATTTATGCAGTCCATACAAGTTTCAAACTTAGTAAAATCTAAAGTACTTCATCATTGATCAATCTTTTAGTCCTTTCTATGGAGATATTTCCTAATATTCGATGCCATAATATAGAGGAATTTTTATTCATAACATAGCATTTTGTTCTAGGATGAACATGTGTTGTATTGTAAGAAGTATTATCTTGTAAATTAAAACAAAAAAGACCACCAAATAATGTATCATTGCTATAAAATTCAGATTTATAATTAAGCTTTAAAGAATCATCTAAGAAATGAAAGGAATCTCCAAAAGGAACGAGTCTTGAAACTGATATTAATTTCCTAGAGAAATTAGGAAGATAAAATATTTTTTCTAATTTTAAAACAAAAAGAGTACATAAAATTAAACTACAATCCCCAAAAGCCTTCATATGTGAATGCATATTGTTTCTAGATAAGATATGCTACTTATTTCCTACTGGTTTCCTTGGGTTTTATAAATATCGGAACTCATTTATAATATAGATTGTACATCTAGAATCAATCCACCATGTGTAATGACATAATTCAACCATATTAGATTTAAAGCAAACTAGTGAGATTAGATTACCTTTCATTTGAAATCATTCCTTATGTTTGACACAATCCTTCTTCATGTATCCTTTTTTCATCATAAAAGAAGCACCCGAATTCTTTCCTAATGTCAGCTTAGGTAGGTATTTGACCATTCCCCTTTGAGTTGGCTTAATTTTGCTTTTTTCTTTGAACAACCAGATGCACACTCTGCGAACTCTCTCCCTATTCTAACAACAATCTCCCTTCCTCTTGAAGACATATGGTCATTAATTCATTTATTGATCACTTATCCTTATGTGTATTATAAGAGATTTAGAAGGTTTCATATGGTGATGGAAGGGTGTTCAAAATGCAATACATGAGGAAAGAATCAGACATATCAACCTTGAGTTTCTTTAACTGAACCACAATATCCCTCATCTTTATGATGTGCTCCCGCACACCAAGGACATCGGCAAGCCTTGTGGATGAAAACTTCAAAATTACGGTGCTTGCAAGTGCTTTGTCTAAAGTTTCGAATTGTTCATGAATAGCCTTCAGTAGAACACAAACATTATTATGCTGCTTTATAGAACCATGAATGCTAGTAGAAATTTTGGTTTATGAACATCACATTTAGGCAATTAGATTGCTCCCAACATTCATGAAAAACAATTTCAGTTGTAGTTTTAACCTCAGTTACTTTAGGTAATTCATCTTTTTGTATAGCATAATCAATGTCCATCCACCCCAAATGAAGAAGAATATGCTCCTTCCAGATCTTATAACTTTCACCTCTCAATTCAGGAATTTCACTACTTATATTAGAGAAATTAACAATTTAAATAGCTGTACAATTTAAACATACAATCTATTTATCAATAAATTGAGGCTAATAAGTTATATATATACGTTACCAATATAAACATATATTAAATACATAAATCAAATAACATAAAAACTGCATGTGGGTAAAATTTTAATTCAAACAGATTTATGTTAAACTTTATGATAAAAATATCAAATTACGTTTCAATTCCTAATACCTGTGGGAAAATTAAGAATTTTTTTGGATATTTCATCATAATTAATCATTCATATATAATAAAAATTCCCGTAGGATAAATTTTATTATACTAAAATAATTAATTACAATTAAATGTCTCAACTCTTTATATGATCACATACATACACATATAATTTTATATAATTAGGGTTGTTATAGCTAAGCCCTAATGATTAATCACTAAAATATTTTATTCAAAATTCTATTCACAATGCAAAATATAAACATAATTGATAACCTGATTCATGTTGAATGTTTTATATAAATACGATTTTAACTTAAAATATATCATAATATCACCTTTAGATCAAGTGGTATATTCTCACCATGCGCCCCATATGAAGGCGAGTTTGAGCCTTTACAACTGCATCAGAATTTTGTTTTTGATCAACAAACAAAAATAATATCGTTTGGTGTAAAGGATCTTCTTTAACCTCATTTGTGACTCGATGGATACCAAAAAAAACAAATCATAAAAATATTATAAAAATGATTTTGTTAAAATGTTGAAACATGTCCAAAATACTTGATTGAAGATTTCTACCCTTAATACAAAGAAAACTAAAACAACTCTAGAATGAAAACTTTTGAATCTGAATTTTTTTTCCAGAATTTGAAATTCTCCAGAAACTAAAACAAGGCGGAGGTTGTAAGGCTCTAATACCAAATGTAAGTCAATTCAACATATATTCAATAGTAATATATGTTAGAATAAAAAATAAACTGAATGTGGAAGAAATCGAAATACCTTTTGTAATTAATGTTTTTGCTTGGAAAGTCTACGTTTTGGAATTATTCTAAGCTCTCGTTTTCAAAAAATCAATGGCGTATACTTTTAGAAGAGAAAAGGAGCTTAGGGGACCTAAAAAATCTGCAAGATAAATATACCAATTTGCTCCCATCAAGCACATTGACAAGTACCACAAAAAACAAGACATTCATATCCATTAATTACATAATGTTGGACCATTTAATATGGAAAATATCTTATATATTCCATTTTTTTGTATCTTCAAATTCAATTTTTAGTTTATTAATTACCAGTGTTAATGCATCTCCACTATTTTTCTAACTATTCAATTATATTAACTATTTTGAGAAAGTTTTGATAGTGTCAAATTAAATAAATATAAAATCTTTATTTAAAAATATTTTGTCATAACTATAGAAAAGAAGTAGATTTATTTCTCAATAAAAATAAAATGAAATGAGATTGTATAATTTAATCTGAAATGATTCAATCGAAATGATAAGAAAGAAAAACATATAAAATTTAATAATATTATATTAATCTCTAATGAAAAGATTAGTTTCAATTTTAACTCATGCAATAAATTACTAATACAAAGATATCATCATTTATTCATAAATAATTTGGTTATGGTTGTTATTAAAATCTAACAATCTCTTTTCTTAGTCCCTTGTTAACCAAAATAAGTTATTTAATTAATACACTTATTAATAAAGAACTCTATGTAAGGCCTCAAATTGTACCCTAGTTGGAATGTTTCATTGAACATGTATTCTATATGACTTAATTATTTTTTTAAAGAATCATACTTGAAGAATTGGAATTAAATTGGCATAATAGAGATTTGAGGTATTAATGTTGAACCCAGGGTCTCGAAAAATATGTTATGAATATTTTACATAAGGTTTAGGTGAAGATTTAGTGATAAGAAGGCTTGAAAGTACTTAAAACTCTAGGTTGTAGTGATTTTTTTAAAGACTAGTGTGATACTCAAACTTGTAAGTGTCATATCTTTTGATTCCAATGTCCAAAAATTACAAACTTTATACCATTGAAAAGCTAAGAGGATAACCTACAACTTTCATGAAGATAACTTTGTCCAATTCGGTTTAAATCAATACATTTTATTGATGGTTAATACGGGGACTAATTCTTGGTGACAAATGGCAGCTTCTAATTGGGACAAGTGTAGATCATGCAAGAAGGCACATGTTATTACCATTTGGTGACACTTAGCATTGGAGAGAAGACGATTTTTCTGCTGGGAGGTTTTGTTTTTCTGAGTTCTTCTTCAACTTCTTATCACACCACTGAAACTCCCTCTCTCACTCACACCTCCTGGATTTTTTGCTTGCATTTTTGGGTCATCTTCTTCACTTGACAAAATTGCATGCTACTGCATTATGGAAGCTAGATCCTACCATTGTTTTGTGTTATTGTCCTCTTGGTCTTATTAATATTGGATTTGTAATTTCTGCTTGAAAGGCTAGAGTAGCTTGCTCATTGAAGGAGGAAGTTGTGTTAAAGAAGTTATGGGAATACTAATCTTGATTGCATGTTATCCTATGAAGTATTTGATGCTTGATTTGATAGAATATGTATTGATTTGTTAAAGCATTGAGTTCTGGAAATGAAATGGATGTGTAATTAAGGCATGACTAAGGTATAATTGTGGTAAAAAGGATAAAGGTTGGAGTAAGAGTGTTGATAGTGTAAGATGTGAATGACTTGTACTGGTTTCACTGGACATATTTCACTGAATAGTCATCAGTTTTTAGGCTATAACTTGACCTGTGGATATCCAAATGGGGTGATTTTTATTTTGGATTAAACTAATCATATGCCTACAGCTTTCATTAAGGAATGTAATTTTGTTTCTGTCCCAAAGGATGATGAAATTTGGCTTAAAGTTGAAATTAGGATTTTGTCATTGTTTGGGAATAGTATACAATATTTTGGGTATAACTTGCAAAATACTAAACCAAACTACATTATTTGTGTCACGAGAAACTTAAGGCATAAAGGAACAATTTTTTAGCAGAATGTTTTGCTTAAATCCTTCATATTCCTTGTCAAAATGACCATGAAAGTTTGACCGAAGGTCTATTTTGGGAAGAGCTAGAAGAAGTTGGAATAAAAGGTAGTGCACGATGCTGTTTGACAGTTTTGAACATCCTTCATTCTTTTGGTTGTAACTTCTTCTCTTGACATACCAAAAATTAGGACTTTCTGAAATGGATTGATTGAAGAATTTAAGTTGGAAATTTGACTATACTGAAGTATGATAACTGAGATAGTTTTACTAAACATACTTTAGTATTCTGATTATATCTTGATTTGTAGTTTTCCAGATGGCGTGATTCTTGTTTTTAATTAAACTAGATTTATAAGGATACAAATTGCTTGAAGTGATGGAATTCTAGTTCTACCTCTAGGAATTTTAGAATCTGATTGGGATTTGAGATAAGAATTCTGTTGAAGTTTAAGAACAGTCTGAAATCTTTTATGCATAACTTTCAGTATACTGACCCAAATTGGATGAACTTGGTATCATTGCAAACCTAAGCCAAAGAGGGAAAACTTTCTAGAAGGAAGTATTACCTAATTACCTTACTTACCTAATGATAATAACTGAACAAAGTGGACCCGAAAGTTGGTTGTGAAATAAATCTAGATTGAGGAATTGAGTATGATTTTGAATGATTGAGAATGTGACAAGATTAAGGATAAAAAACCTAGAATTTGACATCAACATGCATCATACATATTCAGTATACATGCATATGCATAATTGAATTTATAATTGTGCACAATAATGATATGTGTTTGTATTAAATGTTTTAGTAGAACCCATCGAGCGATCGATTCTAGGTATTGTCGGGACGTCGAGACAATAAACAATAAGAGAGATTTTGTAAGTAATTTAGATGGCAACTTTTGTGAGTAACCTAATATGGTATCATCTTGATTTGTTTTGTTTATTACTGAATTGAATTTGACTTATGCTGATTATGTTCTGAATTTTGGACAATGATTGTCTGAGGCGTTTGATGCATGTTTATATCATTGGAAGTGCTATTTGATTATGAATATGATTGACTACTTGCTTTTCACATGAAATGATTGAAATGACCTTGTTTTATTTTAAAACTGTTCAGTCTTGGTTGTGGGTAAATAAGCATGCCTAGAAGGGTCTGCAGCTGCTTCTGTGATATTTCAGTGTCTGACACTTCGATGTCTTCTGTTATTGACACTTCGGTATCTTCTGTTATTAAAAGATAAGTCTCTTCTATGATATAATACCAATTATGGTATCTTCTGTATAAGTTCCGTTACCCACTTCTGTTGATGGATTAGCAGTCATCTGATTGTGTATTCTGATATATGTTGGAATTTGAAATAAATAAAATGATGTTTTGAACTGAAGGGATTGTGCATTCTTTGATACTCAGTTCTGTCAATTATGTAACTGTTCTGAAATTTAATATCTTCTTGTGCTATAACTTGATTCAGTATGATTAATTATCAAATTATGCATAGTTTAGTTATTACTCACTAAGCTATATGCTTAGCACGGTGGATTTGCCCTGTGTAGGTTCTGAGCAACATTTATAAAGACTGGGACAAGACAACTGCAATGGCCAATGAAGTCTGAGTGTTGTTTTGAAAATAATGTCAAATATTTGGTTTGACTTTTAGGCTTGTATCTGATATGTATATGTGAATTTGTTTGTAAGTTTGTAACAACAATGCTTTAGTTTGGTTTAGATTTTTCAGTGAGCTTGTGTTACGTACTATGTAATTTAATGTATCTTTGTTTGAATTGTTTACTATAAGTTTTTGAATGCTTTGATTTGTTTGTTCTGTTTTGTATGGCATTCATATATCCTTCAAGGGGGTACGTAGGTGTTACAATTTTTGACAGTATATATACCCTTCTTGTCAAAATGCCACATTAGTGAGTATTTAACATTAAACATACTGAGAGGGATAGAAAGGATAACACTTACATCCCGAGTAGAGAAATCGTCCATAAGTTTTCCAATGTCCCATCTTCTGCAGTTTTCCAAAAACAAGTTCGACACTCTCAAAGCCCTATCAACAAAAATGTCGCCATCATCTACAGTGAAAGGTCCATTCTTTGGTATCCAAGGATCACTACCAGCTAGAATGCTCGTTCCATTACCCACCCTCCACCGCACTCCCTTCTTCAACAAATCAATAGTAGCAAAGATACTCGTCCAGATAAAGCGCAGGTTAGTGCTCCTAGAAGCTTTCAAAAAATCTCCTAAAAGAAAGTATTTAGTTTTGAAGATACTATAAAACAGAGTATCAGTTTGCGTAAGCAAACGCCACCCTTGCTTACCAAGCATAGCAATATTGAAGTGATGAAGGTCTCTAAAACCCATACCTCCCTGCAGCTTCGAGACATTCATTCTACCCTAGGAAAGCCAATTGATACCTCCTCCCGATTCTTTCTTACCATTCCACTAGTACCTATTCATAATGACTTGTAGTTCATCGCACAAAATTCGCGGAAGGAGAAAAACAGACATACAGTAATATGGGATAGCTTGGCCCACTGATTTAATCAACACTTCCTGTCTTGCTTTGGAAAGAAACCTGTTATCCCAGCTGTTGATCCGCTTCCAAAGCTTGTCTTTGATAAAGCTGAAAATCTGATTTTTATTTAGGGCAATAAGCGAGGGGAGCCCCAGATAAGCCCCACTACCAAGCGAAGTGGTAACTCAATATATTAGAGATATCAGCTTTAACGTCTCTCCAGACACATGGGCTAAACATGATACCAGATTTCAGAAAGTTTACCGATTGACCTCAAGCCAATTCATACTCCTTCAAGACATTTTTTACAATAGCGGCCTCAGCCGCATTAGCTTCAAAGAACAGTAGAGAACCATCTGCAAACAACAAATGTGAAACCCAGGGGCAGCCCCACCCAACACTATAACCATGCAACAGTCTTCTATTGTCAGCTTCCTTAAGCAAAATAAAAAACCCTTCAATACAAATGAAAAAAAGATAAGGCGATATTGGATCCCCTTAATGTAGACCCCTCCCAGGAACAATCGGTCCAACCAACGAGCCATTTAAATTAACCATGTAACTGACATTTGAGAAGCACATTGACATCCATTGAATCCAGATTGCAAGAAAACCCATAGCAATCAACATAGCCTTTAAATAACCCCAGTCAACTCTATCGTAAGCTTTGATAATGTCAATATTTAACGCACAATAACCCAGGTCCCCTAATCTCCTATTCTTTAAATTGTGAACAGTCTCAAATGCCACGCAGACATTATCCGTAATTAACCAATTAGGAACAAAAGCAGATTGATTGATAGCAATGATATGTGGGAGAACTCGTTTAAACCCATTCGCAAGAACTTTAGACACAATTTTGTATATCACATTACATAAAGCGATAGGTCTGAAATCCTTCACACTTTCAGGTGTGGCAATCTTAGGAATAAGCACAATAGTTGTTAAAGTTAGAGAAAAAGGCAAGGTACCTCTCTGAAGCCAAGCCATACCCGCTTTGAAGATGTCATCACCAATAATATGCCAATATTTCTATAGGAATGTCGGATTAAGCCCGTCCGGACTAGGACCTTTATCCGGGTGCATATTGAACAAGGCCTTACGGAACTCCTCTTTACGAAAAGGCTGTTGAAGAGCAGTAGAATCCTCATCTATAAGAACCCTGCTAGCAATACCAACCAATCTGCTGTAGTCTGCTGCACTATTTCCTTTGAAAAGCTTCTCAAAATATTCCTTTACCAATGTAGACATTCCTTCCTAATCAGTAAAGACCTGCCATCATTCGACTTCAATGACTTTACCCTGTTCAACGCCCTTCTTCCTTTAACATGCTTATAAAAAAACTTCGAATTTTTATCTCCACCAGTGTACCAATAAAGTTTTGCTTGCTGCTTTCTTCGGATCTCCTCAATTAAAAGAAGTTGATTCCATTCATTCTTTAATCTTGATACTTCAATGCCATCAGTTACTCCTTGACAAAGTTCAAACTATCGAACAATAATTTTCCTCTTTTCCCAGAACTCCTTATTTTGCCTCCTACCCCACTCCTTTACAATCAAAATTAGAGCATTCCTCTTCCCTATGAAATTGTCGCCATTCTGTCCAGTCCAACACTCTTGCACCACCCCTTTTAACTCTTCCTCAAGAAGCCAGGAATTGTCTATACGGAAGGAACGATTTAGTGAGGCATCGTGATCTAAGTGGGATAAGTCAATAAGAACTACATAATGATCTAAAACTAGTGTAGGTAAAATCGAAGCAATTGTATTTAGGAACAAATCCACTAGATCAGCATTACGTATAGCCCGGTATAGTTTTTGTTGGACTCATCCCTATACGGGTTAGTCCCATCCCAAGTAAAGAATGGGCCTATAGTCTTATTATCAAAAAGTCCAGCATCTGAAGTAACCTCCTTAAAGTCATTTAAGAGAAAACTCCGCCTTGAGGGCCCACCCAATTTCTCACAATCCATCATAATATCATTAAAGTCCCCCGAAATAGTCCACGGGAACGACGACCTAGATGCCAAAGACCGTAAAAGATCCCATGAAGCACATCTTCTATTTGATTCAAGAAAACCATAGAAACCAGTGTACCTCCAAATATTACCATTATTATTAATTTTACAATCAACAAAATTATTAGAATAAGAAAGTAATTTTAAATCCACATGGGACTTCTAGTACAAGCAAAGGCCACCACCTAACCCCACCCTATCAACATAAAAACGGTGATCAAAAGAGACAAGAACTATAACTTCCTCCATCCAGCTAATGTGCATACCAGTTTCCATCAAAAATATAATTTCAGGTTTGTAATTAGTAACCAAATCTCTTAGCATTCTTACTATTTGAGGGTTGCCAATGCCTCGGTAGTTCTAGTTTATGATCTTCATTACCTTTGGCTATCCAACTTCACGGGATCAACCGATATCTTAGAAGCTGAAGCATGGCCTTCAACTTGGTTGCCACCTAATAAATCCTTGGACAAAGAAATATTAGTTGGAGTTGTTTTATTTTTTTAATTCCTAGGCCTCTTCTTTGGGTCCCCAGAAATAATAGGCCCGCTATCATTCTTAAGCCCATCGATACTCGACCTTCCAAGAGAGTTTGTTTCCATCAGTCCTATATCTTCTCCTTCATCATTCAAATTTGAATTGTAACCATAAAGGGAATTGCAAAAAATCTGGGTAAATAACGGCAAAGAATCCTTCCTAGGCACTGATTCTCCCATCTTTCCCACTGCATTCCATGGCATCATTTGAGCTCTTCCATTTTTGCATAGCCACAGACTGGGAGCTTGATGATTCCAGTGAGGTAATGCCTGGATTCGTTCATCCCATTCAAATTTCAAATCCTCCGGTTTCTTCCTTAGGCGAGTTTCACAATAGGAATCAGTGTATCCCAAGATTTCACAAAGATAGTAAAACACAAAAATTCTTTCATAAGAAAACCAGACATCAAAAGCTTCACCTTTACCGTCTAGTAACTTCTTCTTCTTCCTTAGAGGATTACGAATGTCTAGTGTAACACGCCTTATAGAGTAATCTTCTAATTTGGCCGATTCTGTCGGCCCCCTGAAAATTTTTCCATTTAACTTAAGCAAGATAGCTTATGGAATACATGCATGAGAGGAAATTGAGGGCATTTTCGAAATATAGCTTAAGAATTAAGGGTAAAGTGGACTTTTGAGAGAGGTATGGTGGACTTGTCTTATTGGCAGAATAGCAGCGTGAATGAGGCAAAAACAGAAGGAAAAAGAGAGGCTTCGGATGAGAGTAGAAAGAAGAGAGTTGAGAGCTAAGTTGAAATTTCTGTAAAGTTTAAAGAGAGAACATCCGAGTGCATGCAAGAGAGGAAGAAGAAAGAAGAAAGAAGGAGCTTTCTGTGGAGTTAAAAATCTCACTACTTGGTGAAGAATCGCAGAAATCAAGGAGGGGTTCAAGAGAAGCAAGGAAACCAAGAGAAAAGACATCCATAAGTCAGATAAAGAAGCAAGCAAAGAGTTTAAGGTGGGTTACAATTTTATAATAAAGAAATAAGACAAAAGTTTTGTTCTCACTGACTACGATTTCCGCATAAATGTGCTGCATGTTTGTTCTGTTTTGGTATACTATAAAATGTTCGTTGTTGATGCACGTTTTCAAAAAAAAATGTTTTCTTCAAAGTTGCATACTTTATGAAACTAAGTTTCTGCATGTTTGCAAACAAGACAGTTTTCTGCAAAAGAAGTATTCTTTTTGAAAACAAGTTTCTGATTTGAAAAGAAAGAACTTCAAGAACTGCCATTTTGGGTAATCAGTTTTCAAGAGCATGAAAATTCTGTGATTATGTGGGTTTGTGGTGGTCCCCTTTGTTAAGACAGTGCACTTG